>OX451740.1:94208107-94759869 GCA_948472305.1 Vicia faba
TATATATATATATATATATATATATATATATATATATATATATATATATATATATATATATATATATATATATATATATATATATATATATATATATATATATATATATATATATATATATATATATATATATATATATATATATATATATATATATATATATATATATTAATTATATTAAATATGATAAAATAAAATATATACAAAAATAAAAATATATTTAGAATAATATTTAATGTGAATAAGAATAAAGAATAAAAATACAAGTATAATTTATATATTATTTTTAAGTATTCAATAAATAAAATAAAAGTATATAATTAATATATTAACTTTATGTTAGTAAAATGAAAATAAAATACAAAATAAATGTGAAAATTTTAAAAAAATATTTTTGAGTATTTTTTATATTTGGAAATAAAAAAAATAAAATCAGAAATGAAAATAAAACACAAAAATATAAAATATAAAGAAATTGGGCCAGGGGGTGCAAAAAGTAAAAGGGGGGTGTCAATAGTGAGCCAGGACTAAGCCCAACCCACCACTTCATCTTCAACCTCTGTCCTTCACAAAACGCGCGCGCCTGTTACCAAACCTGGACATCCTGTATACGAGCTCTATTGCAAAAACACATAACATCAAAGTTGTAGAGCATTTCAAGACGAATCTAACCATATAAAAAACTAATCATAACTCTCAAAGACCAGAGAGAATTTCTCTGGCCCTAAAATCTAACCTAATTTTTTCAGTATGTTCATGGATCAAATTCTCTTAGCATGCTTAATATAAATGAAAACTGAGCATATGTACAGCTTCATGGCAATGAATATTACATTTCTTATTCACAAACCTAAGGCTAAATGTTCCTAAATAGAGAGATAGGAAGTTGACAAAAACCTGTTTCAGCTGACTTCGTGTAGGGCAATGTGGAGCTTTTCAACAAGGCTTGAGATGTCTGGGAGCTTGCTTGAACTTCACTTGACCTTATCCAATGTCTAGCTTGCCTTGAATGTACTTGAATCAGCCTACAGAACTCAACCTGCACAAGCTCAAAATGAAAATGGCAAACCCTATAAATGGAGTTACAGTTCGTGTTTGAGGTTTGGGATAGCTTGGATGGATTGAATGGAAGGTGTTTGAACCAGTTTGGGACAAAACGCACGAGCCAATTGAGCTATGGAAGTCAAGTTGTAGATGCTACCCTGTTTTGCCAATGGAAGGTGATTTCTGGCTATGGGAGGTTTGAAGGCTCCAAGGGTCGTGTTTCTGGCTCAAAGGGGTGTGAGAAAGATGGTTCAAATGTTTGCACAAGTTAGTTTTGGCTGATGTTCAAGTTCTCATGTATTTGGCATATTTCTTGTATATGAAGCAAAAGTGGGAAGTGATATCTAACAGGCTTGTACAGGCTATCCATATGCTTGCACCTTCTGCTCTTGGCCCCTCTAATTTGTGGATTTGATTAGCTGCAAAAGATCTGGACCAATGTTCAAAGATTGTGGTTTGACATAAAGCAAGATTATGACAAAAATGGTAATGTGCCTTTTTCTACTTAAGGATAAATCTTGTGTATAATGCCCTAATAACCAAAACAATACCTTAGACCAATGTATTTGCATTAAATTATTGAGTTTGAAGTGGTTTAGAGGCTTGTAATCTAGTGCAAAGCATGCTGACTTGAAATTGCAACTTGTATGAACATGAACATGCCATGGATGAAAAGTGAGTTTTTGCCAACTTCAAGCCTTCGATTCTCTCTAACCACAAATATGTTTGGAGAGTTCTTGGACATTTTGGAAATCTTGCAACATGATCTACAATCCATATTTGAAATGCAACTTGAGATTCCAAGTGGAACTATGTGAAAAATGGCCATGAAGATAGGTCAAAATCCTGCCTAAACTAGGGCAAAATTTCTCTAAGTTAAAAGTTTTAGGGACCCTTGTTCCAAAAATCATAACTTGAGATCCAAGCTTCTTTTGGAAAAACTTTGTGAATCAAAGTTGTAGAATTTGTGGAGGAATACAACTTTCATGTTGGAAGTTTTGTTTGAATCCAATTTCATCATGGTGAAAATGTTGGGCAAAGTTAGGAAAAATTAAGAAAATTTCATAACTTAGAAAAATTCTAAGTTATGAAATTTTTTCAACTTTAAACCCTAATTTGCAAAAATGGGTTTCTTGATGAACAAGTTTCATGTTTTGACACATCTTGATGAAAAATGACCCTTGGCACTTGATTTTGACCAAAAAGTTAAAGTTTGACTTTTCAGTGTACAATCAAATTTTGATCAGTTGACTGAAAAATTCATCTATCAATCCAATGCAATTGAGGTCTTTTGAACTTGTTGAATAGGTCAAGATGATGCCATTGAGTCCTTGAGTCCATGATTGAGCCCAATTTTCCATTGGCTAGGTCAAAAAGTCAGAAATTGCCTTTGTACAGTCAACACCCTAAAAATGACCATTTTGCCCTTTTGGTGATCTGATCAAATTTCTTGTGGAGTTGTGGTCCAAACTTGATCAAATGATTCATATGAGTTCTTGATGTTGATGTGGGTCAAAATTCATGAGGTTTGACTGTAAATTGGCCACAATTGACTTTTTCCCCAATACAGTTGATTTCTATGTCAACTGTCCAATTGGCTGGGTAAAAATTTGATTCAAGGCTTAGAACTTTGTATGGTCAAACTTATGAGTCCAACATGAAGTATGAGAGTCACTTTGGGCATTGTAAGTCAAAAAATCCCTGTGCAAACTCAAACCCTAATTTAGGTCAACAGTGCAAGGAGATGTCTTGAGCAGAGCAAACCCTAGCTTAGTCTTGAGTTCAAAGAGCCTTGTGATGAGAAATGTTGATAAAATGAGAGGGCAAATTTTGGGGTACAACAGTTGCCCCTGTTCAATCTTCTTGAACCTGAAGTGTTAGATTGACAAGTTTGCCTTTCGTGACTCGAAGGTAAAAGAGGATTGGACACTAGAGTGCCCGTAAATTTGCACTCGTCAAAATGTAGCTGAGGGAATGGGCTTAAAGATTCCATTTAGAGATGGTGGAATCTTGCTGGAGATGGGCTTAAAAGATGCCATCCAAGATTTGTTTGTTGAAAATCAGGAGAATGATAATCAGAATGGTATCCGTATCTGGAATGTATCTGAGTTGTATTTGGAGATTGGATTCGTATGAACAAAAGAATGGCGTCCGTGTCTGGAGCGTATCCGAGCTGTAACTGTATTTGATTCTTGAACGAATATTTGAATGACTTCCGTGTCTGGAGTGTATCTGTATTGTATCTGAAATCTGAAGTTTGAATAAGTGATAGAAATACATCCGTGTCTGGAGTACTTCTGGGTTGGGGAATAGGTTTGAATGAGTGGCAGAATGGCAACCGTGTCTGGAGCATATCTAGACTGTATCTGAAGTTGAGATTTGTATGAGTAGCAAAATGACTTCAGTGTCTGGAGTGTATCCGTACTGTAACTAGGATCTGGATAAGTGACAGAATGACTTCCGTGTCTGGAGTGTATCTGAACCTGAGGTTGATAGTTGAATCTGAATGAGAAATAGAATGGCTTCCGTGTCTGGAGCGTATCTAATCTGTATCTGAATGCTGAAATCTGAATTAATAAGAGAATGATCGCCGTGTCTGGGGTGTATCCATACTGTATCTGATTGTTGAATTCTAAATGAGTAATAGAATGACCTCCATATCTGGGGCGTATTTATACTGTATCTGAAATCTTTGAACATTTGTTAAAGGTAACTTTTAATCTTATCCTGAAAAGGGTAAAATGTTAGCTAAAACACAAAGTTATGTTGCATGATATGTATGACGCAATAATGTGTACTATCAATGTTTAAGATATATGAATGTAATGTATGCGCATGTAAGCTGATTGGCTGTCTTGCTGAGGAAAATATATCCTTGATAACTGGAGACAATGAAATCTTCGACTACTATCGAGGAAAATAAACCCTTGACTGCTGTTGGAGATTCAAAAACCTTCGTTCGCTGAGATTATGAATGTCCTTTGGATTACTGCTGAGGATTGAAAATCCTTGGTGACTTGTGGTGAATCGAGAATCCTTCATGACTTTCCTGGGGAAATGAGGACGACTTCGACAAATTCTACTGGTGAATTAAAACCCGGGAGGCTTCAACCGGAAAAATGAAAATAAGAATCTTCGTTCTGCTGGGAAATAACTCTGTGGGGAGAATGTTTATTCTGCCGGGGAGATCAGGAGTTTGGGTTGTATGTCAATCTACTGGGGATTCCTGTGTTGTTGTTTGAGGAGAACTCCGCTGGGGACCGGAAGTTTAGAAACTTAGCTCTGATGGCGATTTTGAAACTTAACTCCGCTGGGGATCAAGGTTTTAGCTTTGTTGAGGATCTGAACGACATACTACAGGGGATTTCTTCTGGAATATCCTAAAGACGTTTTCCCGTACTTTCAACCTATCAGTAATTACCCTTTCTCATTTCATTTTATTTGTATGAAGTGATTATATTCAAATGCATATGCTCACTTAATAAATCATTGGACGTTTTCAAATAAAACACAAGTGTAAAAAGAAAGAAAAGGCAAACAAATTCCTGCGCTTTGAAGTATCTTTGTATTAACTTTGTGTAAGTATTTTGTACAAAGTAAACAGACATCCTAGTAAGAGAATGTTGAGAAAAATTTATACAAAGAAAGATGGCTATGTGTAACAATTCCATGGGATTCCCATTCTGCTATAGCCTTCGTAACTCTGAGTATCTTGTCCATTCATTGCTTCGTTCGCATATGATTGGATTGATCAGAAGCCTGGAGTTTGTTTGTGAAGAGATTGTCCTTAAAAGTGATCCGACGAGACATAGTCATATGCTTTAATTCCCTAACTTTTTCCTGGACCGCCCTTTCGGGTTTTCGATCCACCGGGAAACCCTTTTTTTCCCAAGTCGCCCTTTCGGGTTTTCAACTTGTCGGGTGTACTGATTTTTTATTTATCCCTAATTTTTGCCTGAACCGCCCTTTCGGGTTTTCGATTCACCGGGATGCCCTTTTTTGCCCAAGTCGCCTTTTCAGGTTTTCGACTTTTCGGGTCGTTTATGCATAGTATCTTTTGACTATGTCTACGTTCGCAGGGTGCGGCAGGTCGTCGCCGTCCATGGTGGTTAGAATCATAGCCCCACCAGAAAATATGTTTTTGATCACAAATGGTCCTTCGTAAGTAGGAGTCCACTTGCCCCTAGGATCACTTTGCGGCAAGATGATCCGCTTGATTACAAGATCTCCGACTTGATATACCTGACATCTGACTTTCTTGTTGAAAGCCTTGATCATCCGTTTTTTATACGTCTGACCATGACAAACAGCAGTAAGTCGCTTCTCGTCGATCAAATTAAGTTGATCAAGCCGGGTCTGAATCCAATCGTCTTCACTTAAACCAACATCCTTCATAATCCTCAAGGAAGGAATCTGAACTTCCATAGGTAAAACAGCCTCCATGCCATATACCAAAGAAAAGGGGGTTGCCCCAGTTGAAGTACACGCTGTGGTACGATGTCCATGTAGAGCAAACGGTAACATCTCATGCCAGTCCTTGTATATGACTGTGATCTTTTGAATGATCTTATTGATATTTTTGTTCGCAGATTCAACAACAACGTTCATCTTTGGCCGATAGGGAGATGAATTATGATGTTGAATCTTGAACTGCTCGCATAGAGCGGTGATTACAGTGTTATTCAGGTTTGTACCGTTGTCCGTGATGATCCTGTCGAGGATACCATACCGGCATATGAGGTTCCGCTTAATGAAGCGGGCAACCACATTCTTTGTAACGGAGGCGAAGGAAGCCGCTTCGAACCACTTGGTAAAATAATCGATAGCCACCAGGTGGAAGCGATGTCCATTGGATGTCGTAGGCTTGATCTCTCCAATCATGTCGATTTCCCACATCGTGAATGGCCAAGGAGATGTTAGGACATTGAGAGGAACCAGAGGAATATGCACCTTATCCGCATAGACTTGGCATTTGTGACAAGTGCGAGCGTATTAATGACAGTCAGCTTCCATGGTAGACCAGTAGTAGCCTGCCCTTAGGATCTTCTTAGCTATTGTATGTCCGCTCAAGTGGGTGCCAAATGTGCCTGTGATCGGTGGAAATAGAATTGACTGTTTTGGAATGCTGGTTCACGAAATGTCGCGGTAAGCAAGAGTCGCCACCGTCTTTTATGTTCTCCAACAAGGAAAGGACAAAAGCACAGCAAAGTTCCTTTTCGAGATGTTTCTCGGTTCGGGAGGTAGATTTATAGAAAGGGAAGGTGTTAGCACCCTTTCTATCCATGGTTATCCATGGGCTCTTAGGTACTTGCTCACTATGTTTTCAAAAATTGTTTGCTTTTCTTGTGTTTGTGGGTTTTGAAAAAGTTTCGTTTGAAAACTTCTAGGTAACTCTTGTATCAGTCCTCAAGAGTGTATGAAGTGTTTGTTTGAAAACTTTTTTAAAGTGTAAGTGCGAAAAGATGTTTTTGTTTTTTGAAAGAGCAAGTACCCAGGAGAAATCTACCTACTCTAAGGAATTAAGCTGTGTAAGAGTCCTTTAGACAGTACTATCCCACTATTGAGAAGTAGGTAGCACCGTCATTGGAGTTATTCGGGTCAATTCGATTATAGGGACATGTGTGGTCACCAAAGCAATAGTAGGACGCCTTAGCGGTAACCCTAATGTCCTAGATCCTTTTTATCCGAGGCAACCGTTTCGAGGCAACTGGATCTTTAGACAGGAGGGCGACCTCTAAAACACCCTATACTTGATGACCACGTTGAGGCAACCGAGTGAGGCGTACCCTAGGAGTGGCATGTGCATGTGTGTCAGGATTCATTTTATATTATCTTTGAACATGCATCATTGTGAGCTACGGGTTGATTTTATTATTCATACAAGTCTCGTCATGCATAATTAACAGTTTAATAATTGTGCGGAAAATAAAGTGCGGAAAGTAAATCTACGCTATTACAAGGCGTCGGGTATTTACATCGCCAAAAACATAACCCTTGAAAATAAATTGCGAGAAAATAAAGAAAGCGATAAAAGCCCTAATTAACTATTACATTCTCAGAGCAGATACAAAAATATGATCAAAATAATAAAGTGCGCGCAAAGAAATTGAATCAGGACGTCCTTAGGGTTTTGACCCTTTTTGAGAAAAGAGTTGAATTTTTCCTTTTTTACAATTAATTAAATATTAAACCTAATAACTAATTAATTAATTAATTAATTAAAAGAAAAAAGTATTTTTGGTTTTTTATGACTTTATTGAAAATAAAATAAAAAGAAATTAAAAATAAAAAAATTAGTAAAAACCTAAGTCTAATTTATTTTAAGTTATTGAGAAAAAAAGAGTCAAATTTAACCTAATTAAACTAAATTAATTATATTAGAATTTATTTACAAAATAATGAATTAAAGTGAAATTAATAATTAATAATAATAAAAAATATTTACATTTTAATGGTCTGAATTTATTATGAAAATAATATTAATTATGTTAGGTGAATAAATAATAATAATAATAGTTAGAAATTAGTAAAAGAAAAATAAAAGAAAATAATATTTAACCAGGGGGGTGTTGGGCCCATAGGAGGTGAATTCTGGAATTGTGAAGCCCACTAACACAAGCCTGCTTTGACTTTCTGGATGGTCTAGTGCGTTGGTTGACCAGGAACATGGTGTTCCCTCTCTCATCGCCTTTGGATTGGTGCATAAGACACATGGCATGCTGCAGCGTGAGGTTTATGGTGGAACGTTTCTGAAAGCTTGCATGTGATCAAGTTAGAAAAAATATTATGGAGCTTTTGGGGGACCTGGGAATCGAACCCAGGTCCCAAGGGATTATGCATGTGCGCTTCAACCAACCCAACTGCCTTGTTCATTTGTTAGTATAATGAAGACTGAATATAATATTCATAAACCAATTAACATGTTAGCCAAAACAACAAAACGCGCTTGAATTTTAAACGGGCCAATCACACTGTGACGTATCATCGTCTTCTTCATCAAAATTGTTGGTTATTTACCTGCGGATTTTTATCCGCAGGTAGTTTCGTAGGCTTTTCTTAAAATCGTCCCTAGGCTTCAAAAACTCATTCCAAGACCATGGTTGGTCTCGTCTCCATCTCCTAAGTCCATCCATGCTCATGATTTGTTCTGATTTCACCTGAAAACAAAATGCCTAAAAACAACACACACAAACCCTAGGCGCGGGTATCATCATATGAAGCCTAAAAACGAAATTGAATATTGCCATTAGGTTAGAAATTAAACAAGAAACATGAATATGCCAATGTTTTTGAGAAAAAAATGCAAGAATGGAGAATCACGATTCCATGTCCAGGGGTGACTTCGTGACGACTTACAGCGCTTTGTAGGTGGTCTAAGGACGTGTTTATGATCGCTTTAGCTTCAGTGGATAGCAAGGAAGAAGGCTACGTGCTTCTTTTGATCTGAAAACGTCTGCAATCCTGTTCTTGATCTCCCATTTTTCCAACAATTTTTCAGTTTTGCCTTGGCCGTTTTAGCAATGCTTAGGTCGTGAATTAGGTTTAGGTTACTTGTATGTTTATAAGGCAAGCAATCTAGGTCAAAATATGGGCTTGTATCTTTGTGTATTGAAGTTTTGAGATTTTGTTGACCACCATTGGAAACCTTTCCAAATTTGAAGCAAATCTAAGATTTTATGCACAAAAAAAGCTTAGCACGAATTAGTTAGCTGGCATATGACATATAAAAGCTATTCAAATCAGAAAGATGCTATTCCATTGATTTTTAGATTTTATTTGAATTATTATGGATTTAAAATGAATTAAATCAATAAAAATTAAATAAAATGGAAAAATAAATGTTTGATCCTGAAATTAATCATGGGACACGTGTGTGGCATGACAAGGCTGAATCAAGTGGAAGAAAGTGGGCCCTTTTGTCAAAAATTGATGTTTTAAGGATAGTTGACTTTTGCAAATTCATGAAAATTAACCAAATTCTCCAATGCATATCTTGCTCAATTTTGATCATATGAACATGTTCTTGGACATTTTGGAAAGGTCTTGAAGTCCTCTAACGAATGCCTTTGGTCCCATGTCATTTGGATTTACCAATCTCAAGTTGTGGTCTTTGACTTAAAATGCCTTTTTGTTGACTTTTGAAATTGACCTATAATGTAGAAATTGATAACGTTTTGTGGGAGCATTTCTTGGACTTGGAATGTGAAGATGAGTTGTAGGAAATGTCATCCCCTTCAAAATGAGCATTGGATGGGATTTTTCTGATGAACCATGAAAAAGTTATGCCTTGGTCAAGATACATTTGACTTTTCTACTGTCCAAAAATAGTAACTTTTGCATCTTTGATGATTTTTGAGCCATGCTTGTGGAATCATGATCAAGACTTGATCAAATGATGATTGTGAGCTCAAAATAAGATGTTGACCAAAAATTCTGACTTTTGACTGCAAAATGACCATTTTACCCCTGCAGTTGATTGTGAAGCAAATGAAGCTTTTGACTGTGGAATTTTGACATTGTGAGTCTTGAGACTTGACATGTAGATGCTTGACAATGTATATAGGCCTATGAGACTTGATTGAGCCACTGAAAACCTCAAATTCATTGAAGGAACCAAAACCCTAAATTGGACTGGCTTAGGAGGATGTTTGACTGTGCAACCCTTGAGTAGTCTTGAATCATTTAAAGATGATCCTTGACAAATCTTGAAGAATATGGGAGGGCAAATTTTGGGGTACAACAGTTTCCCCTGTTCAATCTTCTTAGACCTGAGGATGTAGATTGGCTTGCGTGCCTTTCGTGATCCGAAGGTGGAAGATGATTGAACACTAGAGTGCCCAGAAATTTGCACTCTCATAGTGGAGTATTAGCAATGTGATGTCGGGAATGGGCTTACAGATGCCATTTGAAGATATGATGGATAGGAGAATGGGCTTATAGATGCCATCTGGAGATGTGACATAATCTTGTCGGGAATGGGCTTATAGATGCCATTTGGAAATGTAATGGATAGTTGTGGAGATGGGCTTAGAGATGCCATCCATGGGTGTTGATCGCGTAAGAGATTCCTTAGCGAGAACTTGCGTACCTGAGAAAGAAAGATAATTTCCTGGCCCGTTACAGGTGTTTATCTTCAAACTCTTCATGCAGATATGCCCTGGCTAGATACAGGTATCGAATCTACAATCAGTCGCCCACAGATATGCCCTGGCTAGATACAGGTATCGAATCTGGGACTTCAAAAGTTGACGGGTTGTCTCTACTGACAGGTTATCTCAAAAAAATCTTCAGGAACCGATTTAACTGAACCCGGGGAGGTTTTGTCTTCTTTGACGAGTTGTCTCTTTTAACGGGTTGTCTTCATGGACGAGTTGTCTTTATTGAAGGGCTATCTTCATTGACAGGTTGTCTTCACTAACAAGTTGTCTTCAACGGCGGGTTGTCTTCAATGACAGGTTGTCTTTATGGACAGGTTGTCTTTAATGACGAATTGTCTTCAATGACGGGTTGTCTTCAATGACGGATTGTCTTCAACGACGGGTTGTCTTAAATGACGGGTTGTCTTCAATGACAGGTTGCCTTCAATGACAGGTTATATATGATGACGGGTGTCTACATTGACGGGTTGTATATAATGATGGGTGTCTATAATGACGGGTGTCTATAATGACGGGTGTCTATAATGACGGGTTGTCTTCAATGACGGATTGCCTTTAATGACGGGTTGTCTATAATGACGGGTTGTCTTTAATGATGGGTTGTCTATAATGACGGGTTGTCTATAATGACGGGTTGTCTTTAATGACGGGTTGTCTATAATGACAGGTGTCTACATTGACGGGTTGTCTATAATGACGGGTTGTCTATAATGACGGGTGTCTATAATGACGGGTGTCTATAATGACAGGTGTTTATAATGACGGGTTGTCTTCAATGACAGATTGTCTTTATTGACGGGTTGTCTATAATGACGGGTTGTCTTTAATGACGGGTTGTCTATAATGACGAGTTGTCTATAATGACGGGTTGTCTTTAATGACGGGTTGTCTATAATGACGAGTGTCTACATTGACGGGTTGTCTATAATGACGGGTTGTCTATAATGACGGGTTATCTATAATGACCGGTTGTCTATAATGACCGGTTGTCTATAATGACGGGTTGTCTTTAATGATGGGTTTGCGTCAGAAAAATCGATTTAACTGGATTTGTCTTCTTTGACTGGATTTGTCTTCTTTGACTGGATTTGTCTTCTTTGACTGGACTTAGAGTTTAACTGCATCTTTCCTGAAAGGTAAAGGTCAGTCATATGCAATGCATGATATGGATCAAGCAATGATGTTCTCAACATAAATGAGATTGTATGATATGATGCGTATATGCATGTGTCATGATGTATGACAATGTGATGTTTATGAATGTATCTTCGTCTGGGAGAATAAATCCTTGACGAATGCCGGGAGCTTGTGAAATCTTGGGCTGATGTTGAAGAGTAGAGTTCTTCGCTTCCGTTGGGGAGGATGAACAAAGACGTTTACAAGAATAAACCTGTAGGAGAAGATGACTCCGTTGGGGAATAAACCTGATGGAGAGATTACTCTGCGGGGAATTACTCTGTGGGAAGAGATGCCTCGTTGAGGTTTTAATGATAACTCCGCTGGGGATTCCGTTGATAAGCTCCGTTGGGGATTTCGTTGATGAACTCCGCTGGGGGATAGGAAGAACTTCGCTGGGGATGGGAAGAACTTCGCTGAGGACGATCTTTTCCGTTGTAATTAGCTGAGGATAACCCAGTTATAGGCTCTAGTGGGGAATAACCTTTGAATATGGTCGGGGAGAGATGCATGTACTCTACAGGGGACCAGCTTCCAGACTCTACTGGGGATAAGCTTCCGGACTCTACGGGGGATGAGCTTCCAGAATCTACTGGGGATAATCTTCCAGAATCTACTGGGGGGATGATTCAACTCTCCGGGGGAAACTTTGGACTGTACTGGGGAAGTGGCTCTACTGGGGTGTCTGGTATTCCGCTGGGGAACAATCTTATATTAAGACTGCAGGGGATGTTTGCTGAGGAATATCTGTATACTCTGCTGGAGAATATTGAGATCTTCTGGGGACATCCAACTTCCTTAGGGCTGACAGTAGCCTAACTCTGCTTGGGGTGTGTGTTGCTGACTTGCTGGAGATACTGTGCCTTTTTAGGGCTGATGGGAGGCCAACTCTGCTTGGGGAGAGTATGGCTGATTCTTGTCTTACTCTGCGGGGAGTGAAGGTATCTTTGTCATATTCTTCAGCTGAATATATACCTAGGTACCTGGTGAACAGAGCAGTTTGTACAGTTCGGACAATTCTTATTGCCCCAGTTTCTGTGGGAGAAGGTACCTGTGGAGGTGTCTGATAACTACCGATTTGACAAATCTTCTTTTGGTAGGAAAGTGACGACATGCCGGGACATAGTCGTACGCTGTGATCCCTAATTTTTTCCTGGACCGCCCTTTCGGGTTTTCAGTCCACCAGGATACCCATTTTTGCCCAAGCCGCCTTTTCAGGTTTTCGACTTGCCGGGTGTACGGATTTTTCATTTTCATCCCTTATTTTTGCAGGAACCCTTTTGGTTCGCCGGGAAGCCCTTATTTTTGCCTAGGTGTGTCAACCTAGCGGGTCTTTGGTTGTGCGTAGTATTTTTATTGACTATGTCCACGTTCTCAGAGTGCATGGAGTTGTCACTATCGATAGTATTGTGTTGCCATACCATCAGAAGATGTCTGATCATGCAAGATTCGCTGCTGGAATTCATGTCCAATGCCCCAAGTGACTCAGGTAGATATTTGCCCCAGGCTTTTTGGCATCTTGAGAGATTCTCTGAATCTTGACTGGACCGCCCCAGATGATGGACAATGATCACGTATGCCCCTTGATTGGAAGTGCTTTTGTCCATTAGATATTCTTCGTGCGAACTTCTCTGCTGTTTGAACAAATAGTCATATGCAAACAGTGTTATTTTAAGAATGCAAAGCTTATGTCTGTCTTGAAGTTTTTGAAAATGCATTTTTCAATAAAACAAGCAAATTTTGTAAAATGTGATGTCAACTCAAGATTTTACAGCGAGCCCTACAGGAGTCAGGATACCTTTGTAACAGTATGCTTTCGAACTAACCCATGCTTCAGCTAGGACTTTTTAAGGGTTATAATGTGGTCTGGTTCATGGTTTAAGAAACAAAGGATAAAGGCTCAAATTTTATTTATACCCACCCGTTCTTCGTGATGTTCTTCGATCCTAAACTCAGTTAATCGTGCGTTAGACCTTGTTTGAGTCTTTGCTCTGATATTCCGGTGATGGTTCGGACCATTTATAGTTTATTTTTTTTGACCAGGCAGTCATTTCTCTTTTTGGTTGAGGGTTTGTAGGACCTCTTTTTTTTTATTTCGTTATCCCTGTTTTTTTGCCTGAACTATTTCTTTTGTGATTACAGTCAGCGGGATGCCCCAGTTTTTTGTGTAAGTCTCCTTCATAGGTTTTGACTTATGGGTTTTTATTTCTGAGAGATAATGACTGCCTGTCTTTATGATTATTCGGAACCATCACTGTCTTTTGTTTCAGAAGGACTTCTTTGATGCCATTCGTTGTACACCTGGATCAACTGAGAAAACTACCCTGCCCCAGGTTATGATTAAGGGTTTTAATTTTTGAAAAGAAAAACTCCGACTTCTTTGGCTCAAAGGGGTTGACGAGGGATTATCTTCCTTATAACTCCAGTGTTTAGGATTTGAAATAATGCCTGTACCTCATCAGCGGGGTCGGTTCAAAAGCATACTGTAAAGATCGTGGTATCGTTTTCGTCATCCTCCCTCAAAAGGCTCAGAATTATTAATCGAGAGTTTGAACATCATAAAAAATGAAAGCAGTTTGAATATAGCAAATGCGAATATATTGATTCAAAACAGACATATGCGATGCATTAATGAAATAACAACGTTTGACATGAATAAATGTTTGAATAATCAAAGAAAAATACAACTTGAACATTCGAATGAACAAAAGTTTTTTTTTCAATCCTAGCCATGTTTTGGCAAGGGAGCAGTGATCACATTGGGAGTCTCGGGCGCTTCGAACTCGACCTCCTTTGCATCGATTAGATCCTGAACCTTGTTCCTCAAAGTCCAACAATCATCTGTAGCATGCCCCGGGCTGTCAGAGTGATAAGCGCAGCGGGCGTTGGGGTTATACCTTGAAGGCGTCTTGTTGGGATTCTTAGGAGGGTCCCTTAGAGTTACCAAATTGGTTGTCAGCAATTGTGGCAATATCTTGGACAAGGTCATGCTGAGGGGAGTGAATTTCCTTCTAGGTCTCTCTTCCCTTTGTTGGTTGTGACGTTGAGGAGCACCAGCAGGCTTTGAAATGACCACCGTGTTGACAGCTTGGCGGTGTTCAGATTTGTTTGGTCTCCCTGAGCCATAGACAACATTGGATTCTTTCTTGAATGGTTTTTTCTCAGTGCTCGAGGAGTCACCCTTCTGTATCTTCCCAGACTTGATACCTGCTTCTACTCTCTCACCAGTTAAGATCAGATCTGTAAACCCAGCAGAAGAATTCCCAATCAGATGGTTGAAGAATGGACCAGATAGGGTCCCCAGGAACATATCAACGAGCTCACGGTCAGTCAAAGGTGGCTGCACCCTTCCAGCCAAGTCTCTCCACTTTTGCGCATACTCCTTGAATCCTTCACCCGTCCCTAGTGACATACCCTGGAGTTGGGTACGCGTAGGAGCGAGGTCGGAATTATACTGATACTGCTTATAAAACGCAGTAACCAAGTCCTCCCAGTTACGAATGCTGGCTCCATCTAGCTGATAGAGCCATTCGAGTTGAGTCCCTGAAAGACTATCCTGGAAGAAATGGATCCATAGATTCTTGTCAGCAGTGTAAGGCTGGATCTTCCTTACATATGATTTGAGATGCAACTTAGGACAGGAAGCTCCATCGTATTTTGAAAAAGCAGGCGCCTTGAACTTATGTGGGATCACCACCGCAGAGGATAGACCTAGATCTTCGAAGTCTAGACCGGGCACCTTCTGTATCTCCATAGCGTTTAAACGGTCCTCTAGCTGTTGGTACCTGTCCTCAGCAGGAGGGTACTGTTCATCATTGTAATCTGTCTCGTTGTCGGAGACCACGGGACTAGGAACCCTTCCCCCTTGGGGGCTATCTTTCCCTACAGAGGAAGTAGCCAGATCAGCCTCATTTTGGAGTCCATTCCCAAATCTTCGTCCAGTGTTGAATAGCACAGTCCTCTTCTTCTTCTTCTTCAAAAGCAGAGTCTTCAATTCCTGTTGACCCTGGGCTAAGCTCATGACCAGCTCTTGAAACTGGGCATTCTGGGCCTGGAGGGCCTTGATAGCTTGTTCGGTAGTGGGTTCAGAAGACATGATGATTGCTGAAATAAACAACGAAGAAGATAAGTGACCTATAAAAAGAGGGTACCTGTAATGCAATGATATGTATGTATGCAATGTTTTCAAGGATCTCGTGGGGTAAACAAAGAAACTTGTTAGAATTTGAATTTGGTAGCTTGATTGAAGGAACTTATTGTTGCAGAGAATCATTCTTCAAGAGTTAGGCTCACCATATCGAGTGGGTCATAGCCCCTAACTCAAGTTGTCATGTTTTGATCACCAAACAACCTTGGCTAGAGGAAAATAAATCCCCTTTTGCCCCTTGCTAGACATTTTGGTTCCTCATGACCTGCATCACAAACCCTTGAGATCCTTGAAATGGGTTAGTCCTTATGCAGGATGTATGCAATGGTATGATGGTATGATGTTATGCTATGCGTGGAGTGATGTAAGTAAACCCTGTTATAAGTCCAGCTTAAGGACTGTAAACAAAACCTGCAAGAAACTCATGTGTCAGATAACAAGAATGTGCAAGTAGTTCAAGTTTGAAGGCACACAAGTCACACAAGACAGCCCTTAGAGTTTAGGCCAGCATGAGGTCTAGGTACTACCCTCTTGTAGTTGGTGGGCTCAAAACCTGTCATATCAAAAGTAACCGGGTTCTAAGGAGCTCAATATCATTGGGTTGTTTTCTATGTTCATTGTTTTGATTTAGCCACTGAACTGGCGATCAAAATATTCCAAGAAAACAACCCTCAATGAGTGTAGCATCGAGTATCTACCAACTTCGGGCTGCACCAAAGTCGGTCATCTCACTACCCCTAAAGAGGCCAGGATGGTCAAGTAAGGTTCCTAAGGTCAGTTGATGCTTCACGACACCACGCGGCGGCCCCGTACTCTCCTTGACTTGACTCAAGGCTAACCGGTACTCACCAAAGTGCCACATCAACGTAGCAACTGCTTCAACCGTGTCGGTATACCCCGCACAGTTCCCTCACAGTTTGTTTCTACTTCTAAAAGGTATCCCCCAGATCCGGGTTAGGATATATGAAACTCCTAGGCAAGCCCACAATATTAAAGCAAACAAAGCAAGCAATTGAAAACAAGAGTGGTCTAATCCTAAGGTACACCTCACTTTTAAATGTCCCCAGCAGAGTCTCCAGTTCTGTGATCGGTGGAAATAGAACTGACTGTTTTGGAATGCTGGTTCGCGAAATGTCGCAGTAAGCAAGAGTCGCCACCGTCTTTTATGTTCTCCAACAAGGAAAGGACAAAAGCACAGCAAAATTCCTTTTCGAGATGTTTCTCAGTTCGGGAGGTAGATTTATAGAAAGGGAAGGTGTTAGCACCCTTTCTATCCATGGTTATCCATGGGATCTTAGGTACTTGCTCACTATGTTTTCAAAAATTGTTTGCTTTTCTTGTGTTTGTGGGTTTTGAAAAAGTTTCGTTTGAAAACTTCTAGGTAACTCTTGTATTAGTCCTCAAAAGTGTATGAAGTGTTTGTTTGAAAACTTTTTGAAAGTGTAAGTGCGAAAAGATGTTTTTATTTTTTGAAAGAGCAAGTACCCAGGAGAAATCTACCTACTCTAAGGAATTAAGCTGTGTAAGAGTCCTTTAGACAGTACTATCCCACTATTGAGAAGTAGGTAGCACCGTCATTGGAGTTATTCGGGTCAATTCGATTATAGGGACATGTGTGGTCACCAAAGCAATAGTAGGACGCCTTAGCGGTAACCCTAATGTCCTAGATCCTTTTTATCCGAGGCAACCGTTTCGAGGCAACTGGATCTTTAGACAGGAGGGCGACCTCTAAAACACCCTATACTTGATGACCACGTTGAGGCAACCGAGTGAGGCGTACCCTAGGAGTGGCATGTGCATGTGTGTCAGGATTCATTTTATATTATCTTTGAACATGCATCATTGTGAGCTACGGGTTGATTTTATTATTCATACAAGTCTCGTCATGCATAATTAACAGTTTAATAATTGTGCGGAAAATAAAGTGCGGAAAGTAAATCTACGCTATTACAAGGCGTCGGGTATTTACATCGCCAAAAACATAACCCTTGAAAATAAATTGCGAGAAAATAAAGAAAGCGATAAAAGCCCTAATTAACTATTACATTCTCAGAGCAGATACAAAAATATGATCAAAATAATAAAGTGCGCGCAAAGAAATTGAATCAGGACGTCCTTGGGGTTTTGACCCTTTTTGAGAAAAGAATTGAATTTTTCCTTTTTTACAATTAATTAAATATTAAACCTAATAACTAATTAATTAATTAATTAAAAGAAAAAAGTATTTTTGGTTTTTTATGACTTTATTGAAAATAAAATAAAAAGAAATTAAAAATAAAAAATTAGTAAAAACCTAAGTCTAATTTATTTTAAGTTATTGAGAAAAAAAGAGTCAAATTTAACCTAATTAAACTAAATTAATTATATTAGAATTTATTTACAAAATAATGAATTAAAGTGAAATTAATAATTAATAATAATAAAAAATATTTACATTTTAATGGTCTGAATTTATTATGAAAATAATATTAATTATGTTAGTTGAATAAATAATAATAATAATAGTTAGAAATTAGTAAAAGAAAAATAAAAGAAAATAATATTTAACCAGGGGGGTGTTGGGCCCATAGGAGGTGAATTCTGGAATTGTGAAGCCCACTAACACAAGCCTGCTTTGACTTTCTGGATGGTCTAGTGCGTTGGTTGACCAGGAACATGGTGTTCCCTCTCTCATGGCCTTTGGATTGGTGCATAAGACACATGGCATGCTGCAGCGTGAGGTTTATGGTGGAACGTTTCTGAAAGCCTGCATGTGATCAAGTTAGAAAAAATATTATAGAGCTTTTGGGGGACCTGGGAATCGAACCCAGGTCCCAAGGGACTATGCATGTGCGCTTCAACCAACCCAACTGCCTTGTTCATTTGTTAGTATAATGAAGACTGAATATAATATTCATAAACCAATTAACATGTTAGCCAAAACAAAAAAAACGCGCTTGAATTTTAAACGGGCCAATCACACTGTGACGCATCATCGTCTTCTTCATCAAAATTGCTGGTTATTTACCTGCGGATTTTTATCCGCAGGTAGTTTCGTAGGCTTTTCTTAAAATTGTCCCTAGGCTTCAAAAACTCATTCCAAGACCATGGTTGGTCTCGTCTCCATCTCCTAAGTCCATCCATGCTCATGATTTGTTCTGATTTCACCTGAAAACAAAATGCCTAAAAACAACACACACAAACCCTAGGCGCGGGTATCATCATATGAAGCCTAAAAATGAAATTGAATATTGCCATTAGGTTAGGAAATTAAACAAGAAACATGAATATGCCAATGTTTTTGAGAAAAAATGCAAGAATGGAGAATGACGATTCCATGTCCAGGGGTGACTTCGTGACGACTTACAGCGCTTTGTAGGTGGTCTAAGGACGTGTTTATGATCGCTTTAGCTTCAGTGGATAGCAAGGAAGAAGGCTACGTGCTTCTTTTAATCTGAAAACGTCTGCAATCCTGTTCTTGATCTCCCACTTTTCCAACAATTTTTCAGTTTTGCCTTGGCCGTTTTAGCAATGCTTAGGTCGTGAATTAGGTTTAGGTTACTTGTATATGTATAAGGCAAGCAGTCTAGGTCAAAATATGGGCTTGTATCTTTGTGTATTGAAGTTTTGAGATTTTGTTGACCACCATTGAAAACCTTTCCAAATTTGAAGCAAATCTAAGATTTTATGCACAAAAAAAGCTTAGCATGAATTGGTTAGCTGGCATATGACATATAAAAGCTATTCAAATCACAAAGATGCTATTCCATTGATTTTTAGATTTTATTTGAATTATTATGGATTTAAAATGAATTAAATCAATAAAAATTAAATAAAATGGAAAAATAAATGTTTTATCCTAAAATTAATCATGGGACACGTGTGTGGCATGACAAGGCTGAATCAAGTGGAAGAAAGTGGGCCCTTTTGTCAAAAATTGAAGTTTTAAGGATAGTTGACTTTTGCAAATTCATGAAAATTTCCCAAATTCTCCAATGCATATCTTGCTCAATTTTGATCATATGAACATGTTCTTTGACATTTTGGAAAGGTCTTGAAGTCCTCTAACCAATGCCTTTGGTCCCATGTCATTTGTATTTACCAATCTCAAGTTATGGTCTTTGACTTAAAATGCCTTTTTGTTGACTTTTGAAATTGACCTATAATGTAGAAATTGATAACTTTTTGTGGGAGCATTTCTTGGACTTGGAATGTGAAGATGAGTTGTAGGAAATGTCATCCCCTTCAAAATGAGCATTGGATGGGATTTTTCTGATGAACCATGAAAAAGTTATGCCTTGGTCAAGATACAGTTGACTTTTCTACTGTCCAAAAATAGTAACTTTTGCATCTTTGATGATTTTTGAGCCATGCTTGTGGAATCATGATCAAGACTTGATCAAATGTTGATTGTGAGCTCAAAATAAGATGTTGACCAAAAATTCTGACTTTTGACTGCAAAATGACCATTTTACCCCTGCAGTTGATTGTGAAGCAAATGAAGCTTTTGACTGTGGAATTTTGACATTGTGAGTCTTGAGACTTGACATGTAGATGCTTGACAATGTATATAGGCCTATGAGACTTGATTGAGCCACTGAAAACCTCAAATTCATTGAAGGAACCAAAACCCTAAATTGGATTGGCTTAGGAGGATGTTTGACTGTGCAACCCTTGAGTAGTCTTGAATCATTTGAAGATGATCCTTGACAAATCTTGAAGAATATGGGAGGGAAAATTTTGGGGTACAACAATGCCACTATGCAATTCAGTCATGATCAACTCAGCTTCATCTTTGTCCACACAACGAAGTAGAACACAATCATGGCTGCGCTTATATAGGATACCATTGCTCAGGAAGAACTTGGCAACAAATCTCCTTAAGAACTTTTTGTCGTTAACTGAAGCTCCTTCAGGGTATTCTCGAGTCTTGAGATACCTTTTAATTTCATGAAACCAGGGTTGTTCCACTACTTCTTCGGTATTAATCTCATGACAGTGCGCAGGTTCGTCCATTCGCTCGATGGTGATTTGGGGATCCTCATTATCCCAGTTGAGTTTAAACATGGAAGACATTGTAGCCAGAGCATCTGCTAGCTGATTTTCTTCTCACGGGAAGTGCTCAAAGGTAACCTGCTCGAAATGAGGCAACAATGTCAGGACATGTTCTTTGTAAGGGATAAGGTTAGGGTGTTTAGTGTCCCATTCTCCTTTGATTTGACTGATAACCAAAGTTGAGTCCCCAAATACAACCAAAGATTTGATTCCTAGGTCAATAGCAGCCTTGAGACCGAAGATACAAGCTTCATACTCGGCCATGTTGTTGGTGCAGCTGAAGTAGGGTCTAGCAGTGAAAGGTGTATGGCAACCTTTTAGAGAGATAAGTACCGTGCCGATACCGTTGCAAAGTGCATTTGAAGCACCATCAAAGTACAAGGTCCATCGGGATCCTTGTTCAGGTCCGTCATACGGTCTGTTATCTTTAATGTTGTCCAATGTCATAATGTCCTCGTCAGGGAAGTCGAACCTCATAGATTGGTAATCTTCGACGGCTTGATGAGCTAGATAGTCAGCTAGTACACTCCCCTTTATAGCTTTTTGGGTTGTGTACTGGATATCATACTCGGTCAAGATCATCTGCCATCTAGCGATTCTTCCGGATAAAGCAGGCTTCTCGAAGATGTACTTGATTGAATCCATTTTGGAAATCAGCAAAGTGGTATGTGTCAACATATACTGCCTTAGTCGGCGAGCAGTCCATAGCAAAGCGCAGCAAGTTTTCTCGAGCAGTGAGTAGCGAGTCTCACAGTCGGTAAACTTTTTGCTAAGGTAATAAATAGCATGCTCTTTTCGGCCAGACTCGTCATGTTGGCCCAGTACGCACCCCATTGAGTTATCCAAAACAGTCAGATACATGATTAAAGGTCTTCCTTCGATGGGTGGTATCAAGATAGGAGGCTCCAGCAAATACTCCTTGATCTTATCAAAAGCAACTTGATAATCATTGTTTCATTCAACCACCTGATCTTTCTTCAACAACTTGAAGATTGGCTCACAGGTAGATGTTAGGTGAGAGATGAACCTTGCAATATAGTTTAAGCGTCCCAAGAAACCTCTAACCTGAAGAAGTGAAAAACACAAGGGGGGTTGAATTGTTAAAACTTGAAATCAAATGCAGACAACACATTATTTTTATCCTGGTTCGTTTGATCTCAAACTACTCCAGTCCACCCGTCAAGGTGATTTCGCCTCTCTCCAACGAGGTCTTAATCCACTATATTCAACTGAATATTACAACTGCTAAAGCCTTCTTGAGTCTAAACCATAGACCGGTTTCTCAAGGAAATTCTTTCTTACAGATAAATGAACAATATGTGTGTTTGATGTTTTCTACAAAAACAATATATCACAACTGTGATAATACACAAATTAAGATTATGTGAAACTAGGATGCTAGAACTATAGAGTAATCAATTGAGAGCTTTAGCAAACTGTATAAGTGAGGATGAAGATGATTAGCTTTAGGCGTGTAGAATATTGTAGAGCATTAGCCAATTCCTTTCTCACTGATTTATTTAAATACTTCTTGGAATAGATACGTTGATTCCAATAATTCCATTTCAATGCTCATTACGTTCTTTCCATTTTGAGAAGATCTTTGTCTTGGAATAAAGCCGTTGGTAATTAATCTGCCTTGAATGCAGTACCGTTGACACTTCAGAATGTTCTGCTTGATTAAGATCAGAGTGTTCTTGGCTTTGAGTTTATTCTGATTGCTTTTGAGTGCTTATGACATTGATAAGATCCTGATCAGAATCAGAGTGTGTTGAGCGCAGATTCTGTTCATCAGACTTCAGCGTAAGCACATGTATGATCTTCTGGTTGACATCTTCTGATGCTGATGTTGATATAGATATTCTGATGCTGATTCCATTAGAGTTTCCTGTAAATACATAATAATTTTAAGTAGCATCTATGTCATGTATAAATCTCATAATTCATTTAATCTTGTATTTTTTTATCATCAAAACTCTAACTGAGGGTTGTAGAATCAAACTATGTTCTAACAATCTCCCCCTTTTTGATGATGACAAAAACTAGATTTTTCAATTAAAATAAAATGATGAAAGTATCAGAGTTTAAGAATAGAGAGGAAACAATATCAGAGATAATCCATTATGAGAAAAAGGTATCAGGGCTAATCATATAATGAGCAAAAGGTATCAGAGCTAGGAGGGTAAGAAATAAACAATATCAGAGTAATGATGAGAAAAACTCCCCCTGAGTTGATTATTCCTTTTGATTCCTTGAGACCTTGAGCATCAGAACTTTATTGAACTTTCTTTGTGCATATCAGAATTTTGCTTTATCAGAGTTCTTCAGATTCTTGTACCTGTAAGCTTTTCAGAACAACAAATATATAAGGATGTTAGAATGTTTGATACTTTTGTCTCAGTAAGCCGTTATTGAAAAATATCATTCTTTCTCCCCCTTTTTATCAGCGATCAAAAAGCGTATATAATCAGAGTTAAAAAGATTAGAGTAAAAACACGCTTGTATTGAAACAGAAGCAATGATAGTTTAGAACAAGTAGAAATATTACAGACAAACATAAGAGAACAAGGAAAACACAAGAAAAATCTAAGAAGAAGGAGGAAGTCGTGTGAACAGAACTTCCAACATGCTCTTGATTTGTTCGCTGGTTTCATTCTGCTTGGCTACCATGCTTGCTATAGAATCAATCATGATTAATAGAATTAATTGATTGCTGATTTTAGGGGATTTCAGAAAGATACTTAAACGGTTACCAGTGACATGTGTCTCAATGCATCCAATCAGCGTTTTGCCTTTTCAGAAGCGTGAACGCGTGTTCTGCCTCAGGAAACAGCTGATGACTGGATGACACTTGTTTGCTTTGAGTGAACATCACTTCTATCCTTGAACTGAAGAGCTCAGAGCTTCATGGATAGATCTGATACAATCTGCATTTCTAAAAATTCTGAAAGAAGGATTGATCAGAAGTTCACAGAGTAATAAATATAATTATGAAGGTTAATATATAAAATTAAAACAGTTTTATTCTGGACAGAGCTTCATGCTGAGATGTTTCAGAATGAAGTTGAACCTATCTTCAGAAAGTGGTTTTGTAAAGATATCAGCCCATTGATGGTCTGTATCAATAAATTTTAAGTTTAAGATTCCTTTCTGAATATAGTCCCTAATAAAATGATGTTTTATTTCTATATGCTTAGCCCTAGAATGCAAGATTGGATTTCTACTTAAGCAAATGGCAGAAGTATTATCAGAGTATAGGAATGTTACTCTCATAAATCTGGAAGTCCTCAAGTTGACTTTCCATCCAGAGCATTTGTGTGTTGCATCCAACTGCTGCTATGTATTCAGCTTCTGTTGTTGATAGAGCAATGGTGGATTGTCTTTTGCTGGACCATGAGATTAGATTTTCTCCCAGAAACTGGCATCTTCCAGAAGTGTTTTTACGTTCAACTCTGTGTCCAGCAAAGTCAGCATCACAGTAACCTACTAAGCTGTAATCACCAGATTTTCTATAAAATAAACCCAGATTAGTAGTACCTTTCAGATACTTGAAAATTCGCTTAACAGCTGTTAAGTGAGATTCTCTTGGATCTGATTAGAATCTTGCACAAATGTATACACTGAATAAAATATCAGGCCTTGAGGCTGTCAGATAAAGAAGAGAACCAATCATACCTCTGTAGACTTTCTGTTCTACCTTTTTGCTTACCTCTTCTCTTTCCAGGATGCATGTGGGATGCATTGGAATCTTTGATGGCTTACATTCTGAGAGATCAAATTTCTTCAGAAGTTCTCTGACATATTTTCTCTGATGAATGTAAGTTCCTTCTGGGGTTTGATTGATCTGAATTCCCAGAAAGAATTTCAGTTCTCCCATTAGGCTCATCTCAAATTCTGCCTGCATACACTTAGCAAATTTTCTTCCCAGAGAAGGATTAGTAGATCCAAATATTATATCATCAACATAAATCTGGAAGACTAAGATGTCATTCTTAACTGTCTTACAGAATAAGGTTGTGTCCACCTTCCCTCTGGTGAATTCCTTTTCTAACAGGAAGTTACTTAGTCTTTCATACCAAGCTCTAGGAGCTTGTTTTAGACCATACAGTGACTTCTTTAGTTTGAAAACATATTCTGGATGTTTTGAACTTTCAAAGCCAGGGGGTGGTGCACATATACCTCTTCTTCTATATAGCTATTTAAGAATGCACTCTTGACATCCATCTGATACAGAGTGATGCCTTTATTAACAACAAAAGAAATTAGGAGTCTGATAGATTCTAACCTGGCGACTGGAGCAAAGGTTTCTGTATAGTCTATCCCCTCTTGCTGACTATAACCTTGTGCTACCAATCGTGCCTTGTTTCTGATGACTTCACCTTGTTCATTCAGCTTGTTTCTGAACACCCATTTTGTTCCAATGATGTTAAAATCCTTTTGGTTTAGGAACTAAATCCCACACGTCATTCCTTGTGAATTGATTCAGCTCCTCTTGCATTGCTAGAATCCAGTCATTGTCCAGAAGTGCTTCATCAATTGAAGATGGTTCAATCAGAGAAACAAGTCCCATGAGGGATTCTTCAGAGTTTCTGAAGCTGGCTCTTGTTCTGATTGGATCTTCCTTTCTTCCTAAGATAGTTTCTTCTGGATGATCCATGCTGCTTCTGGATGGTCTTTTCTGAGGTTGATCAACAGAAGATGTTGGATTGCTTGCAGTGCCTCTTTCTGATGTTGAGGGAGTGTCTTTGTTAAGAGCTTCTGATGACTTGTCTTCAGTACCTGTGAATTCGACTTCCATACCTACAAGTAATTCATTCTGCTTTGACTTTTGAGAGTCAAGCTTGTCATCAAAACAAACACTGATTGATTCTTCCACAATCTATGTTTCTGTATTGTATACTATGTACCCTCTTGAGCGTTCAGAGTATCCTAACATAATACACTTTTGTGCTTTTGAGTCAAACTTGTTCAAATAATTTTTAGTATTCAAAATAAAGCAAGTACATCCAAATGGATGAAAATATGAAATGTTGGGCTTTCTGTTATTCCACAATTCATATGGAGTCTTTTCCAGAATAGGTCTTATGGAGATTCTATTCTGAATGTAGCACGCTGTGTTTATTGCCTCTGCCCAGAAGATCTTAGCAACGTTAATTTCATTGATCATGGTTCTGGCCATTTCTTGCAATGTTTTGTTCTTTCGTTCTACAACTCCATTTTGCTGGGGAGTTCTAGGACAAGAGAAATCATGCAGAATGCCATTGTCATTAAAAAATGATTCAAAATCTTTGTTTTCAAACTCTCCACCATGATCACTTATGACTTTGACGATTCTAAGATCCTTTTCATTCTGAACTTGGTTACAGAAGGTAACAAACACAGAGTGTTACTCATCCTTGTGTCTTAAGAAATTTACCCATGTCCATCTACTATAGTCATCTACGATTACTAACCCATACTTCTTGCCACTGACTGAAGCAGTTTTAACTGGTCCAAATAAGTCAATGTGCAGAAGTTCTAATGGCTTAGAGGTGGAAACAACGTTTTTAGATTTGAAAGCAGGTTTTGCAAACTTGCCTTTCTGACATGCTTCACACAGAGCATCTGAATTGAACTTCAGGTTAGGAAGTCCTCTGACCAGATTGAGTTTGTTAATCTGAGATATTCTTCTCATACTAACATGCCCCAATCTTCTGTGCCAGATCCATTGCTCGTTGTTAACAGACAGAAGGCACTTTGCATTCTGACTTTTCAGTTCAGAAAGTTTGATTTTGTAAATGTTGTTTCTCCTCTTTCCATTAAACAGGATAGTCCCATCTTTCTGACTAACAGCTTTACATGAATTTTGATTAAAGATTATATCATAACCGTTATCACTTAATTGACTTATGGATAACAGATTATGCATTAATCCATCTACTAATAATACATTACTTATAGAGGGAAGATGCCCATTACCTATTGTTCCAGAGCCAATGATCTTTCCCCTCTGATTGACTCCAAAGCCTACATGGCCTCCAGGCTTAAGTTCCAGGCTTTGGAACATATGCCTTCTTCCCGTCATGTGTCTCGAGCAGCCAGAGTCCAGGTACCATGACTGGTGTTTCTGCTTTGCTGCTAAAGATATCTGCAACATGTATTATTTTATCCTTAGGTACCCATATTTTCTTGGGTCCTGATTTGTTAGTTTTACCAAAACTCTGGTTGAATTTTGGTTTGACAGAATAGTTGCTACTAGTATATTTGATGTCGTGTGTGTGTCCATATACAAAGTGTGACTTAAGTGGAGTGCGTTTAATAACTAAATCCATGGCATTCTTTAGTGTAGGTACCTTACCTTGGTATCCTATTCCATTTCTGCCATTTCTGCTAACTCCATAGATCATTGAAGCCATCTTGCTTCTATCTATGCTTTTAGAAAGAAACTTCTGAAAGCTGTGATCATACTCCTTGATGATCTCATCAGCACTACTGGGAGTTTCAATAATTGTTTCCTTCTGAGAGTTTTGTAAAAAAAATTCTAATTTTGAAACTTTATTTTTCAACTCAGAATTTTCCAACTTGAGACTCTCAGTTTTATCAGAGTCAGAGGCAAGATCTCTTTTCAGGTTTCTGAATTTGACTCTGATCTGTTGATATCGTTCCAGAATCTCATTAAGGCTTTCAGCAAGTTCAGCCTTAGTAAAATTAATAGCAAAGTCAGGAAATACCTCTTTTGTGTCTGATTCAGAGTCTGATTCAGAAGCTTCACTGTCTTCAGATATGTTTGCCATGAGAGCTATGTTTGCTCTCTCATCATCTGATTTTGAGTCAGCTTCAGATGTGTCAGAGTCATCCCATGTGGCCATGAGACTTTTCTTCTTTTCCTTGCCAAACTTTCTTCTGGGCTTTTCCTTCTGAAGCTTTGGACAATCACTCTTGTAATGTCCTTGCTCGTTGCATTCATAGCAGATGATGTCCTTGTTGTTTGGCTTTCTGCTTCCAGAAGAGCCTTCAGATCTTTTGTGTCCAGATTCTGACCTTCTGTATCTGGAGGAGGATTCGTTCTGGTTCTCAGATCTTCTGGGAGTCCTGAACTTTCTTTGCCTCTGCTTCCACAGTTGGTTCACCCTTCTGGAGAGGAGAGACAGTTCATCTTCTTCTAATGAGGACCCATCAGAGGTTTCTTCAACAGCCTGCAAAACCTTAGATTCAAATTTTCTGTTAGATTTTAGAGCTAAAGGCTTACTTTGCTTTTGGGGTTCATCAGCTTCTAGCTCTATCTCGTGACTTCTGAGGGAGCTGACAAGTTCCTCCAGAGTGATTTTGTTGAGATCTTTAGCTAGCTTCAGCGCTGTGACCATTGGCCTCCACTGTTTTGGCAAGCTTCTGATGATCTTCTTAACATGATCAGCAGTAGAATACCCTTTGTCCAGAACTTTGAGACCAGCAACCAGAATCTGAAATCTTGAGAACATTGTTTCAATAGATTCACTTTCTTCCATCTTGAATGCCTCATACTTCTGGATGAGCGCAAGAGCTTTAGTTTCTTTCACTTGAAGGTTTCTTTCATGCGTCATTCTGAGAGAATCAAACATGTTCTTAGCAGTGTCTCTGTTTGATATTTTTTCATATTCAGAGTAGGAGATAGCACTGAGAAGAATAGTTCTGGCCTTGTGATGGTTTTTGAAATCACGCTTCTGTTGATCAGACATTGCTTTCCTATCAATCTTCTGACCATTTGCATTTACTGGGTGCGTGTATCCATCTGTCACCATATCCCACAGATCAGCATCATAGGCTAGAAAGAAGCTTTCAATTCTGTCTTTCCAGTAATCAAAATTCTCTCCATCAAAGACTGGAGGTTTGCCACTGAATCTGTCTCTTTCTTCGTTGTTGTCATTGCTGATATTATGATGTGTTCCTGCCATAGTGTTTTTCAACGCTGGATCTTGTACTGACACGGTTAAGTGTTATGAACTCAGAACCAGGCGCTCTGATGCCAATTGAAGAAGTGAAAAACACAAGAAGGGGGGTTGAATTGTTAAAACTTGAAATCAAATGCAGACAACACGTTATTTTTATCCTGGTTCGTTTGATCTCAAACTACTCCAGTCCACCCGTCAAGATGATTTCGCCTCTCTCCAACGAGGTCTTAATCCACTATATTCAACTGAATATTACAACTGCTTTAACAACTGCTAAAGCCTTCTTGAGTCTAAACGACAAACCGATTTCTCAAGGAAATTCTTTCTTACAGATAAATGAACAATATGTGTGTTTGATGTTTTCTACAAAAACAATATATCACATATGTGATAATACACAAATTAAGCTTATGTGAAACTAGGATGCTAGAACTATAGAGTTATCATTTGAGAGCTTTAGCAAACTGTATAAGTGAGGATGAAGATGATTAGCTTTAGGCGTGTAGAATATTGTAGAGCATTAGCCAATTCCTTTCTCACTGATTTGTTTAAATACTTCTTGGAATAGATACGTTGATGCCAATAATTCCATTTCAATGCTCATTACATTCTTTCCATTTTGAGAAGATCTTTGTCTTGGAATAAAGTCGTTGCTAATTAATCTTCCTTGAATGCAGTACCGTTGACACTTCAGAATGTTCTGCTTGATTAAGATCAGAGTGTTCTTGGCTTTGAGTTTATTCTAATTGCTTCTGAATGCTGATGACATTGATAAGATCTTGATCAGAATCAGAGTGTGTTGAGCGCATATTCTGTTCATCAGACTTCAGCGTAAGCACATGTATGATCTTCTGGTTGACATCTTCTGATGCTGATGTTGATATAGATATTCTGATGATGATTCCATCAGAGTTTCCTGTAAATACATAATAATTTTAAGTAGCATCTATGTCATGTATAAATCTCATAATTCATTTAATCTTGTATTTTGTTATCATCAAAACTCTAACTGAGGGTTGTAGAATCAAACTATGTTTTAACATAACCTCCTTCTCAGTGCGGGGGGCAGGCATTTCTTGTATAGCTTTGACTTTGGCAGGATCAACCTCGATGCCTTTGTTACTGATGATGAATCCCAAAAGTTTACCGGACCTGACTCCGAAAGTGCACTTGCTAGGGTTCAGTCTGAGCTTATATTCCTTTAACCTGACAAACAGCTTTTGCAGATGGTCGAGGTGTTCTTCTTCTGTCTGTGAACGGGCTGTCATGTCGTCTACGTAGACTTCGATTTCATGATGTATCATGTCATGAAACAAAGCTACCATGGCTCGCTGATAGATTGCCCCGGCATTCTTCAGTTCGAATGGCATCACCTTATAGCAGAAGGTACCCCACTACGTAACAAAAGTAGTCTTCTCCATGTCTTCGGGGGCCATTTTGATCTGGTTGTACCCTGAAAATCCGTCCATGAAAGAGAATACCTTGTGTTGAGTTGTGTTGTCAACCAAGATGTCAATGTGTGGTAGTGGGAAATCATCTTTAGGGCTGGCCCTGTTTAAGTCTCTGTAGTCCACACACATCCTGACTTTGTCGTCCTTCTTAGGCACGGGCACAATGTTAGCAACCCATTGTGGATAGGAAGTTACAGCCAGAAAGCCAGCATTGAATTTTTTCATCACCTCAGCTTTGATCTTTTCGGACATGTCGGGCCTCATTCGGCGGACTTTCTGTTTGATTGGTGGACAGTCTTCTCTTGTAGGGAGACAGTGAACCACGATATATGTATCCAACCCCGACATGTCTTCATAAGACCAAGCGAAGATATCAACAAACTCATTCAACAACTGAACTAAGTGCTCCTTGACATTTGGCTCCAGGTCGACACCCACTTTAACCTCTTTCCTGTCTTCCTCTGTTCCCAAATTGATAGTCTCTAACAACTCTCCAGGAACTTCACAGTCTTCATCACCTTCGTACTCGGCATGATTGACCAAATCTTCAGAGTCACTAAAGGCCAAAGCAGAATAGTCACCCATGGAATCCGGAGTGGATGGGTACCTGCATTTCATGAGTGTGTGTGTGTGTAAGGGATATCCATCCTTAAAAAAAATAAAATGTAAAAGAAAATTAACACAAAAGTTTATAGATGAAAACATCCATGATTCATTAAAGATGGCGTATGAAAATGAAAAATCAAAACCCTTACAAATGGACCTATGCTCCCCGGGAAAGGCACAAGGCAAAAGAGTGTACGAATTGTTTAAAAGTTATTACAGACCAACATAAATGTTTCAAAAGATAAATTACTGATTGATGAAAGTAATAGGAACGAAGTCTTTCGCCTCCCAGTTGTTTAGTCCTCCTTCAATGGTTGGAAAGATCCAATCTTCAAAATTGCCTTCTTCATCATCATCTTCTAAAGCATGAACCTCGTGATGAGTGATCTTTAAGGGTGGTCCTCCAGCCCGGGAGCGACGCACAACTTTCTGGCTAGCAGCAGTGAAACCCAATTCGAACTTGTCTGTCTTGTGAGGAAAATCTGGAAGCTGACTCCAAACTGTACTTCCTCCCTCCTTGATTACAGCCTCCGCATCTTTAAGGGATGACATCCGGGACACAGGCTTGGTAATGATGGGCACATCAGTCATTGTTTTGGCTACCGCAACCTCAGGAGAAACCTCTTCAAAGTGTTGGAAAGGTGTTTCTATGAATTCACCATCTAACTCCACGTAGCGGAAAGAGTTAAGGTGGCTTATCATATACTCCTCCTCACCTGTTATGATTTTGCCCTGAACTGGGTATTTGAGCATCTGGTTTAGAGAAGAAGTGACTGCCCCAGTGTTGTGGATCCATGGCCTTCTCAACAAGCATGAATATGAAGGACGGATGTCCATCACATAAAAAGTAGAGTTGAAAATTTTTGTACCCACTCTAATTGGGATGTCCACTTCTCCGTGAACCATCCGCTTAGAACCGTCGAAGGCTCTAACAATGATATTGCTGGGTTTTAAGGTCAAACCTTCATAGTCCAATATGTCCAATGCTTTCTTTGGTAGAACATTTAAAGATGAACTGGTATCAACCAGAACATGAGCAAGTGTGGTCCCCCTGCATTCTACCGAGACATGCAGCGCATCATTATGCTTTCTTCCCTTGGACGTTAGATCGGCATCAGAAAAGCCTAGACCATTATCGGCTGTAAGGCTAGCCACGCATTCTTGAAACTGATCCGCAGAAGTTTCTTGAGGCACGTGTGCCGTCTTCAGGAATTTAATCAAGGCTTTGGCATGAGCCTCGGAGCAAAGTAATAGAGCCAGCATAGAGATTTTTGAAGGGGTTTGCCCCGGCTGTTCTATGACATCATAGTCGCTCTTCTTAATTATCTTTAAAATCTCCTCCATCTCTTTTTGGGTGGTCTCGGGGATAACCAAAGTCTGAGCCCTCGTCCTGACGGGCACTTCTTGGATCCCCTTACCTTTATCAGCAGCAACGGCAGAGGGTATAGCTTCGGGATCATCAATTTCATCAATAACTGGACTTCACACATATATCTTGATAGGCACAAGAGCACTTGAGGGTCCGAAGACTGCCCGTGGAGGAGCAATCTCCGGAGAGAAGATTCTTCCGCTACAAGTTATCTTACTTGTCCCTGCAATATTCCCTATGTCAGGAGTTTCTTCATCAAAATTCTCTTGGACTGATTCGATCTGCTTAACACCATGGTAGAAGATCTCTCCTCCATAATTCCATGGTATCATCTTGTTGGACTTATATGGGATAGGCCCCGGTATGGTAATCTTCAGCGGTACAAGCTTTGGATCAGGCGTAATCTTAACAGGCCTTTTGCAGGTCTTGGAAAGATTGTCGGAAATGGTGATTATATCAATGTCATTAATAAAGGTAACATGAGTTTTATGAAAGAGGATCTCTTGAGTATCCATCAAGCGTTGGATGCTTGATTTCAACAGTGGGTAGTAGGATTGCAAGGTTGAACAGAAGTAACAATTTTTTTCACATCCCGGGAAAATCCCGGCCTTCAACAGATTTGTCTTGATCACTGGAAATGGAGTCATTAAGTCATCAACAGCGGTAACATGAAGATCTTCCACAATAGCATGGACATGATGACCATGTTTTGGCATAGGAGCGGATATCACATTAGGTTTTTCGGGAGCATCAAACTCTACTTCCTTGGCATCTATCAAATCTTGGATCTTGTTTTTAAGGGCCCAACAGTTGTTGGTGTCATGACCTACACTGTCCGAATGGTATGCACATTTTGCATCTGAATGATAATAGGGAGAAGAGGTATTTGGATTCTTCGTCGCTTCCTTCAAGTTGGTAAGGTTCAGCTTTAACAGATGAGGGAGGACTTGAGCTGGTGTCATATTGATCCGGGTGAGTTGCCATTGTGGCCTTTCTACCCTTTGCTGGTTAGCTCTGGGTTGACTGCTTCGAGATTGATCGGCTGAGGAGTTCTGGATCATCACAACCCCTACCGTTGGTCGGCGCTCCATTCTCCCTTGATTTTTCTGGGAGTAAACAGCAGAAGCTTCTTTCTTGGCTGGGAAAGTCTTCTTGACAGCAGTAGAAGTAGCTGCATCCTTCTGAATTTTACCACTCTTAATGTCAGCTTCGACCCTTTCACCTGTCAGTATTAATTCAGTGAACCCTGCAGATGAGCTCCCGATCAAGTGATTGAAGAATGGACCTGACATGGTCCCTAAAAACATGTCAACCATCTCTCTATCCGACAATGGTGGCTGCACCCTTCCAGCCAAATCTCGCCACTTTGGGGCATACTCCTTAAATCCCTCATTAGAACCCATACCCATACTCTGTAGTTGAGTACGAGTAGGCGCTAAATCTGCATTGTATTGGTATTGTCGGTAGAAATCAGTAGCTAAATCTTCCCAGTTATGAACATCAGATCTCTCAAGTTGATAAAACCAGTCCAATTGCGTACCCGACAAACTATCTTGAAAAAAGTGGACCCATAGATCCTTATCAGAAGAGTGAGGTTAGATCTTTCTGACGTAGGACCGCGGATGCATCTTCGAACAGGACAAACCGTCGTATTTGGCAAATGTAGGCACTTTGAACTTGGGAGGAATGACGATCCCAGCAACCAACCCTAGTTCTTTGAAATCCAGCCCGGGAACCCTTTGTACTTCCATGGCCGCCAACCGTTCTTCCATATTTTTATACTTATCGTCCACAGGAGGATATTGTTGCTCAGAGTAATCCTCCTCTTCTTCTTCTTCTTCCTCTTCAACTTCATATTTTGAGGCATTGCAACTCCCTTACCTTTACCAACCCCTTCGTCAGACGTCGAGGGGAACTCCATAACTCTCCTAGCCTGATGCTCAAATCTTCTTCCCATAGTGGCCACACCAGTTCTTTTCTTCTTTTTCTCTTTGTCTTTTTCCTTATCTAACAGCGCTTTAAGATCCTCTTGACCCTTTGCCAAGGTTATGAGGAGTTGTTGGAACTGAGAATTTTGTGCTTGCAGATCTTTGACCGTCTGCTCTATATCCATCTTGCTGAAATAAACAATAGAAAGATAAGGAAACCTGGTGTGAAGACTTGTTTATGCATATGATGAATGATATGTATTCATGTAATGCATTCAAGGATTCAGAAATTCAAAGTTGTTGCAAACAAAAAGAACACACGTCATATTAATAAGAAGAAATTCGTTAGTACATAAATGCCCCAGGGGCAAAAATATTACAAAATTCTTAATGTAAAAAGACATTGTGCATCCTCTTTGGTGCGATGTAAGTGTTGAGAGTCTCCTCTTCGTGAAGTCGGCGGGTAAGTTCCAAAATCTTCTTCTCACTGGCATAGAAGCTGGCTTCAAAAGTATTCAGTTCTTCCTTGAGTTGTATCTAACTCTTTTACAATTCTTCCAATGATGTTGGCATGTCTGGATGTAGGAGGGTGTATGGAACCTCTCCTTCCATAACAGGCTCTTTGATCATGGGGAGAATGTGGGGGTAAGGCATCATAAGACTCTGGGTGCGGGTTCGTACCCACTTGAGATAAGGCTCAAGGGGGGTGGAATTTTTTTGCCCCATTGTCTTACTATCCACTTTATTGGGCATCCTCCAAGCTCGGATAAATCTTTGTCAAAGTCCTTGAGTGTCATCGTCGAAGTCAAAAACCAAGTCAGGAATCAGCATATCATGACGGCCATCTCTCTGGGCATACCCAAATTGCCTCAAAGCTAAACAGGGGTTGTAGGTAATGCCTCCTCTGATGCCAAGTAGTGGGACATTAGGGAATTCTCCGCAACGATCAATGATGATGACATTTTCTCTGGACCGAGAACACCAATAAACATCAGAATGTGTGAGGGTCATCAACCGTTGTGACCACCTTAAACCCTGCTCATTCTTCAAAACTGATTGGGGAAGGTTAGAAATAAACCACCTTGCTAGAAGATGTGTAGAGCACATGAGAACACCTCTTTTCCTCATTGTTCGTGTGTGAAATGAGTGTAGGATGTCCCCGAGCAATGTAGGCACAGGATTCCGAGATATGAAAATCTTGACAACATTCACATCTATAAGCTGATCAGGGTTTGGGAACAAGACCAACCCATATATGAGAAGTGCTACAATCTCCTCAAAAGCTTGCAGATCTAAAGAATTCCAGCAGTCTTGTGCCTTCTCAAACAGAAACTTTGCCAAGAAACCCTTAACATCACTTCTGGTTTCCCAATGACCCTTGATATCAGATGGTTGCAAGTGTAAGGCTTGAGCAACATCTTCAGGCTTTGGTTCTCTTTACGTACCGTTGTAGGGTAGTTGATGAAGAATAGGAATCCTCAGGAGTTGAGAAAATTCCTCCAAAGTAGGTACTAGTTGGTAATCAGGGAATGTGAAACAGTGGTGTAGAGGGTCAAAGAAATGGAAGAGAACTTTCACCATGTCTTCTTCAAGGTTGAAGTTGACCAAGTTGAGAAGTCTACCATGTCTTTCACTGAAGAGAGAATTCTCTAGAATCTTGGAAGTAAGCTCCTTGAGTTGAGGAGGGATTCTCACAAGGTTGACTTGAATTGTTTTCCTGTGAAGAGGTTCCATGACCTACAAAACAAGAACAAAGATGAAGATCCAAACCCTTGAAATGGTTAGTGGATGCCTATGATGCTTTATGATGTTCATGATGAATGCACAAGTATATGTACAAGCAAATCACACAAGATCCTAGTTTCAGGCTTGCATGAGGTTTCATAAGCAAGTACCCTCTTGAAGTTAGTTGGCTCAACCTGTCCTATAAATAGTAATCGGGTTCTAAGGAGCTCAATATCACTGGATTATTTTTTGTGTTCATTGTTTCAGTTTAGCCACTTAACTGGAGACCAAAATATTCCAAGAAAACAACCCTCAATGAGTGTAGTATCGAGTATCTACCAACTTTGAATTGCACCAAAGCCGGTCATCTCACTACCCCTAATAAGGCCAAGATGGTCAAGTAAGGTTCTAAGAGTTCATTAATGCTTCATGACATCACTCAGCGGCCCCGTATTCTCTTTTATTGACTCAAAGGCTACCGGTACCTACAAATATATCGCACTAATATAACTATTGCTTCAACCATGTCGGTATACCCCGCACAGTTTCCACAATTTATTGCTATTTACCTATGAATGTTTCCCCAAATCCGGGTAGAGGATTTCAAGCCCAAACAATAGAACCAAATGTAAAGCAATCAAATCAAACAAGATAAGCATGTAAAGGTGATCTAAACCCTAAGGTTACTCCACTTTTAAATTTCTCCCCAGCAGAGTCGCCAGTTCTGTGATACGGTGGAATAACTGACTTGAGGTTTTGCGTTTGTGTTCGCAAATGTTTCGGTTTAGCAAGAGTTGCCACCGACTTTTTATTTTATCCTAAGGAAAGGTCAAAAAGCACAGGAAAGACCTTTGAGATGTTTTCTTGGGTTCAGGGAGTAGATTATGAAAAGGGAAGATGCAAGCACCCTTTTCATCCATGGTTATCCATGGGCTCTTAGTTACTTGTTTAGATCACTTGCTTTTGCTTTTCAATTGTTTGAAATGGTGCTTTGAGTGTGGTTTTGAAAGATATTTTGAAAAGAGGCCATCGTTGTGGCAACCTTTGTAATGATTCTTGTTTGAATGTATACAAAGATGTATTTGTCTTTTGAAAATATTTCAATGTTTGAAAGTTTGATTTTGGGAAATGTTTTGAAATTGTGTTGTGAAGTGTGTTTGAAAATAACAAGGATGTTTTTGCAAGCTTTGATCAAGTAACTAAGAGTTATCTACCCTATTTTGCTCAAAGATCTTTCTTATGTGTTTTAACCCTTTTGACAGTGTTGCTTTACCATTGCATTTGGTAAACAAACTTGTGTTAGAATGTTAAACGGGACCGGCGTGGGTCATCGTATAGACCATGATAGCAATTGTGTTAAGTATTTTTTGGCAAATTTTTGAGGGACTTGATCATTTTGTTTAGGCAACCAAGATAGCGTCATCGAGGGACTATGATCTTTTGTTTTGTTTTTGTTTTTCCAAAGTACCCAACATGCATAACATGGCCCATTTTTAAGGCAACAAGTGGATGTAACCCTAAGGGTGCAAGTGTGCATTGTGTATTGATTTTCATGCATTTTTGTCTTTGTATTAGCCAAGCTACTTGTTGATTTGGATTTTTGCATACAAACCCTAATCTCTAATCATGGCATAATTGAAAGCATAAAATACGAGAATTAAAAGTCTAAGCTATTACAACATGATTATGGGGATGGGGGTACAATCTTTGAATGGGGGTGTATTTGACAAGAAATAAAAACCCTAGTTTACTATTACATCCAAATTGAATCAAATGATACAAATAACAAATGAACCATATTTAAATAACAAATTAAATAAATATTTAAAGTATTATGAATATGCCAAAAAGGTTTTCTTTTGTTCATTTCTATGCATGTAAAAATATTTAATGTAAAAAGAAAGAAATAAATAAAAAGATTATTTTTTTTTGTTTAGGGTAAAACCCTAATTTTCTTTAAGAAAATAAATATATTAATTATTTTAGAAAAAGTATTTTTGAGTGTATTTAATAATAAAAATAAAAGTGTAATATTTTTATATTTTTATTCTAAAATATCTAATAAAATAAATAAATAAATATATATATATATATATATATATATATATATATATATATATATATATATATATATATATATATATATATATATATATATATATATATATATATATATATATATATATATATATATATATATATATATATATATATATATATATATATATATATATATATATATATATATATATATATATAAATAAAAATATATTTAGAATAATATTTAGTGTGAGTAAGAATAAAGAATCAAAATAAAAGTATAATTTATATATTATTTTTAAGTATTCAATAAATAAAATAAAAGTATATAGTTAATAAATTAACTTTATGTTAGTAAAATGAAAATAAAATACAAAATAAATGTGAAAATTTTGTAAAAATATTTTTGAGTATTTTTTATATTTGGAAATAAAAAAAATAAAATCAGAAATGAAAATAAAACACAAAAATATAAAATATAAAGAAATTGGGCCAGGGGGTGCAAAAAGTAAAAGGGGGTGTCAATAGTGAGCCAGGACTAAGCCCAACCCACCACTTCATCTTCAACCTCTGTCCTTCACAAAACGCGCGCGCCTGTTACCAAACCTAGACATCCTGTATACGAGCTCTATTGCAAAAACACATAACATCAAAGTTCTAGAGCATTTCAAGACGAATCTAACCATATAAAAAACTAATCCTAACTCTCAAAGACCAGAGAGAATTTCTCTGGCCCTAAAATCTAACCTAATTTTTTCAGTATGTTCATGGATCAAATTCTCTTAGCATGCTTAATATAAATGAAAACTGAGCATATGTACAGCTTCATGGCAATGAATACTACATTTCTTATTCACAAACCTAAGGCTAAATGTTCCTAAATAGAGAGATAGGAAGTTGACAAAAACCTGTTTCAGCTGACTTCGTGTAGGGAAATGTGGAGCTTTTCAACAAGGCTTGAGATGTCTGGGAGCTTGCTTGAACTTCACTTGACCTTCTCCAATGTCTAGCTTGCCTTGAATGTACTTGAATCAGCCTACAGAACTCAACCTGCACAAGCTCAAAATGAAAATGGCAAACCCTGTAAATGGAGTTACAGTTGGTGTTTGAGGTTTGGGATAGCTTGGATGTATTGAAGGGAAGGTGTTTGAACCAGTTTGGGACAAAACGCACGAGCCAATTGAGCTATGGAAGTCAAGTTGTAGATGCTGCCCTGTTTTGCCAATGGAAGGTGATTTCTAGCTATGGGAGGTTTGAAGGCTCCAAGGGTCGTGTTTCTGGCTCAAAGGGGTGTGAGAAAGATGGTTCAAATGTTTGCACAAGTTAGTTTTGGCTGATGTTCAAGTTCTCATGTATTTGGCATATTTCTTGTATATGAAGCAAAAGTGGGAAGTGATATCTAACAGGCATGTACAGGCTATCCATATGCTTGCACCTTCTGCTCTTGGCCCCTCTAATTTGTGGATTTGGTTAGCTGCAAAATATATGGACCAATGCTCAAAGATTGTGGTTTGACATAAAGCAAGATTATGACAAAAATGGTAATGTACCTTTTTCTACTTAAGGATTAATCTTGTGTATAATGCCCTAATGACCAAAACAACACCTTAGACAAATGGATTTGCATTAAATTATTGAGTTTGAAGTGGTTTAGAGGCCTGTAATCTAGTGGAAAGCATGCTGACTTGAAATTGCAACTTGTATGAACATGAACATGCCATGGATGAAAAGTGAGTTTTTGCCAACTTCAAGCCTTCGATTCTCTCTAACCACAAATGTGTTTGGAGGGTTATTGGACATTTTGGAAAGCTTGCAACATGATCTACAATCCATATTTGAAATGCAACTTGAGTATCCAAGTGGAACTATGTGAAAAATGGCAAAGAAGATAGGTCAAAATCCTGCCTAAACTAGGGCAAAATTTCACTAAGTTAAAAGTTTTAGGGACCCTTGTTCCAAAAATCATAACTTGAGATCCAAGCTTCTTTTGGAACAACTTTGTGAATCAAAGTTGTAGACTTTGTGGAGGAATACAACTTTCATGTTGGAAGTTTTGTTTGAATCCAATTGCATCATGGTGAAAATGTTGGGCAAAGTTAGGAAAAATTAAGAAAATTTCATAACTTAAAAAAATTCTAAGTTATGAAATTTTTTCAACTTTAAACCCTAATTTGCCAAAATGGGTTTCTTGATGAACAAGTTTCATGTTTTGACACATCTTGATGAAAAATGACCCTTGGCACTTGATTTTGACCAAAAAGTCAAAGTTTGACTTTTCAGTGTACAGTCAAATTTTGATCAGTTGACTGAAAAATTCATCTATCAATCCAATGCAATTGAGGTATTTTGAACTTGTTGAATAGGTAAAGATGATGCCATTGAGTCCTTGAGTTCATGATTGATCCCAATTTGCCATTGGCTAGGTCAAAAAGTCAGAAATTGCCTTTGTACAGTCAACTTCCTAAAAAATGACCATTTTGCCCTTTTGGTGATCTGATCAAATTTCTTGTGGAGTTGTGGTCCAAACTTGATCAAATGATTCATATGAGTTCATGATGTTGATGTGGGTCAAAATTCATGAGGTTTGACTGTAAATTGGCCACAGTTGACTTTTTCCCCAATACAGCTGATTTCTAGGTCAATTGTCCAATTGGCTGGGTAAAAATTTGATTCAAGGCTTGGAACTTGGTATGGTCAAACTTATGAGTCCAACATGAAGTATGAGAGTCACTTTGGGCATTGTAAGTCAAAAAATCCTTGTGCAAACTCAAACCCTAATTTAGGTCAACAGTGCAAGGAGATGTCTTGAGCAGAGCAAACCCTAGCTTGGTCTTGAGTTCAAAGAGCCTTGTGATGAGAAATGTTGATAAAATGAGAGGACAAATTTTGGGGTACAACAGTGACTATGTTGAGATCTTTGCTTGGTCATACGAAGACATGCCAGGGATTGATACTAATATTGTGGTTCACCGTCTACCAATGAAAGAAGGTTGTTCTCCAATAAAGCAGAAAGTTCATTGTATGCATCCCGAGATGTCGGAAAAGATCAAAGTTGAGGTTATGAAGCAGTTCAACGCAGGTTTCTTAGCTGTTACGTCCTATCCTTAGTGGGTTACAAATGTGGTGTCAGTACCTAAAAAGGATGGAAAAGTGTATATGTATGTAGACTACAGGGATCTGAATAAGGCGAGCCCCAAGATGACTTTTTGCTTCCACATATTGATGTTCTGGTTGACAACACTACTCAGCATAAATTATTTTCCTTCATAAATGGTTTCTCGGGTAATAATCAGATCAAGATGGAGAAGAATACTTTTGTTACACATTGGGGCACTTTCTGTTACAAGATTATGCCTTTTGGGTTAAAGAAAACTGATGCAACTTATCAACGCGCTATGGTAGCTTTGTTCCTTGACATGATACATCACGAGATTGAGGTTTACATAGAAGACATGATAGCCAGATCTTAGAATGAAGAATAGCATCTCGACCACCTACACAAACTGTTTGAGAGATTGAAGAAGTACAAGTAGAGACTGAGTCTAAACAAGTGCACCTTTGGGGTAAGATCGGGTTAACTCCTAGGCCTTGTCATCAGTGGTAAAGGTATTGAGGTTGATCCCGCCAAGGTTAAAGCCGTTCAAGAAATACCAGATCCCCGTACTGAGAAGGAAGTCAGAGGTTTCTTAGGACGATGGAACTATATTTCCAGATTTATTTCCCATTTGACCGCTACTTGTGAGCTGATATTCAAGTTAGTGAAGAAAGATCAAGTAGTAAAGTGGAATGAAGATTGTCAAATATATTTCGTCAAAATAAAGGAGTATCTCCAGGAACCTCCAATTCTAATGCCATCAGTTTCAAGAAGACCTTTGATCATGTACCTAACAGTGTTAGAGAACTCGATGGGGTGTGGACTGGGGCAACATGACGAGTAGGGTCGAGAAAACTTGTTGTGCTTTGGCATGGGCTGCCCGCTGAGTAAGACAATAAATGTTGACCCATACTACCTTGTTGATCTCTAAAATGGATCCCATAAAATACATATTCGAGAAACCGACACTCTCCGGAAGGATAGCCAGATGGAAAATGATCTTAACAGAATACGACATTAAGTACACCACTCAGAAGGAAATCAAAGGAAGTGTATTGGTAGATCATTTGGCTCGTCAAGCCGTAGACGACTATCAATCTATGAATTTCGAGTTCCCGGATGAGAATATTATGCTAGTTACAGACTATGAAAAACCAAGACCATATAAAGGACCTGGGCCGGAATCTCGATGGACTTTAGTTTTCGATGGAGCTTCTAATGCGCTGGGCAATGGAATTGGTGTTGTGATTATCTATCCCAAGGGTTGCCATACGCCCTTCACTTCCAGACTTTGCTTTGACTGTACCAACAACATGGCCGAATACGAAGCATTCATCATGGGTATTAAGGCTGCTATTGATATGAGAATCAAATTCTTGAATGTGTACAGGGACTTATCCCTAGTGATTGGTCAGATTAAGGGAGAATAGGATACAAAGCACCCAAATCCCATTCCTTATCGAGAGCATGTGTTTACATTAGTTTTGTATTTCAAGGAAATCACTTTTGAACATATCCCACGAGAAGAGAATCAGTTGGTTGACGCACTAGCTATTATGTCATCTATGTTCAAAGTCAGGTGGGACAACGAAGCTCCTCGAATTACTACCGAGAGACTACACGAAATGACACATTGCTATGAAGTTGATACTGATGGAATAGAGGAGAAGTCGTGGTACTATAAAGTGAAAAAATACCTCGAGGCTCAAGAGTACCCTGAGGGGGCGTCTATCTATAACAAGAAATTTCTACAGAGGTTCTCTGCCAAGTTCTTTCTGAGCAACATAATTTTGTACAAGCGCACAATGGTACAAATCTCAACAATATGATGGTCACCGAGCTCTGCAAGCAGTTCAAGATACAGCATCACAACTCTTCTCCTTACCGGCCGAAGATGAATGGGGCTGTTGAAGCGGCTAATAAGAACATCAAAAAGATTGTGCAGAAGAAGACTGTGACATACAAATATTGGCACGAGATGTTACCATTTTCTCTTCATGGGTACCGTACCTCAGTGCGGATTTCAACAGGGGAAACACCCTACTCTTTGGTATATGGCATGGAGGCAATCTTACCCATTGAGGTCCGGATACCCTCTCTTCAGATTATGAAGGATTCAGGTTTGAGCGAGGACGACTGGATCCATACCCGACTTGATCAACTGAACTTAATCGACGAAAAGAGACTTACTACTATTTGTCATGGTCAGACGTATCAAAAGCGAATCATCAAGGCATTTAACAAGAAAGTCAGACGACAAGAGTATCAAGTCAGAGATCTGGTGATCAAACGTATAATACTGCCGCAAGGTGATCCCAGGGGCAAATGGACCCCTACGTACGAAGGGCCATTTGTGGTTAAGAACATTTTCTCAAGAGGGGCTATGATTCTTACCACCATGGACGGTGATGACCTTCCTCACCCCGTCAATGAAGACATAGTGAAAAAATACTACGCATAATCAAAGACCTGCTAGGTCGACTGGCCTAGGCAAAAATAAGGGCTTCCCGACGAACCAAAAGGGTTTGGGCAAAAATAAGGGATGAAAATAAAAAAAAATTGTACACCCGGCAAGTCGAAAACCTGAAAAGGCGGCTTGGGAAAAAAGGGGTATCCCGGTGGACTGAAAACCCGAAAGGGCGGTCCAGGAAAAAATTAGGGATCAAAGCATAACATTATGTCTCATTAGATCACCTTGTAACCAGACTTCAGTATCGACTATTAAGCTCGGACGGCACTAATCAATCTAATCTACCTTCAACCAAGTAGCAAAGTGATGAGATGCTTGAATATATAAAGGCAATAGCAGAGTTGAAACCCAGTGGGATTGTTCACATAGCTGTTTTTCTTTCTTTTGTACAAACTGTATAAATTCTATTGTTCGGCGGCGTTCTCTTACTAGGACGTCAGCCTCTTGTACAAAAACGCCTATTTACAGGCTAACTTCAAAATCAATACAATTCATTTTTTCACAAAGAAATTTCAAATTGTTTTCCTTTTTCTGTTTTGTTTTGCAAGAACATCCAATGTTCATTTTTTATATATGCATTTGACAATAATTGCTGCTCATAAATATTTACATGCGAAACAAAAGATGATTGCTCGTAATATCAGAAACAGGGCAAAACGGGAAATGTCTGAGCCTTACGGTTGCTCTTTCTACCAGGTATAGAGATACACCTAGCTGGAGAAAACGATTAAAGGTACATTCACTCCCCGCAGAGTAAGAAAAAGACAGTGATATTAGCGGTCACAAACAGGACACCACTCTCCCCAGCTGAGGTTCGCAACTGCGAATGAGTCAGAAAGATTCTTCCCAAGCAGAGCTTATATTGCCCGCACTAAAAGATTATCCCCAATGGAGTTCATTTCTTTCACAAACAGAAACTCAATCCCCAACAGAATTCATCATCGCCAGCAATGATAGTTCATCCCCAGCCGAGGTTGTTCCTCCAAATCAAAAGGTCCTCTAAACAGAGCATCTCTTCTCCACAGAGTCATTTTCTCGTCGGTTTCTCTCCATCAGGAGTATTCTCACAATCATCTTCATTCACTATCCCCAGCAGGAGACGAAAAATTCAACCCTTTTTTCTCCAGCAGCAATCCGGGATTTATTTTCCCCAGATAGAGAACATCACAAAAACATTTACATACATTATGACATATGCATACGCATCATACAACACAATCTCATTTATTTTTAGAACATCATTGTTTGATACATATCATGCATTACATACAACTAACCTTTACCTTTCAGGAAAGATACAATCAGATTCTCACAAAATTCAAGCTATGAAGCCCGGATTCGACCGATTAGTACCTTGATTTCTACAGCATATTATGAAGCCCGGAGAACGACCGGATAACAGTACCAAAACACCGTGAATCCTGGATTTGACCAAATAGTGTTTTATCTTTAAGCTATGAAGCCCAGAGAACGACCAGATAATAGTTTAATCCCCAGCAAGCCGTGAAGCCCAGATTACGATCGGATAACAGCTCAGCAAGTACCATGAAGCCTGGATTACGACCAGATAGTTGTATATCATAAACACAAGCCGTGAAGCCCGGATTACGACCGGATATCAGCTCAGCAAATTATTGTGAAGCCTGGATTATGACCAGATAGCAATACAAGTTTCTGTGAAGTCTGGATTACGACCAGATAGCAGCCAAAGGTACCATGAAGCCTGGATTACAACCAGATAGTGGTATATCTTTAACACAAGTTATGAAGCCCGGATTACGATCAGATAGTATCTTGATTTCCTCCAAACACCATGAAGCCTGGATTTCGACCAGATAGTGGTATGAGACATCGTGAAGCCTGGATTACGACCAGATAGCGGTAAAAAGCACTAAAGCATGGATTACGACCAGATAATAGTGAGGGACGCTGTGAAGCTTTGATTACGACCAAATATCAGTTTACACGGCCAATTACTATGAAGCCCGGATTCGACCAGATATTAGTAGGCCCGAAAGCCAAAGGGAAGCCCGGCTCACGACCGGATATCCATTTGATCTCTTCTGAAGCCTGGATTACAACTAGATAAGAAGCAAAGTATTATGAAGCCTGAATTACGACCAGATAACAGTAAAAGACACTATGAAGCTTGGATTTCGACCAAATAGCAGTTTACCTAGACAATTACTAAGAAGCTCGGAGTCGACCGGATATTAGTGTGCCCTAAGTTCAAGTTGAAGCCCGAATGCGACCTGATAACAACTCATTCATTCTGAAGATTGGATTACGACTAGATAAGAATCAAGAAATTGTGAAGCCCGGATTAAGACCGGATAGCAAGTTTAATCTCATCCCCAGTAAGTCACTATGAAGCCTGGATTTCGACCAGATAGTAGTTCATTTTCACCTCTTCGACCAAAAGACGATTCCCCAGTAGAATAACGGACGACCGAAGCTCCTAAAATTCTATTTCCCTCAAGACAGAGATCATCATTCCCCAGCGGAATCTCCCTCAATAACAGATATATAAGCTCTCGCTAAGGAATCTCTTATGCGATCGACACTCCTTCGGATGGCATCTTTAAGCCCATCTTCCATCACCAACCTCCAAATGGCATCTGTAAGCCCATTCCCAATATCACAAGACAAGTTCCACTTCATGCGAGTGCAAATTTCTGGGCACCCTAGTGTTCAATCATCTTCCACCTTCGGAACACGAAAGGCACGCAAGATGTGATCGATGGATCTGGAACTGACTGTTTAACGCTGGTTCGTGAAATGTCGCTGAAGCAAGAGTCGCCACCGACTTTTATTTTCTCCAACATGGACAGGACAAAAGCACAGCAAAATTCCTTATGAGATTATCTCTCGGTTCGGGAAGTAGATTTATAGAAAGGGAAGGTGTTAGCACCCTTTCTATCCATGGTTATCCATGGGCTCTTAGATACTTGCTCATTGTGTTTTCAAAAGTGTTTGCTTTTCAATTGTGAGTGAGTTTGAAAAAGTTTCGTTTTAAAGATTTCAGATCGACTCTTGTATCAGTCCTCAAGAGTGTTTGAAAAATTATTTTGAAAGCTTTTTTGAAAGTGTCGGTGTGAAAAGGTTTTGATTTTTTTTTTAATGGAGCAAGTATCTACGAGTCATCTACCTACCCTAAGGAATTAGGCTGTGTATAAGTCCCTAAGGTAGTGCCATCCCACCATTGAGAGGTAGGTAGCACCACCATTGGAGGTGTTCGGGTCAATTCGTTTGTAGGGACAGTGTGGTCACCAGAGCAACAGTAGGACACCTTAGAAGCTACCCTTATGCCATTGATCCTTTTTAATCCGAGGCAACCATTCTGAGGCAACTGGATCATGTCATGGACATAAGGACTTACTAAAACGTCCTATACTCGACGACCACGTTTCGAAGGCAAGGCAACAGTGAGGCGTACCCTAGGAGTGGTGTGTGAATTTGTGTGTTATTTTCATGTTATGTTTTATCTTGTATCATGGCACGGTGAGCTACGCTTGTTTTTAATTAGCATGCATTCTTTCATACAAGTTAACAATTAAAGGGGGTGCGGAAAGTAAATTGCGGAAAGTAAAATCCTACGCTATTACAAGGCGCGGGTCTATACATCGCCAAAAACTACAAAGACCCGTTTTAGTAAATGAATACGGAAAGTAAATGAAAACAGTAAAAGCCTTATTTACTATTACATGGCTTGAGCAATTACATAATAATCGAACAAATTAAATGCGCGCGAATAAATTAATCGGGAATGTCTAAGGGTATTGACCCTTTTAAGAAGAGAAATGAATTTTTTTGGTCTTTTTTATAATTAAAATAAAATTGAAGCTAATTAATAACTAATTAATTTAATTTAATTAGAAAATATTTTTGTTTTTATGTTTTTTTGTGAAATAAAATAGAAAAAAGAAATAAAATTCTAGGTTAACCTAAATCTAAATCTATTTTAATTATTAAAAAGAATGTTAAAATGGCCTAATTAAAAAAACTAATTCAATTATGGTTTATTTACAAAAATAATAATAATAATAAAATATTAGTTCAATTTGTTTTTTTTTATGAAAAATGTTACTTAAATTAATTTAATGATAGAGTAATTATTTTTGGTGTTTTTTGGATCAATTTTGATAACTAAAAGCAAATAAAAGTCAAATTAATGATTATTTAACAATTAATTAAAATATGCATGCAAAAATATTATTTTTAATGTCAAAAATTAAATAAACATTTTTCTGATTAAAATGCAAAAGTAAAATATTTTTGTGAGTTTTTAAATGCATGAGAAAATTATTTGAACATAAATTAAATTAGAATAAAAATATAAAAAAAAGGAAAAACAAAGGAAGCAAGTTAATTATGGAAAACGTGGAAAAAGGCCAGAACCAGGACTTGAACTCGTGCCCTCTGGGAATATCCACTAATGCGTTGCCATCTGAGCCAGCTGTTTCAATTGACATAGCAATAAACAACTAATATTATATGGATAAGCAAGCAAATCCTGGAAAATAAAAAAAAACACGCGCGTGCAATTTGAATGGGCCAACGCCTTGCTGCCACGCAGTCGTCTTCTACATTTCCTGCAAAAGTAAAAATACATAGCGGGGGTTTTAAACCCCCCCAAAACACAAGCCTGCAAATAATAGCGATTAGCTCCTTGTTAGACATAAATTAGGCGCGAGGGGTCCATTGGATTCGTCTCATCTTTCTCAATTCAGTCATGGCAGTTTGAGGTTCCAATTTTTGCGTATGTGAGAAACCCCAAATTGAAAGCTTCGGAAAACCTAGAGGTCTCCCATGGTGATTTGCATTTTATGGCCTTACAGTCAAATTAAAGTATACAGGGAGCTTGGTAATAACATCAGTAATGCATAGCAATATTTAAAATGAATTAAAAAGGCATGGAAATGGAGTTTTGATTTTCAAATATTGGGCAAACCGTGGGGTGTCGTAGGGATGATTCTTTGCGTGTTTGGGCTTGATTTTGATTGCAAAAGCTTCCTTGGGATACCAGGAATGTGTTTGGATTGGAATGGAGGCTTGAGAGGCGCTGCAACTATGTTTTCAGTTTCTCTTTTTTTCTTTGAAATTTTGAAAAGTGTATGGCCGTTTTGGAGCTTTTTAGGTCGTGAATCCGTTTGTGATGGCTTGCACATGTATTATGTAATGAGTTTTGATCAGAATTAAGGGACTTAACCTTATGCATTCATGTTTGGGATTTGCCATAACCTCCATTGAAACCCTTTCCATTTTTGTGCCAAAATTTGAATTCTTGCTTGATTTAGGCCTTGGCACGAATTTGGAATGGTCATGATGGTGTATCAAAGCATTTCAATACAAAATATATCCCCTAATTAACTTCTTTGATTTTTATTTGATTTTAAAAGATTTAAAATGAATTAAATCAAATAATATTAAATAAAAATGGAAAAATTAATTTTAAATCTTGAAATAATTTGTGGGACACGTGGGAAGCATGGCCAAGCTGAAACAAGTGGAAAAAGTGGGCCCCTTTTGTCAAAAAATGAAGTTTCAAGGATAATTGATTTTGGCCATTTCGCAAAAATTTCCCAACTTCTCTAATGCATATCTTGCTCAATTTTGAAGCTATGAACATGTTCTTGGACATTTTGGAAAGGTCTTGAAGTCCTCTAACCAATGTCTTTGGTCCCATGTCATTTTGATTTACCAATCTCAAGTTATGGTCTTTGACTTAAAGTCCCTTTTTGTTGACTTTTGAAAATGACCTATAATGTTGAAATTGATAACTTTTTGTGAGAGCATTTCTTGGACTTGGAATGTGAAGATGAGTTGTAGGAAATGTCTTCCCCTTCAAGATGAGCATTGGATGGGATTTTTCTGATGAACCATGAAAAAGTTATGCCTTGGTCAAGTTACAGTTGACTTTTCAACTGTCCAAAAATAGAAACTTTTGACACCTTGATGATTTTTGAGCCATTCTTGTGAAATCATGATCAAGACTTGATCAAATGATGATTGTGGCTTCAAAATAAGATGTTGACCAAATTTTTTGACTTTTGACTGCCAAATGACCATTTTGCCCCTACAGTTGACTGTTGAGCAATTTAGGGTTTTTGACTGTGCAATTTGACCTTGTGAGCCTTGAAACTTGACATGTAGGTGCTTGACAATGTTTATGAGCATATGTGACTTGATTGAGCCCTTGAAAACCTCAACTTCCTTGCAGGAACCAAAACCCTAATTTGACTGGTTTAGGAGGATGGTTGACTGTGTAGCCCTTGAGTAGACTTTGAACCATTTGAGGTGATGCTTGTCAAAACTTTGAAGATTATGGGAGGGAAAATTTTGGGGTACAACAGTTGCCCCTGTTCAATCTTCTTAGACCTGAGGATGTAGATTGGCTTGCGTGCCTTTCGTAATCTGAAGGTGGAAGATGATTGAACACTAGAGTGCCTAGAAATTTGCACTCACATAGTTGAGTATCAACAGTGTGATGGCGGGAATGGGCTTACAGATGCCATTTGGAAAGATGATGGATAGGAGGATGGGCTTATAGACGCCATCTGGAGGTGTGACAGAACCTTGTCGGGAATGGGCTTATAGATGCCATTTGGAACTGTTGGTAGGTGGATGGGCTTATAGATGCCATCTGGGTGTCAATCGCGTAAGAGATTCCTTAGCGAGAACTTGCGTACCTGAGAAAGAAAATAATTACCTGGCCTGTTACAGGAGTTGATCTTCAAACTCTTTATGTAGATGTGCCCTGGCTGGATACAGGAATCGAATCTTTAAACTCTTCAGACGTGCCTTGGCAGGATACAGGAATCGAGTCTGGAATCAGTCGTCAACAGATACACCCTGGCAAGATACAGGAATCGGATCTTCGAACTCTTCAGACGTGCCCTGGCAGGATACAGGAATCGAGTTTGGGAATGTAGTCGTCAACAGATACACCCTGGCAAGATACAGGAATCGAATCTTCGAACTCTTCACACGTGCCCTGGCAAGATACAGGAATCGAGTCTGGTAATGTAGTCGTCAACAGATACACCCTGGCAAGATACAGGAATCGGATCTTCAAACTCTTCAGACGTGCCCTGGCAGGATACAAGAATTGAGTCTGGAATTAGTCGTCAACAGATACACCCTGGCAAGATACAGGAATCAGATCTTCGAACTCTTCAGACGTGCCCTGGCAAGATACAGGAATCGAGTCTGGTAATGTAGTCGTCAACAGATACACCCTGGCAAGATACAGGAATCGGATCTTCAAACTCTTCAGACGTGCCCTGGCAGGATACAGGAATCGAGTCTGGAATTAGTCGTCAACAGATACACCCTGGCAAGATATAGGAATCAGATCTTCGAACTCTTTAGACGTGCCCTGGCAGGATACAGGAATCGAGTCTGGTAATGTAGTCGTCAACAGATACACCCTGGCAATATACAGGAATCGGATCTGGAATCACGACCGTTGATAGCAATTATCTTTGTATTGATCTTTGTCCTGAAAAGACAAAATGTTAGTTGTATGTAATGTCATGATGTATGACATGCGTGATGTTCTCTAAATAAATGAGATTGTATGTTCATGATGCGTATGTGCATGCTATAATGTATGAAGATGTGACGTTCATGAATGTATGTTTTGTCTAGGAAAGTAAATCCTTGACGGGTGTCGGGCAGTTAACTCCTGGGCTGCTATTGAAGAGTAGAGCTTTGTTGTTTCCGCTAGGGGTGATGGTTGCAAGAATACCGGTAGGAGAAGATGACTCCGTTGGGGAATAAACTTGGCGAATAGAATACTCTACGGGGAATACTCTGTGGGGAAGAGAGGTACTTTTCTGAGTTTGATGATAACTCTGCTGGGGATACCATTGATAAGTTCTGTTGGAAGATTTGATGAACTTCGCTGGGGATGGGAAGACTTCGCCGGGGACGATCTTTCCGTGGTTTTTAGCTGAGGATAACCCAGTTATATCCTGGTGGGGAAATAACCTTCGGAATAAAGCCGGGAGACGCGTTTTTGCTCTGCGGGTGAATCTACTGGGGATAAGCTTCCTGCTGGGGAGATGGATTCCACTTTACTGGGGAAACTTTTGGACTGGACTCTCCTGGGGAAATCTTTGAGATGCATTGGGGAAGTGGCTCCACTGAAGGTCTGGTATACCGTCGGGGAACAATCTTAGATCAAGACTGCCGGGGATGCTTGTTAAGAATATTTGTATACTCCGCTGAGGAATGTTGAGATCTGCTGAGGATAATCCAACTTCCATAAGGCTGACTGAGTAGGCTAACTCTGCTTGGGGAGAGTATTCGTTGACTTGCTGGCCCACTCTCTAGGGAATTAAGGTATCTTGGTTACATTCTTCAGCCGAACTTACCTTGGTACCTGGGTGGATATAGCAATTAGCTCGCTTAGACAACTCATTATTGCCCCTGTTTCTAATGTCACCTGTAATTAATCCTTTGTTTTGCATGCAACTATTTATGAGTTAGCAATTAGTGTCAAATGCATATATCACAAATTGAACATTGGACGTTCTTCGCAAAACAAAACAGAAAAAGGAAAAACAATTGGCAATTGGTATGAAAAGTGATTTTGTATTGATTTTTGAATTTGCCTGAAAATAAGCGTTTATGTACAAGAGGCTGGCGTCCTAGTAAGAGAACGCCGCCGAACAACAGAGTTTATACAATTTTGTGAAAAGAAAACAAAACAGTTGTGTGGAAAGACTAATCCCACTAGGTTCCCACTCTGCTATCGCCTTTATATCTTCGAGCGTCTCATCACCTGGCTGCTCAGTTGAAGTTGAAGCTGATTGATCGATGCCGTCTAAACTTGATGCTGATACCGGATTCTGGATGCAAGGTGATCCAATGAGACATAGTATTACGCTTTAATCCCTAACTTTTGCCTGGACCGCCCTTTCGGGTTTTCAGTCCACCGGGATACCCATTTTTTCCAAAGCCGCCTTTTCAGGTTTTCAACTTGCCGGGTGTACAGATTTTTTTTCATTTCATCCCTCATTTTGCCCGAACCCTTTTGGTTCGCCGGGAATCCCTAATTTTTGCCTAGGTATGTCAACCTAGCGGGTCTTTTATCATGCGTAGTATCTTTTTACTATGTCTGCATTGGCGGGGTGAGGAAGGTCGTCACCATCCATGGTGGTTAGAATCATGGGTCCTCCTGAGAACACATGTTTAACCACAAATGGCCCTTCGTACGTGGGGGTCCATTTTCCCCTGGGGTCACTTTGAGGAAGGATGATGCGCTTGATTACCAGGTCCCCAACTTGATACTCTTGTGGTCTGACTTTCTTGTTAAATGCCCTGATCATCCGTTTTTGATACGTCTGACCATGACATATAGCAGTAAGTCTCTTTTTGTCAATTAGGTTTAATTGATCAAGTCGAGTCTAGATCCAGTCATCTTCGCTCAAATTTGCATCCTTCATTATCCGAGAGAGGGTATCTGGACTTCAATTGGTAAGACTGCCTCCATGCCATAGACCAAGGAAAAGGGAGTTTCCCCGGTTGACGTTCTTGCTGAGGTACGGTACCCATGAAGAGCGAACGGTAACATCTCGTGCCAATCTTTATAGGTCACTATCATCTTCTGCACAATCTTTTTAATATTCTTATTAGCTGCTTCGACAGCCCCATTCATCTTCGGCCGGTAGGGAGAAGAGTTGTGGTGCTGTATCTTGAATTGTTCGCAGAGCTCAGTGATCATCTTGTTATTAAGATTGGTACCATTGTCTGTAATGATCCTTTCTGGGACGCCGTATCGACAGTTCAGGTTATGCCGAATGAACCGTGCCACGACGTTCTTGGTTACAGTGGCATAAGAAGCTGCTTCAATCCACTTTGTAAAGTAATCGATCGCCACCAGGATGAAGCGATGCCCGTTGGATGCCGTAGGTATGATCTCGCTGATCATATCAATGCCCCACATTGCAAAAGGCCAAGGTGCAGTCAAGACATTCAGAGGGACTGGAGGAACGTGCACCTTATCAGCATAAATCTGGCATTTATGACATGTCCGAGAATGTTGGTAACAGTCGGCTTCCATCGTGGACCAGAAATATCATGCCGGAAGGATTTTCTTTGCCATGGTGTGTCCACTGGAATGCGTTCCGAAGGTACCTTCGTGTAGCTCTGCCATGATCCTTTCTGCTTCAGACTTATCCACACAACGCAATAAGGCTGAATCATGGTTTCGCTTGTATAGAATGCCATTGCTGAGGAAGAACTTCGCTGCGAACCTTCTCAGAAACTTCTTGTCGTTGGTAGATGCACCCTCGGGGTATTCTTGAGCTTCTGAGTACCTTTTCACCTCATGATACCAGGGTTTCTCAGTTACTGTCTCAGCCTCAAGATCACAACAATATGCAGGTTCGTCCAGTTTCCAGATAATGATCCGGGGAGCCTCATTGTCCCACTTGACTTTGAACATAGAAGACATCGTAGCTAACGCGTCTGCCAACTGATTCTCCTCTCTTGGAAAGTGTTCAAAAGTGATCTCTGTGAAATGGGGGATCAATGTCAACACACATTCTCTGTAAGGAATAAGATTCGGATGTTTCGTATCCCACTCGCCTTTGATCTGATTGATCACGAGAGCGGAATCTCCGAAGACACTCAGAAACTTGATCCTTAAGTCAATCGCAGCTTGAAGACCCATGATGCATGCCTCATACTCCGCCATGTTGTTGGTGCAGTTGAAACATAGACGGGCAGTGAGTGGAGTATGAGTGCCTTGAGGGGATATGATCACAACACCGATACCATTACCCAATACGTTTGAGGCTCCGTCAAAGTGCATAGACCATCGGGATCCTTCCTCAGGTCCTTCATCCGGTCCAGGTACTTCACAATCAGTCACAATCATGATGCTCTCGTCAGGAAACTCAAAGTTCATTGACTGATAGTCATTTACTGCCTGGTGTGCCAAGTGGTCTGCCAATACACTTCCTTTGATGGCTTTCTGAGTAGTGTACTGTATGTCGAATTCTATTAAGATCATCTGCCATCTTGCTATTCTTCCAGACAGAGCAGGCTTTTCGAATATGTACTTTATTGGATCCATCTTTGAGATCAACAAGGTAGTGTGAGTCACCATATATTGTCTCAGCCGGCGAGCAGCCCATACCAAAGCGCAGCAAGTTTTCTCGAGCAGTGAGTATCGGGTCTCACAGTCGGTAAACTTTTTGCTAAGGTAATAAATGGCGTGCTCTTTTCGGCCAGACTCGTCATGCTGCCCCAGCACACACCCCATTGAACTGTCAAGTACTGTCAGGTATAGTATTAGAGGTCTCCCTTCAACCGGTGGCATAAGGATGGGTGGTTCTTGGAGATACTCTTTGATTCTGTCAAAAGCGGCCTGACATTCATCGTTCCAACGTACTACCTGATCTTTCTTCAGCAGCTTGAAGATTGGTTCACAGGTAGCAGTTAGGTGCGAGATGAATCGAGCAATGTAATTCAGACGTCCTAGAAAGCCTCTGACTTCTTTCTCTGTCTTGGGCACTGGCATCTCTTGTATGGATTTAACCTTGGCAGGGTCCACCTGAATACCCTTGTCGCTCACGACGAAGCCTAGCAACTTTCCAGATCTTACCCCGATGGTGCACTTGTTTGGATTCAGCCTCAGCTTGTATAATTTCAAATGGTCAAACAGCTTCTGTAGGTGGTCAAGGTGTTCCTCCTCAGTTTGGGACCTTGCAATCATATCGTCGACATATACTTCGATTTCATGATGGATCATGTCATGAAATAAAGCAACCATGGCATGTTGGTAGGTTGCCCCAACATTTTTCAGTCCAAAAGGCATGACCTTGTAGCAGAAGGTGCCCCACTGAGTAACAAAGGTAGTCTTTTCCATATCTTCAGGAGCCATCTTGATCTGATTATAACCTGAAAAACCATCCATGAAGGAGAACACCTTGTGCTGAGCAGTATTGTCAACCAGAACATCGATGTGAGGTAGAGGGAAGTCATCCTTGGGGCTGGCCCTGTTCAAATCCCTGTAGTCAACACACATTCTGACCTTACCATCTTTTTTCGGTACCGGCACCACATTGGCAACCCACTGAGGGTAAGAAGTCACTGCTAGAAAACCGGCATCAAATTGCTTCATAACCTCAGCTTTGATCTTCTCAGACATCTCTGGACGCATACGGCAGACCTTTTGCTTTACAGGAGGGCAGTCTTCCTTGGTAGGCAAGTGATGGACCACAATGTCGGTATCCAACCCAGGCATGTCTTCGTAAGACCAGGCGAAGATTTCCACATAATCATGCAACATCTGAACCAACTGTTGTTTCACGCTGAGCTCTAGATTGGCACCAATCTTAACTTCCTTTTTGTCTGTCTCAGTACCCAGATTCACCGTTTCCACTGGCTCTTCATGTGGTTGAATGGCCCTCTCTTCCTGGAATAACAGTCTTACAAGTTCGCCAGGCACTTCGCAATCATCTTCACCTTCGTCTTCGGCTAAGTTGATCAGATTTTCGAAGTCATAACTGGCAGTAGTAGAGTCGTTACCAGTGAGATCCAGAGTGGATTGGAACCTGTATGAGTGAGTGTGTGTAAATACAGCTGTTTTGCAATATATAAAGAAAGAAAGGGAGCGCAAGATTTGAAATGTGAAAAACGTCCAATGCTTTTATTCATGATATATGAAAGTGACAAACAAAAGCCCTCATAAATAAAACAACGGTGCCCCGGGTAAGACACCGGGCCATAAAGTTTCAAATTATTGTTTATTACAAATCCAAAACAAAGAAGTTCATTACTAGGTGACAAAAGTAACAGGTAAGGAGTCCTTGGTAGTCCAGTTGCTAGGTCCACTGTTGGTTGTCGGGTAGATCCAGCTGTCAAACTCGGATTCTTTCACTTCGTCTTCGTCCCCAATAGCATTTACTCCATGGTTAGGCATGGGAGCAGTCACCATATTAGGCTTCTCGGGCGCCTCGAACTGAACCTCTTTAGCATCAATAAGGTCTTTCACCTTATTCCTCAGAGCCCAACAGTCATCCGTGTTATGCCCCGGGCTATCAGAGTGATAAGCACAGCGGGCGTTGGGGTTGTATTTCGGAGATGTTGTGTTCACCACCTTTGGAGCTTCCTTGACAGTTACCAGGATAGTTGACAGCAGTTGCGGCAGGATCTGAGAAAGAGTCATGCTGAGCCGAGTATACTGCCGTTTGGGCCTCTTAGCTCTGGGTTGGTTGTACTGCTGAGGAGCAGCAGCAGGCTTAGAAATAACCACCGCGTTGACCGCTTGGCGGCGTTCCGGTTTGTTATGTCTTCTGGGACCATACACAACACTGGCCTCCTTCTTGAAGGGCTTCTTTCAGTATTTGAGGAGGCACCCTTCTGTATCTTCCCTGATTTTATACCAGTTTCGATCCTCTCACCAGTCAGGATCAGGTCAGTAAACCCAGCAGAGGAATTACCAATGAGATGATTGAAGAATGGACCGGACAGGGTCCCCAAGAACATGTCCACTAGCTCACGATCCGTCAACGGTGGCTGCACCCTGCCAGCCAGGTCTCTCCATTTCTGTGCGTACTCCTTAAAACCTTCACCCATTCCCAGTGACATACCCTGGAGTTGGGTACGCGTGGGAGCGAGGTCGGAATTCTATTGATACTGCTTGTAGAAAGCAGTGGCCAAATCCTCCCAGTTACGAATGTTGGTTCCATCCAGCTGATAGAACCATTCGAGGTGAGTCCCTGAAAGACTCTCCTGGAAGAAGTGGATCCATAAGTTCTTGTCTGCTGTGTAAGGCTGGATCTTCCTTACATAAGAACGGAGGTGCATCTTGGGACAGGAAGCCCCGTCATACTTCACAAAGGCAGGAGCCTTGAACTTGTGTGGGATCACCACCCCAGAAGATAACCCCAAGTCTCTGAAATCCAACCCAGGCACACGTTGAATCTCCATAGCATTTAACCTGTCCTCCAGTTGCTTGTACCGGTCCTCAGCAGGAGGGTACTGTTCGTCATTGAAGTCTGTCTCAGTGTCAGAGACAACAGGACTAGGGACCTCTCTCCCTTGGTGACTAACTTCCCCCACAGATGGAGTAGTCCTCTCAACTTCATTCTGCAATGTGTTCCCGAGTCTGTGCCCAGTGTTGAATAGCACAGTCCTCTTCTTCTTCTTATTCTTCTTCAGGAGCAAAGCCTTCAGCTCTTGTTGTCCCTGGGCCAAGTTCATGACCATCTCCTGAAATTGGGCATTCTGGGCCTGGAGGGCCTTGATAGCTTGCTCGGTAGTGAGTTTAGGATTCATGATGCTTGAGTACTGAAATAAACAGCGAAGGAGATTAAGCAACCTGTAGGAAAAGGGTACCTGTAATGCATATGATGGATGAAGTGCGTATGAATTATGTTTTCAAAGACAATCGGGAATCAACTTTGTAAACAAAAGGAACACACTTTATTAGATTTAAACTTTAAATTGTTCAACAATCTGCCCTTAGGCGTTACAAGAATGAAAATACTGAAAAGTAAATAAAGTTGTAAAAGAAACATCCAAAGCCCATCAGTGCTCCCATGGCCTCCTCTTCTCAGTACGGATATAGTCATTCAGGGCCCGCTCGTTCTCCAGTTTCTTGGTCAGCTTCTGGATCTTCTGTTCCTGTTCGTTGAACTTTTCCCGATAGTAATCCCGCTCTTCCTGTAGTTGCGCCCAAGACCTCTTTAGTGTATCAACATCAGTGGGTATCTGAGGAGGGAGAACAGTTGGAGGAGCCCCATCTCTATCAGGATACTCAAGAATGATGGGTCTGACAGCTTCATATGGCATACCTAAATTCTGAGCACGGATGCAGACCCATTTGTAGTAGGCCTCCATAGGTAGAGAAGTCTTCGGTCCCAGCTCTTGTGGGTCAGCTTTGTGAATTTTGTCCCAAGCTTTGATGAATCTACGGCGCAGTTCGTCACTATCTTTCTGAAACTCAAAACTGATGTGAGGCACCAGCATCTCATGAGGCCCTGTTCTTCTGGCTCTTCCAAACTTACGGAGAGCTAAACATGGATTATAAGAGATTCCGCCCTGAGTGCCAATCAATGGAACATTAGGATATTCTCCGCAGCGATCAATAACAGCCACCTCATCTAAACTTCTGAGAGTCCAAATGATGTCATTATCAGTGAGAGACATTAACCTATGAGCCCAGCCTCTTCCTTCTTGGTTCTTTAGCACGAACTTGGGGAGGTGCAAAATAAACCACCTCACCAACAAAGGAGTACAACACCACAAAGTTCCTCATCTTCGGGCAGTACGAGCATAGAGTTGTTGCAGGACATCACCCAAGAGAGTGGGTACAGGGTTCCGAGACATGAAGATCCTTATGGAATTTATATTGACAAAGTTATCAGGATTTGGAAACAATACTAGCCCATAAATTAAGAGAGCCAGAATGTCCTCGTACGCCCTGAAGTCTAAGTCATTCCAGAAACTGTTAGCTTTACCAATCAGAAACTTAGCCAAGAAGCCCTTAACTCCGCTTCTAGTCACCCAGTTGTCCATTACCTCCTTGTGGGTCAAGGGAAGAGCTGCAGCAATCTCCTCAAGCCTAAGAGCCTTTTCCCAACCAGTGAAGGGAGTCTGATCCAAGATAGGGATGCCAAGCAAATCAGAGAACTCTTCCAGGGTAGGGACCAGCTGGAAGTCTTGAAAGGTGAAGCACTGGTACAGAGGGTCATAAAACTGGGTCAGGACACTCATCAGTTATTGGTCCCACTTTTCCGTGACTAAACTGAGAAGAGATCCATGCCTCTGGATGAAGGAAGTAGTATTTGGAATTCTGCTAACCAATTCTTCAAGCAACTCAGGTGGGTGAACAAAGTTGAACCGGATAGTGTTCCTTCGCATAGGCATCATGACGTCCTACAAAACAGAGCAAAGGTGAAACCCTCTTGTCTTTGAAATGGTCAGTCCTTATGCAGGATGCATGCAATGTTTATGATGTCATGATGTTATGATAAAGCACACCACAAATATTCACAAAGGAAAACATGATAAGGCACACAAGTCACACAAGACAAGCCCTTAGAGTTTAGGCCAGCATGGGGTCTAGGTATTACCCTCTTTCAGTTTGTTGGTTAAGACTTGTCCTATCAGAAGTAACCGGGTTGTAGAGGATCCCAATATCACTGATTACCCTCAATCGGTCATAACTCCAGCATCGCAATCTTTTCTTGTAGCCAGAACCATCACGAGAGTTTAGCCTCAATGGGCGTAGCATACTGCTACTGTTCTATTGGCCAAGTTGGGTCATTTAAGGTTCTAAGGTCGGTTGGTGCTTAACGACTCCTCAGAAGACCCATATTCTCCTCGTTGCAACACAAGGGATATTGGTACAGACCAAGGTGCCACACCAATGTAGCCATTGCTTCACCCATGTCGGTATATGCCGGACATGTCCCTCACAGCTTATGCTACCTAACAGGGTATCCCCAGATCCGGGTTAGGATCTATGTAACTCTGATGCAGCCCACAAATATAAAGCAAACAAACACAGCAATTGAAAACACAAGTGATCTTAGTCCTAAGGCACACCTCACTTAAAAATGGTATCCCCAGCAGAGTCGCCAGTTCTGTGATCGGTGGATCTGGAACTGACTGTTTAACGTTGGTTCGCGAAATGTCGTGGAAGCAAGAGTCGCCACCGTCTTTTATTTTCTCCAACATGGACAGGACAAAAGCACAGCAAAATTCCTTATGAGATTATCTCTCGGTTCGGGAGGTAGATTTATAGAAAGGGAAGGTGTTAGCACCCTTTCTATCCATGGTTATCCATGGGCTCTTAGATACTTGCTCATTGTGTTTTCAAAAGTGTTTGCTTTTCAATTGTGAGTGAGTTTGAAAAAGTTTCGTTTTAAAGATTTCAGATCGACTCTTGTATCAGTCCTCAAGAGTGTTTGAAAAATTGTTTTGAAAGCTTTTTTGAAAGTGTCGGTGTGAAAAGGTTTTGATTTGTTTTTGAATAGAGCAAGTATCTACGAGTCATCTACCTACCCTAAGGAATTAGGCTGTGTATAAGTCCCTAAGGTAGTGCCATCCCACCATTGAGAGGTAGGTAGCACCACCGTTGGAGGTGTTCGGGTCAATTCGTTTGTAGGGACAGTGTGGTCACCAGAGCAACAATAGGACACCTTAGAAGCTACCCTTATGCCATTGATCCTTTTTAATCCGAGGCAACCATTCCGAGGAAACTGGATCATGTCATGGACATAAGGACTTACTAAAACGTCCTATACTCGACGACCACGTTTCGAAGGCAAGGCAACAGTGAGGCGTACCCTAGGAGTGGTGTGTGAATTTGTGTGTTATTTTCATGTTATGTTTTATCTTGTATCATGGCACGGTGAGCTACGCTTGTTTTTAATTAGCATGCATTCTTTCATACAAGTTAACAGTTAAAGGGGGTGCGGAAAGTAAATTGCGGAAAGTAAAATCCTACGCTATTACAAGGCGCGGGTCTATACATCGCCAAAAATTACAAAGACCCGTTTTAGTAAATGAATACGGAAAGTAAATGAAAACAGTAAAAGCCCTATTTACTATTACATGGCTTGAGCAATTACATAATAATCGAACAAATTAAATGCGCGCGAATAAATTAATCGGGAATGTCTAAGGGTATTGACCCTTTTAAGAAGAGAAATGAATTTTTTTGGTCTTTTTTATAATTAAAATAAAATTAAAGCTAATTAATAACTAATTAATTTAATTTAATTAGAAAATATTTTTGTTTTTATGTTTTTTTGTGAAATAAAATAGAAAAAAGAAATAAAATTCTAGGTTAACCTAATTCTAAATCTATTTTAATTATTAAAAAGAATGTTAAAATGGCCTAATTAAAAAAACTAATTCAATTATGGTTTATTTACAAAAATAATAATAAAAAAAAATATTAGTTCAATTTGTTTTTTTTATGAAAAATGTTAGTTAAATTAATTTAATGATAGAGTAATTATTTTTGGTGTTTTTTGGATCAATTTTGATAACTAAAAGCAAATAAAAGTCAAATTAATGATTATTTAACAATTAATTAAAATATGCATGCAAAAATATTATTTTTAATGTCAAAAATTAAATAAACATTTTTCTGATTAAAATGCAAAAGGAAAATATTTTTGTGAGTTTTTAAATGCATGAGAAAATTATTTGAACATAAATTAAATTAGAATAAAAATATAAAAAAAAGGAAAAACAAAGGAAGCAAGTTAATTATGGAAAAGGTGGAAAAAGGCTAGAACCAGGACTTGAACTCGTGCCCTCTGGGAATATCCACTAATGCGTTGCCATCTGAGCTAGCTGTTTCAATTGACATAGCAATAAACAACTAATATTATATGGATAAGCAAGCAAATCCTGGAAAATAAAAAAAAACGCGCGCGTGCAATTTGAATGGGCCAACGCCTTGCTGCCACGCAGTCGTCTTCTACATTTCCTGCAAAAGTAAAAATACATAGCGGGGGTTTTAAACCCCCCCAAAACACAAGCCTGCAAATAATAGCGATTAGCTCCTTGTTAGACATAAATTAGGCGCGAGGGGTCCATTGGATTCGTCTCATCTTTCTTAATTCAGTCATGGCAGTTTGAGGTTCCAATTTTTGCGTATGTGAGAAACCCCAAATTGAAAGCTTCGGAAAACCTAGATGTCTCCCATGGTGATTTGCGTTTTATGGCCTTACAGTCAAATTAAAGTATACAGGGAGCTTGGTAATAACATCAGCAATGCATAGCAATATTTAAAATGAATTAAAAAGGCATGGAAATGGAGTTTTGATTTTCAAATATTGGGCAAACCGTGGGGTGTCGTGGGGATGATTCTTTGCGCGTTTGGGCTTGATTTTGATTGCAAAAGCTTCCTTGGGATACTAGGAATGTGTTTGGATTGGAATGGAGGCTTGAGAGGCGCTGCAACTATGTTTTCAGTTTCTCTTTTTTTCTTTGAAATTTTGAAAAGTGTATGGCCGTTTTGGAGCTTTTTAGGTCGTGAATCCGTTTGTGATGGCTTGCACATGTATTATGTAATGAGTTTTGATCAGAATTAAGGGCCTTAACCTTATGCATTCTTGTTTGGGATTTGCCATAACCTCCATTGAAACCCTTTCCATTTTTGTGCCAAAATTTGAATTCTTGCTTGATTTAGGCCTTGGCACGAATTTGGAATGGTCATGATGGTGTATCAAAGCATTTCAATACAAAATATATCCCCTAATTAACTTCTTTGATTTTTATTTGATTTTAAAAGATTTAAAATGAATTAAATCAAATAAAATTAAATAAAAATGGAAAATTTAATTTTAAATCTTGAATTAATTTGTGGGACACGTGGGAAGCATGGCCAAGCTGAAACAAGTGGAAAAAGTGGGCCCCTTATGTCAAAAAATGAAGTTTCAAGGATAATTGATTTTGGCCATTTCACAAAAATTTCCCAACTTCTCCAATGCATATCTTGCTCAATTTTGAAGCTATGAACATGTTCTTTGACATTTTGGAAAGGTCTTGAAGTCCTCTAACCAATGTCTTTGGTCCCATGTCATTTTGATTTACCAATCTCAAGTTATGGTCTTTGACTTAAAGTCCCTTTTTGTTGACTTTTGAAAATAACCTATAATGTTGAAATTAATAACTTTTTGTGAGAGCATTTCTTGGACTTGGAATGTGAAGATGAGTTGTAGGAAATGTCTTCCCCTTCAAGATGAGCATTGGATGGGATTTTTATGATGAACCATGAAAAAGTTATGCCTTGGTCAAGTTACAGTTGACTTTTCAGCTGTCCAAAAATAGAAACTTTTGACACCTTGATGTTTTTTGAGCCATTCTTGTGAAATCATGATCAAGACTTGATCAAATGATGATTGTGGCTTCAAAATAAGATGTTGACCAAAAATTTTGACTTTTGACTGCCAAATGACCATTTTGCCCCTACAGTTGACTGTTGAGCAATTTAGGGTTTTTGACTGTGCAACTTGACCTTGTGAGCCTTGAAACTTGACATGTAGGTACTTGACAATGTTTATGAGCATATGTGACTTGATTGAGCCCTTGAAAACCTCAACTTCCTTGCAGGAACCAAAACCCTAATTTGACTGGTTTAGGAGGATGGTTGACTGTGTAGCCCTTGAGTAGACTTTGAACCATTTGAGGTGATGCTTGTCAAAACTTTGAAGATTATGGGAGGGCAAATTTTGGGGTACAACACAAGCCAATCTACATCCTCAGGTTTAAGAAGATTGAACAGGGGCAGCTGTTGTACCCCAAAATTTTCCCTCCCATATTTCTCAAAACATTTCAAGAAAGATCCTCAAGTTGCTCAAGGAAGTCCAAGGGTTGGCCAGACAAGCTCTCTCCTAAGGCAGTCTACCTCAAATTAGAGTTTCATGTTGCATCAAGATATTTGAGTCCAAGGGATCCCAAATGCTCACCATTGTCCTAATATGTTCTCAAGATCATCCATGTCAAGTTTCAAGCCCTACAGAGAAAGTTGCTCAGTCAATTGCTCAAAGGCCTAAAAATTGATTATGCAAGGAAAAAAGTCAACGGTGGCCCACATACAGTCAATCCTCAAGATTTTTGATTCATCAAGGATTGCTCATAATTCATCAAGAACCAAAAGTTGCTAAATTAGGGTTTTGTAGGAAAAGTCAACTCAAATTTGACCAAGCATAACTTTCTCATACTTTATGATAAATGACCCATCCAAAGCTCATTTTGAAGAGGATGCCATGCTCTATAATACATCTTCATCTCCCAAGTTCAAAATATGCACTCACAAGAAGTTATGAATTTGGACATTATAGGTCATTTTGAAATGTTAACAAAAACACCTTTTTTGTCAAAGCTTCATACATGAACATGGAATATAAAATTGAGACGAGGCCAAAAGGGCTGCTTAGAGGACATCTTAAGCTTTCTAAAAAGTCCAAGAACACCTTCAAAGAGTCAAAATTGAAGAAGTTATGCATTGGTGAAGTTGACCTTTTTTGCAAAATTGTCAAAAGTCAACTATGCCTCAAATTGCAATTTTTGCCAAATGGGCCCAATCTTTTGCACTGGTTTTGAGTTGGTAGCATGGTCCACGAGCCCTAACTCTTGCCATTTGTAATTATCTTATTTTTATTATTTGTTTTGATTTTTATTTGAATTAAATCATTTTAAATTAAAACAAATCATAGAAAATCCAAAACATTGAAATCCAAAGATCTTGTACATGTTTCAGGTCCTACATCCAGCTAGCAATTGATTGAATTCGTGCAAATCCTTTGAGTGCATAAAAATATTGGTTTTAGCCTATTTTTGGAATGATTTTCAAAGGAATCAAATCAAGATCAAAATCAATAATGGAGAAAGATTGAGATCAGGTTTTCAACCCTAATTCAATCCTTGATATATATTGAACATTTGCAGACCTAAAACAAGGCTAGAGAGAGGCGCATAACGTCAGAACAAACTTGCAAAAAACAAAGAAAAGTGCAGACACGATTTCATACTTCTAGGCAATTTCAAGACCCTTTAACCATCCCAATCGCTTCCTGGGATCACAAGCAAGCAAAACCAATCCAGAACAAGCATTTTCAGGCCCTGAAACTCACTGTAAGTCAGCCACGACTTTGATGTATTTTTGAAATTGATTTGTATAAATCCGACATTTATAGCATGAAATAATGGTATATTCTTGTTCACTATCACATTTGCAAGCTGTTGTACCACAAAATTTTCCCTCTCATATTTCCCAAGACATTGCAAGAAAAGTCTCCAAGTGGCTCAAGATTGCTCAAGAGTTGGACAGTCAAGCTATCTCCTAAGGCAGTCAACCTCAAATTAGGGTTTTGTGTTGCATCAAGGTCCTTGCATCCAAATGACCTAAAGTTCTCCCCAATGTCCTAATATGTTCTCAAGTTCATCCATGTCAAATTTCAAGCCTTGCAGAGGAAGTTTGCTCAGTCAATTGTTCAAAGGATCCAAAAATCGATTGTGTTAGGGCAAAAGTCAACTGTGGCCTATAAACAGTCAAACTTCAAGTTTTTTGTAATCATTCTCATTTTGAAGGATATTTCATAATTTGATCAAGGTTTGATCATGATTCATCCAGGATTGCTCAAAATTCATCAAGACTCAAAAGTTGCTAAATTAGGGTTTTGTAGGAAAAGTCCACTTAACTTTGACCAAGCATAACTTTCTCATACTTTATGAGAAATGACCCATCCAAATCTCATTTTGAAGAGAATGAAATTTCATACAATCCATATTCATACCCCAAGATCAGAAAATGCACTCACAAGAAGTTATAAATTTGGACATTATAGGTCATTTTTGAAAGTCAACAAAAACACCTTTTTTGCCAAAGCTTATAACTTGAGCATGGAATCTCAAAATGAGATGATACAAAAAGGGTTGGTTATAGGACATATCAAGCTTTCTAAAAAGTCCAAGAACACTTTCAAAAGTTCAAAATTGAAGAAGTTATGCATTGTTGAAGTTGGGCATTTTTGCAAAATTGCCAAAAGTCAACTATCCCCAAAACTTCAAATTTTGTCAAATGGGCCCATTCTTTTCCACTTGATTTGATATTATCACACTACACACGTGTCCTAACTTCATCCTTGAGCCCATTTATCAATTTTCTTATTTTATTTGATTTTTTATTGAATTATTCCATTTTAAATCAATTTAAATCAAATAAAATCACAAAACTTGATTACATGAGATCTTTTTCTATTTTCAGGACCTAATCACCATCAATGACATGATCAAACTCGTATCAAACATTCCATGTGCAAAAAGATTGGATTTTGGACAAAATTGGAAAGCTTTTAATGGAGGATCAAATCAAATCTCCAAGCATTGATGTACAAGGATCCAGTCCATAAAAGTTGACCTAATACATTGCTTATTACATATACAAGTGGAAGACACACAAATTTGAGGCTAGAGGCTGCAGAATCATCAAAAGCAAAACTTGAAAAAAGGTGAAAAAGTGTGAAACTGAAATCGTTCTTGGAGGCCAATTCAGAAGCAAATCTCAACGCTAATCAATTGTTGGGCAATCATTGAAGCGAAACCAATCCCTAACAAGCTCTCATACGCGCCCTAAAGCTCTGTAAGTGTCTCAAAAATATGCTTTTCAGTTGAATTCGTAGATCATTATTCTTGCACTTTTCTTACAAAATCTTTGCATATTCATGATTATCGTTCAATTTAGAAGCATTCTGCATTAACTAATTGCATTTATCTGGCCTGTAACTCCATAGCCGAATCTAGGGTTCGGGGCTTGTGTTTTTTGGGCATTTCTTTTTCAGGCGAAATCAAGACTCAAGAGAGATATAGGTTTGCTCAGGAGGCCTAGACGAGTACAACCATGTGCTTGGAATCAATTTCCATGGCCTAAAACGGATTTTAGGTTGAACATGCGAATTTAGCTGCGGATATAAATCCGCAGGTAAATATCCAGGGTTGAACGAAGAAGATGAAGACGTGTCCCCCCCTTAGTGGATGGTTCAAATATAGCGCGCTTTATTTTTTTTTCCTGATCCATTAATTTGTTTTTGTTTTATTATTATTAGTTTCCAATACACTAACAACTAAAGCGTGTTGGTTGAGTGGTAGAGACGTTGTTCAGTGACTCACAGGACTTGGGTTCGAATCCCAGGTCCCCCAAATGCATATTATTATTTTTCAACAGGTTATTCAGTGGTGATCCAATTGCGTGGTACATCATGCTCCCTCACTCAACTACTTGCCAGATGGCCCCAGGCCAGATCTGGTGATCCAGAATGAAGGCCTATGGTGGGATCTAGTCAACTAACGCATAGAGAATCAAGAAGGTCAACACAGGCTTGCACAAATGGGCCTTGGAAATTGCCATTCTCACCCCCTAATCAGGCCCAAACCCTAACTCTCTCTTTTCTTTTATTATTTTCTTTTATTTATTTATTGTTATTATTTTATTATTTAACTAACCAATCAAAACTTTTTCTTAATAAAATTAAAAACCAAAAAATATTTTCTTCTGTAAATTAATTTCAGTATTTTATTTTTGTTAATAATATATTTAATTAATTTAGTTTAATTAGGAATAACTTTGATATCTTTTTTGCAATAATTAAAATCAACTTAGATAATTAGGTTTTATTAACATTGATCAAATTATTTTTATTTCTTTAAATATCAAAAATCCAAAAAATATCATTTTTATTAATTAATTAATTCATTCATTAATTCAATGCTTAACCTAATTTAATTTCTTTCTTAATTCAAAAAATAACCAAAAAAATATTTTCTTTAATAATTAAAGGGTCAAAACCCTAAACTTGCGCCCGATTTAATTTTCCCGCATGCGATCCATATTTATTCAATATTGTATCTGTTTCCTGGAATGTAATAGTTTAATAAGACTTTACATATTTTTACCGCTTTATTTATTTTCCGCATTTTAATTTCAAGGGTTGCTTTTGGCGATGTAAATACCCGACGCCTTGTAATAGTTAGTTTTAATTTCCGCAATTTAATTTCCACAACTTATAAACTCTTAGATGTTTGATAATAGGGAATGCATAACAAGATCAAATGTTTAAACCTAAAATCAACATAGATAACTATTGACATGTACAAAGATAAAATTAACCGAAACAACACACTCGCACATGCGCACTCTTAGGGTACACCTCACTCGGTTACCTTCGAACGCGGTCATTAAGTATAGGAAGTTTTAGAGGTCGCCCTCTTGTCCAAAGATCATAGTTGCCTCGAAACAGTTGCCTCGGAAAAATGATCTAAGACATTAGGGTTACCGCTGAGGCGTCCTAACATTGCTTTAGTGACCGCACGTCCCTTAATCGAATTGACCCTTAAACTCCAACAACGACGCTACCTACTCATCAATAGTGGGATAGCATTGTCTAAAGGATATTAGTACAGATTGATTCCTTTTCGAGTAGGTAGATGGTTCTTAAGTACTTGCTCTTTCAAAATAAAACAAAACTTTTCGCACTTACACCTTTCAAACAAAATACTTCTTTCAAACCCACAAACACAAAGAAAAGAAAATGTTGAAAACACTTTGAGCAAGTACCTAAGAGCCCGTGGATAACCACTGATAGAAAAGGTGCTAACACCTTCCCTTTCTATAATCTACCCCCCGGACCCGAGAAACATCTCAAAAAAGGAATTTTTCTGTGCTTTTTTCCTTTCCTTGTTGGATAAAATAAAAGACGGTGGCGACTCTTGCTTACCGCGACATTTTGCAAAAACAAACGCAAAACGCAAACCAGCATTCCAAAAAACAGTCAGTTCTCTCCCACCGTATCACAGAACTGGCGACTCAGCTGGGGACGCTTAATAAGTGGGGTGTACCTTAGGAATAGTTCATAATGTTTTCAATTGCTTGACTTGTATGCTTTATATTTGTGGGCTTGTATTGGAGTTACTATAGATCCTAACCCGGATCTGGGGATACCCTTTAGGTAAGTAGCAATAAACTGTGAGGGAACTGTATGGCGTAGACCGATACGATTGAAGCAGTAGCTATGGTGGTGTGACACTTTAGTCTGTACCGATATCCTTTGTGTTGGAACGAGGAGAATATGGATCTTCGAAGGGGTCATTAAGCACCAACTGACCTTAGAACCTTTAAATTGACCAACTTGGCCATAGAACAGTAGTAGTATGCTACACTCATTGAGACTAAACTCTCACGATGATTTCGGCCGCAAGAAAAGGTTGCTAAACTAGAATTATGACCGATCGAGGGTAGTCAGTGATATTGAGATCCTCTAGAACCTGGTTACTATTTTTAGGACAGGTCCATTCGCCTATTTAAAATTTCGCGCGCAAAGATTTAGTACTTTGTTGTTTCCCATATTATTTTTTATGTTTATTTTATGTACAAATGAAACAGCTAGCCCAATTGGTAGTGGAACGCTTGGAAAGTGCCTTGGGGCCTGGGTTCGAATCCCAGGTCCCCCCATTCTTGCATATTATTTTTCTTCTCAGGTTCAGGTGTGTACACAAGCCAAGGGACCACCATAGTCCTTCATCATCCAATCTGCCAAGTGTCCAGAAGGCCATATCTGATGGCCATGACGTAGTGTCCATGGTACACTTTAGTCAATGCAGAGCATGAGATCCAAAGAGTCAAACGTGGGTCACATTCTTTTGGGCCCAGAACCTGATTCTCACACCCCTCCAAATTACTTTCAGTCCCAGTTTTCTTTTATCTTTTCTTTTTATATTTTGTTTTATTTAATTTATTTATTTAATTTACTAACAAATTAATTAATCTTTTTATCAAAAAATCACAAAATAAATATTTTCGTCCAATTAAATTTAAGATATTTATTTTTTACACAAAAATTAATTAATTTAATTAGGTTATTTAATTTTAGGTAATTTTAATTACTTTGTAAATAAATTAAAATTAATTAGAACAATTAGGGTTTTATTTCTAACTTAATTATATTTTTCTTTTTCTTAAAATAACCAAAAACACAAAAAGAGGCCATTTATTTATTTTTTATTAATTAATTTAATTACTCATTAATTTTGTATTTAATATTTAAAAACCTAATTCTTTTCTTAAAAATAATCAAAAAACAAACAAAAAACATTTTTGTTTCGATTAGGTTAGAAGGGGTCAAAACCCTAGTTCTCTCCCGATCTTAATTTCCTCGCGCACACTTTATTATTTTATTTTTCCATATTAATATAATTGCTCACAAGTTGTAATAGATTAATTAGGACCTTTACTTTCATTTATCATTTTTTACGGGTTTGTTTTTGGCTATGTAAATACCCGAAGCCTTGTAATAGCGTAGCTTACTTTCTGCACTTTAAATTCCGCAAAATATTAACTGTTAGATGTATGAATAATTAGGGTTGCATGATAAGAATGTATGGTAAACTTTAAAACGGTTAGCAAACCCTAAATGTGCAAAGATAATAATCTGAAATTGAATCACTCGCACATGCGCACTCCTAGGGTACACTCCCACTTCGGTTGCCTTCGGTAAACGGTCATTAAGTATAGGATGCTTTAGTGGTAACTCTCTTGTATAAACAAAGATCAAAGTCCCGTTCAGAAAAGTTTCCTCGGAATGGTTGCCTCGGATATTGTTGCCTCGAATAATTGATCTAAGACATTAGGGTTATTACTAAGGCGTCCTAACATTGCTTTAGTGTCTGTACGTCCCTTTCGAATTGACCCTCAAAACTCCAACAACGTTGCTATCTACTCACTAATAGTGGGATAGCACTGTCTAAATGAAATAAACATAGAAAAATTCTTTTTTTTCGAGTAGGTAGAATCTTAAGTACTTGCTCAATCCAAACAAACTTTTCCACACATGCACTCTTTTCAAACAAAGTTTTCAAAACACTTCGTAACACTCTTGAAGACAGAAGCAAGAGTTAAATCGAAGTAAAATAAAAGCTTTTTAAATCACACAAACACACAGAAGCAATTTTGAAAATGATGAGCAAGTACCTAAGAGCCTGTAGATAACTACGGATAGAAAGGGTGCTAATACCTTTCATTTCTATAATCTACCCCCTGTACTCAAAATCTCAAAAAAAGGAATTTTTCTGTGCTTTTTTCCTTTCCAGTTGGATAAAATAAAAGTCGGTAGAGACTCTTGCTTACCGCGACATTTTGCAAACACAAACGCAAAACACAAACCAGCAATTCCTAAAAACAGTCCCGGTTCTGGCCACCGTATCACACACATCTATAAGTTGGTCAGGATTTGGAAATAGTACCATCCCATAGATGAGAAGGGCTAAGATTTCTTCAAAAGCTTTTAAATCCAGAGTGTTCCAACAATCTTGAGCTTTCTCCAACAAGAATTTGGCCAGGAACCCTTTGACACCACTTCTTGTTTCCCAATTGGTCGTGACGTCGGATTGTTGGAGGTGAAGAGCTCAGGAAATCTCTTCAGGGCTCGGGCCTCTTTCAATACCGTTGAAAGGTAGTTGATTGAGAATAGGAATCATCAAGAGTTGAGAGAATTCTTCCATAGTAGGTACAAGCTGGTAATCGGGAAAAGTAAAGCAATAGTGCAAAGGGTCGAAGAAATGAAAAAGCACCTTTATCGTGTCTTCCTCAATGCTCGAGGTAACCAAGTTTAGGAGTCGACTATGTCTTTCGGTGAATGAAGAACTCTCAGGAACCCTCGATGCTCACTCTTTGAGTTGAGAATGAATTCTTATGAGATTTACTTGGATAGTATTCCTGCGGGTGGAAGCCATGTCCTACAAAATAGAACAAAGATAAATCCAAATAATCCTTGAAATGGTTAGTGCGAAATGCAATGGTATGATGTTATGATGTTATGTACAAGTAAGCATATTCACACAAAGCAAAACAAGTCCTTAGGTTTAGGCTTGCATGGAGTTTATAGGTAAGTGCCCTCTTGAAGTTTAGTTGGCTTAACTTGTCCTAGCAAGTAATTGGGTTCTAGGGGATCTCAATATCACTGATCTTTCTTCATCGGGCATTATTTTTGCGCAAGCCTCTTTAATGGCGACCAAAATGTCCCGAAAGTCCGATCTCAATGAGCGTAGGATCAAGTACAAACCAACTTCGGGCTGCACCAAATCCGGCTACCTCACTACTTCCTAATGGCCAAGTTGTTCAATTAAGGTTCTAAGGTCAGTTAGTGCTTCATGACACCACACAGCGGCCCCATATTCTCCTTGACTACTCAAGGGCTACCGGTACCAATAAATGTGTCATATTAATGTAGCTATTGCTTAGGCCATGTCGGTATACCCTGCACAGTTTCCACAATCTATTGCTACTTACCTAAAAGGTACCCTAGATCCGTATAGAGGATCAAACAAACCCAAACGAGGAACCATAACGTAAAGCAAGCAAGTCAAACAATTAAAGCAAGTAAAGGTGATCTATCCCTAAGGTAACCCCACTTCTAAGATATTTCCCCAACAGAGTCGCCAGTTCTGTAACACGGTGGGAGAACTGACTTGGGTGTTTTTGTGTTTTATTGCAAGTTTTGCAGATAGCAAGAGTCGCCATCGACTTTTCTTTTATCTAATGAAGGAAAGGGTAAAAAGAACAGGAAAGACCTTTGAGATTATTTTCTTGAGTTCGGGGGGTAGATTATGAAAAGGGAAGGTGTTAGCACCCTTTTCATCCATAGTTATCTATGGGCTCTTAGTCGCTTGCTAGATCACTTGCTTTTGTTTGAAAATGTGCTTGTGGTGCGGTTTTTGAAAGTATTTTGAAAAATGTGCCTTTGTAATGATTCTCGTCTCTATAAGAATGCATACAAAGTGTTGTTTGGAAAATAGTTCAAAAAAATGTTTGCTTCTGAAAGTGATTTTGAAAAGGTACTTTTGTAATGGTTCTCGTCTCTATAATAACGCATACAAAGTGTTTTTATTTTGAAAATGTTTCAAAATGAAAGTATTTGGTGTATGAAATGCTTTTGTTGTGAGCAAGCGAGCAATTAGGAGCAACCTACCTACTCAAAGGTCTTTAGTGTTCTTTTCCTCCTGTTTTATATGTTGCTATCTTACCATTGATTTGGTAAGAAGCCCCATCATTAGACATGGAGGGACGGACGTGGGTCATCGTATAGTCATGATAGCAATGTTGTGAGATATCTCAACATTTCTCTTGAGGGACTAAGATCATTTGAAAGGCAACATTCAAAGCGTCACCAGTGGACTATGATCTTGTATTTTTGATTGTTTTAGCTAAAACATCTCACATGCATAACATGACCATTTCATAAAGCAACAAGTGGAATTATCCTAGAGATGTAAGTGTGCAAGTGTTTATATTTCATGCTTGGTTTATCTTGGATTAGTGTTCTCTAAGATCGATTTTTATCTTTTCATACAAATCCTACTTTACTAGCATTTATATGAAAGCGATAAATTGTGGAAAATAAATATTCTATGCTATTACAACCATTAGGGGGATGAGGTGTACAAATTTACAAATGGGGATTGCAAGAAATTAATGTCCTAATTATCTATTACAACCATATTGAAATAATGTACAAGAATTGAAATGTAAAATTTTTGTTTTTGTTTTTGTTAAGAGAAGAAATAAATTTGCTTAAGGAAATGATTTTTAGTCTTTTTTTTTAAAAGAAAGCAAAGTATATTAATATAAAGTATTTTTTGTGTTTTTGATTAATGAAAATAAAAGTGATGATAAAAATAATAAGAGAATAAGAGTTAGAGTCAGCGTGTTGCTGAAAGCATAGAGATAAGAGAGAGCAGAAGTTTTGACTCTGGTACGCTGCACATCAGAAAGAAAATGTTAGTAGAAAATGGAGGAAGCTAGAAGTTCTGGATCCAGACGTACTGAAGTTCTGGGGTTGCTGGGAACAAAGGAAAGCCTAGGAGTTATGATTGCTGAGAGAGCCTAGAAGTTCTGATGCAGCTGGGAACCTAGAAGTTCTAGTGTTATTGGCAGGCTAGAAGTTCTGTTATTGGGTAAGTGAACTGACAATGATGTTGGATGAGAATGTCTAGAAGTTCAGGTCCAGGATTACTGTTTTGACAAACAAATGGAAGGGGTTATCTAGAAATTCTAATCCAGGAATATTGTTTGGCCAATAATGGGGTAAAAGAAAATGTTAAGAAATAAATATAAAAGATACTTTTGGGGCTAGAACTCAGGACCCTTAACACTAATGCCTTATGCGCACGCTCTCTACCACTGGGTGGCTGTACATCCGGTATTAGAAGCAAAAGCATAAACATGTATCACAAAGTAAGTTCTGATGATGAACTTCATCTCCTTCTCCATGCCAGTCAGAATATCTGCAACTTAGTCATTTCTCAACAAAAATGGAAAATGAAAATATAGTAGTTATGGAAAATTTCATCATGTTTCAGAAATACAAAGCATCAGAATTGTAAACCAGAAGCAAATATGAGTTTTGCTAATCCTAATTCTGCACCCTAATTTCCTCAAGAAGTTCTAATATGAAATTCTATCTACTTAGGCCATATACATGAAATTTATAAATATGTACAGAATCAGAACCATGATATCTACATTGTATTTTTTTAAAATGCAAGCCTAACAATGTCTAAGTGATGAGATGAAAGTCAGAAGAAACTTATCTCGCTTCTGGAGATTGTTCTATGAGTGAAAGCCTGGTTACAGATTGCTGTGATGTTCTGGTCAGCTTCCTCACGTTCTCAGAAAGCTGAAGCAAATCTTAACTTGAGTTATGGATGGTTGAAATGTTCTAGAGTAGTCAAGAAGCAAAGTTTTGGTTTTTGAAGTGGAGATTGGTGAGGATTGTGTTACAGTCTGAAAATAGAAGTTGGGACGGTTTCTAAGTGTATATAAGAACTTGTGTTAATGATTTGGTCAAGAAACACTTGAGGAAAATTGGAGTTTGAATGCAAAAATCGGAAACTAGCATGTTTTGTATTTGTGTTTGCAGTTTCGGATTCTTGGAATTTTCAGCAAGGTTTCAAGGCTTTTCTTCAATGCCCCCCCCCCCCCCCCCCCCTTTGATGTTTGCAAATGAAGTTGAATTTATAGGCAAAGAATTCAGAAGCTTGGAGAAGTCAAGAGTACAACCATCATGTGTTATGGATCATTGACTTGTTTTTTAAGCAATTTTGGACAAGCATGTTTCAAGGCAAGGTAGGGTGTTAGCAGCTTTAAGCACGCCTAATCTGAGTTTGTAAGCATGATTTGTGGAGGAAGTACACTCAGAAGCAAAGTGAAGCATGGGCTCAAGATAAACTTTGTACAAAATTTTGCTTTTCAAGGACAGTAATGGAACTTTTATGCCACACGTGGGAAGAGCCTTTGGATAAAGACTCAAAAGTAGGTGTGAGCATTAAATGATGATGAGATTTAACAAGCCAGAAGACCTGCAACTTGAGATTATGCAGCCTAGCTTGAAACCGGATCAGAAGTTCAGCATAAACATGACTTGAATAAATGTCCAACTTCTGATCTTTGAATCTCCTTGCTCCAGCATCATCTGAAGGAGTTTCCAAGCTTTTCAAAAAGCTTGTAACGTGCTTTGTAAACCCTCTTTGAATTACTTTTGCAAATTCTGATTGTACCTACGTGAGAACTGACTCAGAAGTTCTAACCAAATTCTGACTTGAAAATGCTCAGATTTAGTAAGTGCTTAGCTTCATGGACGTGTTTTCAAGGATTTATAACTTGAAATCCCAACATTTCTAGGAGAAGTTATGTTCTACAATGTTTTAGATCTCATTGAGATCTATAACTTTCATGTCAGAAGTTCTTCCTGAATCAAATTGCATCATGATGAAAATCTGGCCAGAAGTTCTGAACTTATCATATTTTCTTAACACTTAGAAAAATTTCTAAGTGTTTAGAACTTTGATTTTTCCAAAGTAATTTTGACTTTTGATTTTCTTGGTGAACTAACTTCATATTCTAACATGTCTTAACGAAAATGTGATTCTTGAAACTTGATTTTGACCCAAAAGTCAAGTTTGACTTTTCGGTGTGCATTTTGACCATTTTGCCCCTATACCAATTCAAACCCAAATTGATGTATCGGTGCTGCAAACTTGAGTTATGGGAGATCTTGTGAGGAAATTCTTGAGAAATGAGAGGGCAAAATTTTTGGGTACAACAAGTATACACCATATCATTCCCATGGGGGAAGGACAACAGGATGCACAGGTGGTAGACATACACGAGTGTGCACCAGGCTACCACCCAAGTGCATGTCCTGAATTGCATGATACTATGATGAGTGTGCACCAGGCTACCACCCAAGTATCCGCACAGAAAATACGGCAAAGCCACAGAGAATCCACATGTCCAGAAATCAAACCAGAATAACATAATCATCATATAATACATTTCAATGTAACATGCATTAACATAAGTAATATCCATGAATATATCAGAGAAGCATACATATAGAAAAACATATGGTAACACCACAAGGTAACAGAGAAGGCACCCTGTTCTCGAACTTGGAATGGATATGCACTACCAGGAAAATCACCTAGTTCTGTCCGGACAAGTTTACTAGGTGAACTGGTAGTGAAGCCCCGATTTGCTAAGCAAGCTAGTAGAGAGCTCCAGCAAATGAAGTCAATAGCTTCAGCTAATTCTGGAAGGCACAGTTTGCTACACAAACCTCCAGCAAGTTCCTGATTCGCTAAGCGAACTAGTAGCGAATAATTAATTTAATTATTCATTCACTTCCAGACTGTTGCTATGCGAACTCAATAGCAAAGGTTACTTCGTTTAAGCGAACACAGAGTTCGCTAAGAGAATGTTGTTATACACATCTTCTTAATAAGCCAGACAGTTTACTACGTGAACACAAAGTTTGCTAAGCAAAATTCACATCACAGAGAAAAATTCAGAAATGGAAGAAACATGATTTTGGGTTTCCAACCCCAAAATCTTTACATGCAACCAACATTTCAAAACATACAGGTATCAAGGAGTATAAAGATGCATATTTTAAAAAAATACATGCCAAGATCATACAAAGTCACTCCAAAAACCTCTAAATCCCATTTTCCCAAAATCACAATTTCCCCAAGTCTCTAACTATGAGACTCACCTGAAATCAAGAGGAACAATAGCTGGAACAGATGTGGAAGAGGATGAATTAGGGGAGTGAAGCTGATCTTGAATGCATCAAGAAACTATATTTGAGTTCATACAAAAGTTAATAATTTACATATTTGGAATCCCAGAAACCATTATAACTTATCAAGGATCAATTTTCACTAGTCAAAAGATCCAGGATTTGCTAAAGAAATGGGATTCAAATTGTTAACTTCTACACCATATTATGCACAGGCAAACAAACAAGTTGAAGTTGCTAATAAGTTGATTATTGGTTTGATAAAAAGGCATGTGGGAAGAAAGACAAAGGATTGACATAAGACATTAGATCAAGCTTTGTGGGCCTGTCGAACGTCTCCCAAAGAAGCAACTAATACTACTCTTTTTCGACTGACGTTTGGGAATGATATCATTCTGCCAGTAGAAATACATTTGCAGTCAGTGAGAATACAAAGGCAGAATGAAATATCTTCTGCCTATTATTGGGAAATGATGATGAACGAATTAGTCGACTTGGATGAAGAGAGATTGCATGCTTTGGAAATCCTAAGGAGACAAAAATAAATAGAAGCTAGAGCTTACAATAAAAGAGTCAGGGGAAAAGTATTTTCAATTGATGATTTAATTTGGAAGGTAATACTACCAATGGATTGAAAGAAATAATTACTGGGGAAATGGTCCCCACATTGGGAAGGACCCTTTTGAATAATTCAAGCATTCTCAAACAACGCTTATGAAATAGAAGAGTTTGCACAGGATCGAAGAATCTTGAAGATAAATGGCAAGTACTTAAAGAAATTTATATCCATGCTTCAGGAATTAAAAGTTGCAATAGAACAGTGAAGTGAAAATCAGAAAAACCAAAATGGTGTTCATGAACCAAAATTCCAAAATGGCATAAAAGTTAAAGTGAAAAATTTCAAACATCAAGAAATCAAAATGGAAACTTCGTCTTCATCCTGTCATACTTGATCTTCGCCAACCTTAACTTATAGTCGATAGAGGATTATGCAGCTTGAAAGAAAGAGACTTATTATCTTAGTTTCTCAGCTTTCTCGACATGATGGACACTTTGAGAAATTTCTTTGTCGGTCTCATTACAAATCATCTTCTTGATCTCCTATTGACGAGCTTCTACTTGAGAGATTTTAACCTGCAATTGCAGGATTTGCTCTTTCCAAAGAGAGATTGAACGAGTGTAGACATCAAAATCATCCTGCACTATTTTGTAATCCTTTTCCATTTGCTCGGCCTAGGTAGAAGTTTCAAGGATTTTTCCAATTCAACTTCTTGATTGGCTTGCTTCTCTTGAAGCTTCGATGCAACATCTCGTTCCCATTTATAGTCTGCACTGATTTGATGAATCAAGCTGCTTATGTCGATAAGGACTTTAGCAACTTCAATTGGATAGGTGACTATGTTGGTTTGATTAATCAGTTTCTTCAACCCATAGCATGCAGTGGCATCCTTCTTCAAGGTATCAAATAAGTCAGCTTCGAATATCTTTTCTTTCACCTTTTGAAGAAGTTGCTCAAATATTGCCACATTTTAACCTCCACTTGAAGTGGTCGAAGGGTTGGAGTAGCTTTTGTATGAAGGTGGCCCTTTCTTGGTCATCATCAACTTGACATACTCAAGTGGATTATTTTTCTTCAAAGCATCCAGTTCCTCCTGAGAGAGTTATGGTAGAACATTATTGTCATTTTGTTGATTGGAAGAAGTAGTGTTGTCTTTAGAATCAACGTGAGCATGATTTTCTTCTTCTTCCTCATCATGGAAGTACTTTTCGACATCATCAGATAGATCTTCATCAAGCAATTTTTTGTTGAGTTTCGCCCTTTTCAGAGAAGAATCAGTGGGCATATCGCCAACTCGTGTCTCATCAACAAGAACCCTCTTGGTTGTAGTTTGATGTTCCTCATAATCACTTTTAGATTGAGGAGAAGGCTCTTTCTCAGGCTGCACAGCGGTGTCAAGTTGGTTCATGTCAATTGAAGATCCTTTGTTAGAATCTTTATTGGTGGACAAAGGGTGATACGAAGAATGTGAGATAATTCACATAAAAGACAATGAATATTGAGGGGAATAATATGAAAAAATCGTACCTTCAATCCTTCGATTTCAGGACTTGAGTTGTCGCTCTCAATTCGCTCCAGAACCACGTTGCCAGATGGTTGGGAACTGCTTTTCTTTTTAGGTGTTATGTGTAGTATTTCAAATGTAATTCTTTTTGGTGGTTGAGAAGAAGCCGCATCAGAAAGTGTTTCTTTCTTCTTCTTGTTTAGCTTCTTGGGTTTCGAAGGAGTGGGGGATGTATCTTCATCATTGTGATCGGTGGATTTAGAACTGACTGTTTAACGCTGGTTTCGCGAAATGTCGCGGAAGCAAGAGTCGCCACCGTCTTTTATTTTCTCCAACATGGACAGGACAAAAGCACAGCAAAATTCCTTGTGAGATAGTTTCTCGGTTCGAGAGGTAGATTTATAGAAAGGGAAGGTGTTAGCACCCTTTCTATCCATGGTTATCCATGGGCTCTTAGATACTTGCTCATTGTGTTTTCAAAAGTGTTTGCTTTTCAAAATGTGCGTGGGTTTGAAAAAGTTTCATCGAAAGATTTCTGAATGACTCTTGTATCAGTCCTCAAGAGTGTTTGAAAAATTATTTTGAAAGCTTTTTGAAAGTGTTGGTGTGAAAAGAGTTTTGATTGTTTTTTAGAATAGAACAAGTATCCATGAGTCATCCATCTACCCTAAGGAATTAGGCTGTGTAAATGTCCTTAAGGTAGTGCCATCCCACCATTGAGAGGTAGGTAGCACCACCGTTGGAGGTATTCGGGTCAATTCGTTTGTAGGGACAGTGTGGTCACCAGAGCAACAGTAGGACACCTTAGAAGCTACCCTTATGTCCTTGATCCTTTTTAATCCGAGGCAACCGTTTCGAGGCAACTATTTCGAGGCAACTGGATCATGTCATGGACATAAGGACTTACTAAAACGTCCTATACTCGACGACCACGTTTCGAAGGCAAGGCAACAGTGAGGCGTACCCTAAGAGTGGTGTGTGAATTTGTGTGTTATTTTCATGTTATGTTTTATCTTGTACATGTATCATGGTGATCTACGCTTGTTTTTAATTTAGGCCATACATTCTTTCATGCAAAGTTTAGCAGTTTTAAGAGTGCAGAAATTTAAATGCGGAAAATAAAATCCTACGTTATTACAAGGCGCGGGTCTATACGTCGCCAAATTACAAAGACCCGTTTGAAAAAATGCGGAAAGTAAATGAATTTCCTAATTACTATTACAAGGCTTGAGCAGTTACATAATATTCGAAGAGAAAGATAAATGTGCGAAAGAAATAAGAATAAAACGTTCGAGGGCGTTGGACCCTTTTGAAATTAAATTAAATTAACAGTTAATTAAGTATTTAATAAAAGAAAAGAAGTGTTTTTTATGGTTTTTTGTATTTAATGAAATAAGAAAATTAAAAATTAGAAGGAAACCCTAGTTCTAAATATTTTTAATTATTAAAGAAAAGGTTAAAGTTTAAAACCTAATTTACACTAATTAATTATTTTACATATTTATTTACAAAGATATTTAATAATTAATAATAATAATGATGAGAAAATTATTTATATAAAAAAAAGATGAGAATGTTAGAAACCCTAATTTCTACATATTTTATTTATTTAAGAAAAAGTGTTAAAATTGAAAACCTAAATTAACTAAATTTATTATTTAATGTTTATTTACAAAAATAAATTAATGGTGAAATAATAATAATTAAATATATTTTAGTTTCTGATTTTTTATTATGAAAATTAATTTGTGAAATTAAAGAAAACAATTAAAAACAATTAAAAGAATCAAAAGGAAAATCAAATAAAAAAAATAAAAATGATGCAAACCATGGGGGGTATCAGGCCCATTTAGGAGGTTAATTGAGAAATTCAGGCCCAAGAATGCAAAGCCTGCGTTGACTTTCTAGCTTGGATGTTCATCCATTGACTGAGTGTGTATCATGGAATTCACGTTATGGCCATTGGATTGATCATCAGAGACACTTGGCAAGCCTAAGCGTTGGGATGCATGGTGGAATATTTGAGGGAAACTGCATGGGAACGTGTTAATGCAAAAATCATGAATAATATGGGGGGACCTGGGAATCTAACCCAGGTCCCAATGCCTGCAGGACAGCTCATCCACCAACTGAGCCATTGAGTTTCTTTGTCAACATAACGCATGGAAAATATAATATACAAACAATGTTGGTTAGTGGTATAAACAAAAAATTGCGCGCCAGTATTTGAATCCTCCACTCACGCTTGGACACATAGGCTTCTTCTTCATCTTTCTGCAAAAACACAAAACAAGTAGCGGGGGTTTTAAACCCCCACTAAACAAGACCTGTAAAAATAGCGAATAACCCATGCTGTAATATAAAAAGGGCGCGAGGTCATGGTTCGTTTCGTTTGGATGTCACGATTTCAATGGCATAGGTTTTAGGATCCAATTTTTCCATATACAGAAAGCCCTATTTTGGAGCTTCTGAAACCCTAGGTTTCAACAATGGTGGATTCTTATTTAGGCAGCCATAATTCAATTGAATGGTACCAACAGCTTCAGAATATCATTTTTAGTATAAAGCAACAGTTAAAAGACATGAATAATGTATGGAAATTGAAAAACGATGATGAACACATTTATGAAAAGTGAGACTCTGTTCTACCAATTCTTGAGGTCTGGAGACTGGTTCTTGATTGCAACACGTTCCTAGCAATGTCAGGAATGTATTGGAAGGCTTGTTGTGCTTTGAAACGCCTTGTAACTATGTTTTCAGTTTTCAACTTTTTGTGTAAATTTTGCCCTTTGGTTCTGAGTTCTTAGCAGCCTTTTCGTGTCTAATGCCTTAGGTTTTCGTTGTCCCTTTGTACATGAAGCAAATTAGGTTAAAAAACCAAGCCCAAAGTCCATGTATTAATGTTTTCAATCTTTGATTTTTTCACATCTTTTTCCAATCTTTTTGCCATGGAAACTTGCCAAATATGGATGATTTTGTCCCCTTGATTGATGCACGAAATCTCTTACATGTGTGGAAGATATTTGCTGCATAAAAAAGATTTAAAAACATGATTTGGTATTTTTCTTATATTTAAATTTTATTAAATGAATTAATAATAATAAAAATTCAAATAATTAATCAAAAATAAGAAAATAAATCCCTTTGAGGTCAATGGGTCGTGCATAGCCTTTGGGCAATGATTCATGAAAGAAATTGAGGCCCATTAGCACTTTTGAAGCTTTTGAAGCAAAGTTGACTTTTCAAAATTCCCAAAAATTTCCCAACTTCTACAAGGCATATCTTGCTCAATTTTGAAGCTATGAACATGTTCTTGGACATTTTGGAAAGGTCTTGAAGTCCTCTAACCAATGCCTTTGGTCCCATGTCATTTTGATTTACCAATCTCAAGTTATGGTCTTTGACTTAAAGTGCTTTTTTGTTGACTTTTGAAAATGACCTATAATGTTGAAATTGATAACTTTTTGTGAGAGCATTTCTTGGACTTGAAGTGTGAAGATGAGTTGTAGGAAATGTCATTCTCTTAAAAATGAGATTTGGATGGGATTTTTATGATAAACCATGAGGAACTTATGCCCTGGTCAATTTGCAGTTGACTTTTTCAACTGTCCAAAAATAGAAACTTTTGCACCTTGAGACTTTTTGAGCCATGCTTTGAGAATCATGATCAAGAATTGATCAAATTATGTTTGTGGCTTCAAAATAAGATGTTGACCAAAAAATTTGACTTTTGACTGTCAAATGACCATTTTGCCCCTGCGGTTGACTGTGGAGCATTTAGGGTTTTTGACTGTGCAACTTGATGCTGTGAGTCTTGAAACTTGGCATATAGATGCTTGACAATGTATGTAGGCATGTGGGACTTGATTGGACCCTTGGAAACTTCATTTTCTTGGCTAGAACCAAAACCCTAATTTTGACTGTGTTAGGAGGCAATTGGACTGTGCAACCCTTGAGAGATTTTGAACCTTGATCTTAGCAAATCTTGAAGAATATGGGAGGGAAAATTTTGGGGTACAACAGTTGCCCCTGTTCAATCTTCTTAGACCTGAGGATGTAGATTGGCTGGCGTGCCTTTCGTAATCCGAAGGTGGAAGATGATTGAACACTAGAGTGCCCAGAAATTTGCACTCACATAGTAGAGTGTCAGTAGCATGATGCAGGGAATGGGCTTACAGATGCCATTTGGAGAGATGCTGGACAGGAGGATGGGCTTATAGATGCCATCTGGAAGTATGACAGAACCTTGTCGGAAATGGGCTTATAGATGCCATTTGGAGACTGTCGGTATGTGGAGATGGGCTTATAAATGCCATCTAAGTGTCGATCGCGTAAGAGTTTCCTTAGCGAGAACTTGCGTACCTGAGAAAGAAAATAATTACCTGGCCTGTTACAGGAGTTGATCTTCAAACTCTTTATGTAGATGTTCCCTGGCTAGTTACAGGAATCGAATCTTTAAACTCTTCAGACGTGCCCTGGCGAGATACAGGAATTGAATCCGGAGAATACAGTCGTCAACAGATACACCCTGGCAGGATATAGGAATTGGATCTTCGAACTCTTCAGACGTGCCTTGGCCGGATACAGGAATTGAGTCTGGTAATGTTAGTCGTCAACAGATACACCCTGGCAAGATACAGGAATCGGATCTTCGAACTCTTCAGACGTGCCCTTGCAAGATACAGGAATCGAGTCTGGTAATGTTCGTCATCAACAGATACACCCTCGTAGGATACAGGAATCGGATCTTCGAACTCTTCAGACGTTCCCTGGCAAGATACAGGAATCGAGTCTGGTAATGTTAGTCGTCAACAGATACACCCTGGCAGGATACAAGAATCGGATCTTCGAACTCTTCAGACGTGCCCTGGCAGGATACAGGAATCGAGTCTGGAATATAGTCGTCAACAGATACACCCTGGCAAGATACAGGAATCGGATCTTCGAACTCTTCAGACGTGCCCTGGCCGGATACAGGAATCGAGTCTGGTAATGTTAGTCGTCAACAGATACACTCTGGCGAGATACAGGAATCGGATCTTCGAACTCTTCAGACGTGCCCTGGCAAGATACAGGAATCAAGTCTGGAATCAGTCGTCAACAGATACACCCTGGCAAGATACAGGAATCGGATCTTTAGTTGCGACCGTTGATAGTAATCACCTTTGTATTAACCTTTGTCCTAAAAAGATAAAACGTTAGTTGTATGTGATGTCATGATGTATGACATGCGTGATGCTCTCAGAATAAATGAGATTGTATGTTCATGATGCGTATATGCATGCTATAATGTATGAAGATGTGTTTATGAATTGTGTTTTTGTCTAGGAAAGTAAATCCTTGACGGGTGCCGGGAAGTCGAATCCTGGGCTTGATGTTGAGGAGAGAGTTCTTTGCTTCCGCTGGGGATGATGATTGGCAAGAATAAACCTGTTAGGAGAAGATGACTCCGTTGGGGAATAATCTCGGCGAATAGATTACTCTGCGGGGAGTGAACTCTGTGGGGGAAAGAGAGGTATTTTGCTGAGATGTTGATGATAACTCCGCTCGGGATACCATTGTTGAGTTTTGTTAGAAGTTGGTAAACTCCGCTGGGGGATAGGAAGACTTCTCCGGGGACGATCTTTCCGTGGCAGTTGGCTGAGGATAACCCAGTTATATCCTGGTGGGGAAATAACCTTTGAATAAAGCTGGGAGACGCGTTCGTGCTCTGCGGGTGATAGGCTTCCAGAATCTACTGGGGAGATGGATCCCACTTTCCTGGGGAAATTTCTGGACTGGACTCTCCTGGGGAAATTTTTGAGATGTACTGGGGAAGTGGTTCCACTGAATGTCTGGTATACTGCCAGGGAATAATCTTAGGTCAAGACTGCCGGGGATGCTTGTTAAGAATGTTTGTATACTCCACTGAGGAATGCTGAGATCTGCTAGGGATACCCAATTTCCTTAAGGCTGATAGTATAACTCTGCTTGGGGAGAGTGTTGCTGACTTGCTGGCTCACTCTCTGGGGAGTTAAGATATCTTGGTTATGTTCTTCAGTTGAACTTACCTTGGTACCTTGATGGACAGAGCAATTAGATCGCTTAGACAACCCATTATTGCCCCTGTTTCTAATGTTACCTGTAATTAATCCTTTGTTACGTATGCAAATATTTATGAGTTAGCAATTATTATCAAATGCATATATCACAAATTGAACCTTGGACGTTCTTCGCAAAACAAAACAGAAAAAGGAAAAACAATTGGCAATTCGTCTGAAAAGTGAACTTGTATTGATTTTTGAATTTGCCTGTAAATAGGCATTTATGTACAAGAGGCTGACGTCCTAGTAAGAGAACGCCGCCGAACAACAGAGTGTATATAATTTGTACAAAGAAACAAAACAGCTATGTGAAAAGAACAATCCCACTGGGTTCCAACTCTGTTATCGCCTTTATATCTTCGAGCGTCTCATCACTTTGCTGCTCAGTTGAAGATGAAGCTGATTGATCGATGCCGTTTGAACTTGAGGTTGATACCGGATTCTGGAGCAAGGTGATCCAATGAGACATAGTATTACGCTTTAATCCCTAACTTTTGCATGGACCGCCCTTTCGGGTTTTCAGTCCACCGGGATACCCATTTTTGCCCAAGCCGCCTTTTCAGGTTTTCGACTTGCCGGGTGTACAGATTTTTTCATTTCATCCCTCATTTTGCCCGACCCTTTTGGTTCGCCGGGAAGCCCTAATTTTTGCCTAGGTATGTCAACCTAGCGGGTCTTTTATCATGCGTAGTATCTTTTTACTATGTCTGCATTGGCGGGGTGAGGAAGGTCGTCACCATCCATGGTGGTTAGGATCATGGCTCCTCCTCAGAACACATGTTTAACCACAAATGGCCCTTCGTACGTAGGGGTCCATTTGCCCCTGGGATCACTCTGAGGAAGGATGACGCGCATGATTACCAGGTCTCCAACTTGATACTCTTGAGGTCTGACCTTCTTGTTAAACGCCCTGATCATCCGTTTTTGGTACGTCTGACCATGACAAATAGCAGCGAGTCTCTTTTCGTCGATTAGGTTTAATTGATCAAGTCGAGTCTGGATCCAGTCATCTTCGCTCAGATCTGCATCCTTCATTATCCGGAGAGAGGGTATCTGGACTTCAATCGGCAAGACTGCCTCCATGCCATAGACCAAGGAAAAACGAGTTGCCTCGGTTGACGTTCTTGCTGAGGTACGGTACCCATGAAGAGCAAACGGTAACATTTCGTGCCAATCTTTATAGGTCACTGTCATCTTCTGCACAATCTTTTTGATATTCTTATTCGCTGCTTCTACAGCCCCATTCATCTTCGGCCGGTAAGGAGAAGAGTTGTGGTGCTGTATCTTGAATTGCTCGCAGAGCTCAGTGATTATCTTGTTATTAAGATTGGTACCATTGTCTGTAATGATCCTTTCTGGGACGCCAAATCGACAGATCAGGTTATGACGAATGAACCGTGCCACGACGTTCTTGGTTACGGTAGCGTAGGAAGCTGCTTCAACCCACTTTGTAAAGTAATCGATCGCCACCAGGATGAAGCGATGCCCGTTGGATGCCGTAGGTTTGATCTCGCCGATCATATCAATGCCCCACATTGCAAAAGTCCAAGGTGCAGTCAAGACATTCAGAGGGACTGGAGGAACGTGCACTTTATCTGCATAAATCTGGTATTTATGACATGTCCGAGAATGTTGGTAACAGTCGGCTTCCATTGTGGACCAGTAATATCCTTCCCGAAGGATTTTCTTCGCCATGGTGTGTCCACTGGAATGCGTTCCGAAGGTACCTTCATGCAGCTCTGCCATGATCCTTTCTGCTTCAGTCTTATCCACACAACGCAGTAGGGTTGAATCATGGTTTCGCTTGTATAGAATGCCATTACTGAGGAAGAACTTCGCTGCGAACCTTCTCAGAAACTTCTAGTCATTGATGGATGCACCTTCAGGGTATTCTTGAGCTTCCAAATACCTCTTCACTTCATGATACCAAGGTTTTTCAGTTACTGTCTCAGCCTCAAGATCACAACAGTATGCAGGTTCGTCCAGTTTCCAGATAATGATCCGGGGAGCCTCATTGTCCCACTTGACTTTGAACATGGAAGACATCGTAGCTAACGCGTCCGCCAACTGATTCTCCTCTCTTGGAAAGTGTTCAAAAGTGATCTCTGTGAAATGGGGGATCAATGTCAACACACATTCTCTGTAAGGAATAAGATTCGGATGTTTCGTATCCCACTCGCCTTTGATCTGATTGATCACGAGAGTGGAATCTCCGAAGACACTCAGAAACTTGATCCTTAAGTCAATCGCAGCTTGAAGACCCATGATGCATGCCTCATACTCCGCCATGTTGTTGGTGCAGTTGAAACATAGTCGGGCAGTAAGTGGAGTATGAGTGCCTTGAGGGGATATGATCACAGCGCCGATACCGTTACCCAAAGCGTTGGAGGCTCCGTCAAAGTGCATAGACCATCGGGATCCTTCCTCAGGTCCTTCATTCGGTCCAGGTACTTCACAATCAGTTACTATCATGATGCTCTCGTCAGGAAATTCAAAGTTCATTGACTGTTAGTCATCTACTGCCTGGTGTGCCAAATGGTCTGCCAATACACTTCCTTTGATAGCTTTCTGAGTCGTGTACTGGATGCCGTACTCTGTCAAGATCATCTGCCATCTTTCTATTCTCCCAGACAGAGCAGGCTTTTCGAATATGTACTTTATTGGATCCATTTTTGAAATCAACAGAGTAGTGTGAGTCAGCATATACTGTCTCAGCCGGCGAGCAGCCCATACCAAAGTGAAGCAAGTTTTCTCGAGCAGTGAGTATCGGGTCTCACAGTCGGTAAACTTTTTGCTAAGGTAATAAATGGCGTGCTCTTTTCGGCCAGACTCGTCATGCTGCCCCAGCACACACCCTATTGAGTTGGCAAGCACTGTCAGGTATAGTATTAGAGTTCTCCCTTCAACCGGTGGCATAAGAATGGGTGGTTCCTGGAGATACTCTTTGATTCTGTCAAAAGCGGTCTGACATTCATCATTCCAACGTACTACCTGATCTTTCTTCAGCAGCTTGAAGATTGGTTCACAGGTAGCAGTAAGGTGCGAGATGAATCGAGCAATGTAATTCAGACGTCCTAGAAAGCCTCTGACCTCTTTCTCTGTCTTGGGAACTGGCATCTCTTGTATGGCTTTAACCTTGGCAGGGTCTACTTGAATACCTTTGTCGCTCACGACGAAGCCTAGCAACTTTCCAGATCTCACCCCAAAGGTGCACTTGTTCGGGTTCAACCTTAGCTTGTATAACTTCAGACGGTCAAACAATTTCTGCAGATGATCAAGGTGTTCCTCCTCAGTTTGGGACCTTGCAATCATATCATCGACATACACTTCAATCTCGTGGTGGATCATGTTATGAAATAAAGCAACCATGGCACGTTGGTAGGTTGCCCCAGCATTTTTCAGTCCAAAAGGCATGACCTTGTAACAGAAGGTGCCCCACTGGGTAACAAAGGTCGTCTTTTCCATATCTTCAGGAGCCATCTTGATCTGATTATACCCTGAAAAGCCATCCATGAAGGAGAACACCTTGTGCTGAGCAGTATTGTCAACCAGAACGTCGATGTGAGGTAGAGGGAAGTCATCCTTGGGGCTCGCCCTATTCAAATCCCTGTAATCAACACACATTCTGACCTTACCATCCTTCTTTGGCACCGGAACCACGTTGGCAACCCACTGAGGGTAAGACGTCACTGCTAGAAACCCGGCATCGAACTGTTTCATAACCTCAGCTTTGATCTTCTCGGACATCTCTGGACGCATACAGCGGACCTTTTGCTTAACCGGAGAGAAGTCTGTTAGAACAAAGTTTGAATCTACTACCCTATATTTAAGTTTTGATGATAACAAAGTGAAAAGATATAGTATTTATAAGTTTCATGTATGAACTATCTGCTGCCTAAAATTATTATGTTCTGACTTGCAGATACTCTGATTGATATAAGCAAGATTACATCTATTCAGCATCAGAACTTGATTTCAGACACCAGCATCAGAAGTTGCCATATCAGAATGTCAAAATCAGATGATCAACTCACGTACATGCTGAAGCCTGATGAACAAGACTGCGCTCAACACTCTGATAAAGAAACACAATAGTTCATCAGCAGCGAAGCAGAGTCAGAATGAGCCAAGCCAGAACTTGCATTAAGTAAGCAACGGTACTGTGCATTGAAAGCAAATTAATTCCAACGGCCTCATTCCAGACAAGATCTGCTCAATAAGGAAAGTTTGTTATTAGCATTGAATCAAGAATATTGCATCCAACGTTCATCATCTCAGTGCTATATAAACAAGGCTTTGAAGATTGAAATGGCTAATGCTCTCAAAATCTCTACACGCACAAAAGCTAATTATAATCTTCTTTCTCTCAGTTTTGCTAAACCATACACTCTGATATTCTTGTTTAGCAATCTAGTTTCTAAAGCTTCAATTTGTGTATACATCACAGTTGTGATAAAGTTTTGTAGAAAACATTCACACACTTAGTTTTATCTCTTTGTAAGAAAGTGTTACCTTGACAAACCGGGTTGTGGTTTGAATCAAGAAGGCTTTAGCAGTTGTTAAAGCAGTCTGTAATATTCAGTTGAATATAGTGGATTAAGACCTCGTTGGTGAGAGGCGAAATCACCTTGACGGGTGGACTGGAGTAGTTTGAGATCAAACGAACCAGGATAAAAATATCTTGTTCATTGCATTAGATTTCAGTTTTACAATTCAACCCCCCTTCTTGTGTTTTTCACCACTTCAAAGTCTTCCTTGGTAGGCAAATGATGGACCACAATGTCGGTATCCAACCCAGGCATGTCTTCGTAGGACCAGGCAAAGATCTCCACATAATCATGCAACATCTGAATCAATCGTTGTCTTACGCCGAGCTCCAGATTGGCACCAATCTTAACTTCCTTTCTATTTGTCTCAGTACCCAGATTTACCGTTTCCACTGGCTCTTCATGTGGCTGAATGGCCCTCTCTTCCTGGAGTAACAGTCTTGCAAGCTCGCCAGGCACTTCGCAATCATCTTCACCTTCGTCTTCGGCTAAGTTGATCGGATTTTCGAAGTCATAACTGGCAGTAGCAGAGTCGTTACCAGTGAGATCCAGAGTGGATTGAAACCTGTATGAGTGAGTGTGTGTAAATATAGTTGTTTTGCAATATATAAAGAAAGAAAGAAAGAAAGGGAGCACAATATTTGAAATGCGAAAAACGTCCAATGTCTTTATTCATGATATATGGAAATGACAAGTAATATGCCCTCACAAATGAAGCCAACGGTGCCCCGGGTAAGACACCGGGCCATAAAGTTTCCATTTATTGTTTATTACAAATTAAAAAAAAAAGGAATTCATTACTGCGTTACAAAAGTAACAGGTATGCGATCTTTTGCGGTCCAATTGTTCAATCCACCGTCAGTCGTCGGGTAGATCTAGCTATCAAACTCTGATTCCTCCGCATCGCTCTCAATAGCATTCACCCCCGGATTGGTGATGAACACGGGAGGTCTTCCGATCCTAGCTTTGCGTACAGCCCTCTGAGCCTCTGCAGTAAAACCCAGCCCAAACTTGTCAGTTTTAGGAGTAAAATCAGGGAGCCTGCCCCAGTTAGCACATTCACCTTTCTCAATTACAGCCCGGGCGTCCTTTAAGGAGGCCATCTTCAAAGGAGAACCCTCTTCAGTTACTGCTTCTGTTGCTGCCAATGTTGGAGGTACCTCTTCAAAATGTTGAAAGGGGGTTTCAATAAACTCCCCGTCCATCTCAATATACCAGAAGGAATTCAGATGACTAACCATGTAGTCTTCCTCCCCCTGCACGGTAACAATCTTCCCTCTGACAGGGTATTTGAGCTTCTGGTGTAGAGTGGAGGTCACAGCCCCGGCTTTGTGAATCCAAGGTCGACCCAGCAAACAGGAATAAGATGGACGAATGTCCATCACATAGAACGTTGAGTCAAAGACTTGAGAACCAACACGAATCGGAATATCTACCTCTCCATGCACCATCCTCTTTGAACCGTCAAAAGCTCGGACAATGATGTTACTAGGCTTCAACTCCAGGCCCTCACAATCCAACCGGTCTAATGCCTTCTTGGGCAACACATTCAGCGAAGAACCAGTGTCCACCAACACATGAGCAAGAGTAGTGCCCCTGCATTCAATGGAGACATGCAGGGCATCATTGTGGTTCTTTCCCTTAGTAGTAAGATCAGCATCTGAGAAACCCAAACCATTGTCGGCTGTCAAGTTGGCCACACAGTCAGTGAATTGATCTGCAGATGTCTCTTGTGGCACATGGGCCGTCTTCAGAAATGAAATCAGGGCCTTGGCATGGGCCTCTGAGCACAGCAGCAATGATAGCATAGAGATCTTGGAGGGGGTATGCCCCAGCTGTTCAACGACATTGAAGTCGCTCTTCTTGATTATCTTAAGAATTTCCTCCATCTCTTGCTGGGAGGCTTCAACATTCACAGTCTTCGGTGCCTCCATCCGGTCAGGCACATCATCAATCCCTTTGCCCCGAGTATTAGATGACTCGGCAGCAGGGGTAGAAACTGGATCAGAAGTGGAGACAGGCACACTTACAGGTGTAATTATAAGAGGTCTTCGGATAACTGGTGGCGCAATGTCAGGCGAGAAGAGCCTACCACTGCGAGTAACTTTAGCGGGACCAGTGATGTTACTGATACCGGTACTGGTGTTGAACTCCTGCTTCACTCCAAGCACATACACATCTTCCCCATAGTGCCATGGGACATCCTTGTCAGATTCATAGGGGAGGGCCCCCGGAACAGTAATAATGATGGGTGCAACAGACATGATTTTGACGGGCTTCCTCGGGGGAGCCTTGGTAGGATTGTTGAAAATTGTGACGACAGATACTTCTTCAATAGGAACAAAAGGAACAGCGGTCTACTTGAACAAAATTTCCTTGCTGTCCATCAGGCTTTGGATGCCTGACCTCAGCAACGGACAACCAGCAGGGGCAACAGTACACAGAAGGCAACCCTTGCTACAACCCGGAAATAAACCAGCCAGCAGCAGGTTCCTCTTAACAGTCAACAAAGGGGTAGCAACATCATCCACAGAAACTGCAAACAAGTCTTCATCAACAGCATTTACTCCATGCTGAGGCATAGGAGCAGTCACAACGTTTGGCCTTTCGGGCGCCTCAAATTGTATTTCCTTCGCATCAATAAGGTCTTGAACCTTATTTCTCAAAGCCCAGCAATCATCAGTAGAATTCCGCGGGCTATCAGAATGATAAGCACAGCGGGCATTGGGATTATACTTCGGAGAGGTTGCATTCACCACTTTCGGAGCCTCTCGGACGGTTACCAAGTTGGTCGATAGCAGTTGCGGCAAGATTTGTGACAAGGTCATACTCAGCCGAGTGTATTCTCTTCTGGGTCTCTCAGCCCTTGGTTGGTTAGGTTGTCGAGGAGCGGCAGCAGGCTTTGCAATTACCATGGCGTTGACAGCTTGGCGGTGTTTCGGTTTGTTTTGCCTTCTAGGCCCATACACAGCACTGGCCTCCTTTTTAAAAGGTTTCTTCTCAGAACTTGAGGACGCACCTTTCTGAATCTTCCCTGATTTCATACCAGCCTCTATTCTTTCCCCAGTCAGAATGAGATCTATGAACCCTGCAGACGAATTGCCAATGAGATGATTAAAGAACGGCCCGAATAGGGTCCCCAAAAACATGTCTACTAGCTCACGGTCGGTTAACGGTGGCTGCACCCTGCCAGCCAGATCCCTCCACTTCTGCGCATACTCTTTAAAACCTTCTCCCGATCCTAGCGACATACCCTGGAGTTGGGTACGTGTAGGAGCGAGGTCGGCATTATATTGATACTTCTTGTAAAAAGCAGTAGCCAACTCCTCCCAGTTACGAACCTTGGTTCCATCCAGCTGATAGAACCATTCGAGATGAGTCCCTGAAAGACTCTCCTGGAAGAAGTGGATCCACAAGTTCTTGTCCATAGTATACGACTGAATCTTCCGCACATAAGATCTGAGATGTAGCTTAGGGCAGGACGCCCCGTCATACTTTGCGAAAGATGGTGTTTTGAACTTATGTGGGATGACCACACCAGAAGATAAACCCAAGTCTCTGAAATCCAACCCAGGCACTTGTTGAATTTCCATGGCATTCAGACGGTCTTCCAACTGCTTGTACCTGTCTTCAGCTGGAGGATACTGCTCCTTATTAAAATCAGTCTCGTTGTCAGAGACTACCGGACTAGGAACCCTTTCCCCCTGGGGACTGACTTCCTACAGAAGAACCAACTTGCTCAACCTCATTCTGCAGTGTGTTACCAAACCTCCGGCCCGTGTTGAATAGTACAGTTCTCTTCTTTTTCTTCTTAACCAGCAGAGCCTTCAACTCCTCTTGACCTTGGGCCAAACTCATAATCAGCTCTTGAAATTGGGTGTTCTGAGCCTAAAGGGCCTTGATGGACTGCTCGGTTGATGATTCAGGGTTCATGATGCTGAAATAAATAGCGAAGAACATTAAGCAACCTGAAAAGAAGAGTACCTGTGATGCATATGATGAATGGAATGCGTATGATTTATGTTTTCAAAGACAATCGGGAATCAACTTTGTAAACAAAAAAGAACACACTTCATTAGATTCAACTTTGAAATTCAAATTGTTCAACAGGTTGCCCTTAGGCGTTACATAAAGTGGAAATACTGAAAAGGGAAAGAAAAGCTGTAAAAGAAAATTCAAAGCTCATCAGTGATCCCATGGTCTCCTTTTCTCAGTACGGATGTAGTCATTCAAGGCTCACTCGTTCTCCAGCTGCTTTGTCAGCTTCTGGATCTTCAATTCCTGTTCGTTGAACTTTTCCCGAAAAGAATCTCGTTCTTCTCGCAGTTGCGCCCAAGACCTCTTTAGTGTATCAATATCAGTAGGTATCATAGGAGGGAGAACAGTTGGAGGAGCCCCATCTCTATCAGGATATTCAAGAATGATGGGTCTGACAGCTTCATACGGCATACCTAACTTCTGAGCACGGATGCAGACCCAAGCCTTGTGGGTCATCTTTGTGAATTCTGTCCCAAGCCTTGATGAACCTATGACGCAACTCGTCACTATCTACCTGAAACTCAAAACTGATGTGAGGCACCAACATCTCATGAGGCCCTGCTCTTCTGGCTCTTCCAAACTGGCGGAGAGCTAGACATGGATTATAAGAGATTCCTCCTTGGGTACCAATCAGAGGAACATTAGGATATTCTCCGCAGCGATCAATAACAGCCACCTCATTTAAACCTCTGAGAGTCCAAATGATGTCATTATCAGTGAGAGACATTAACCTATGAGCCCAACCTCTTCCTTCTTTGTTCTTCAGCATGAACTTAGGGAGGTGCGAAATAAACCACCTCACTAACAAAGGAATACAACACCACAGAGTTCCTCGTCTTCGGGCAGTACGAGCATAAAGTTGTTGCAGGATATCACCCAAGAGAGTGGGCACAGGGTTCCGAGACATGAAGATCCTTATGGCAGTGACGTTAACGAAGTTATCAGGATTAGGAAACAAAACTAGACCATAGATTAAGAGAGCCAGAATGTCTTCATACGCCCTAAAGTCCAAGTCATTCCAGAAATTGTTAGCTTTACCAATCAGAAACTTGGCCAAGAAACCCTTAACTTTGCTTCTAGTCACCCAGTTGTCCACTACTTCCTTGTGGGTCAAAGGAAGAGCTGCAGCAATCTCCTCAAGCCTAAGAGTCCTTTCCCAACCAGTGTAGGGAGTCTGATCCAAGATAGGGATACCAAGCAAATCAGAGAACTCTTCCAGGGTAGGGACCAGCTGGATGTCTTGAAAGGTGAAGCACTGGTACAGAGGGTCATAAAACTGGGTCAGGACACTCATTAGTTGTTGGTCCCACTTTGCCGTGACTAAACTGAGAAGAGAACCATGCCTCTGGATGAAGGAAGTAGTATTTGGAATTCTGCTAACCAACTCTTTAAGCAACTCAGGTGGGTGAACAAAGTTGAACCAGATAGTATTCCTTCGCATAGGCATCATGATGTCCTACAAAATAGAGCAAAGGTGAAACCCTCTTGTCTTTGAAATGGTCAGCCCTTATGCAGGATGCATGCAATGTTTATGATGGCATGATGTTATGATAAAGCACACCACAAAGGCAAACATGATAAGGCACACAAGTCACACAAGACAATCCTTAGGGTTTAGGCCAGCATGGGGTCTAGGTATTACCCTCTTTTAGTTTGTTGGTTAAGACCTGTCCTATCAGAAGTAACCGGGTGTTGTACCCCAAAATTTGCCCTCCCATTTTCTCAACATTTCTCATCCCCAAGCCCTTGGAGATCAAGATCCAGTTAGGGTTTCATCTGCTCAAGACTTCTCCTTGCACTGTTGACCCAAATTAGGGTTTGTGTTTGCACAAAGATATTTTGACCAAAAATGCCTAAGATGACTTTCTTGCTTCATATTGGACTCCCAAGTTTATCCATATCAAGTTTCAAGTCTTGATTCCAAGTTTTGCCCAGTCAATTGGACAATTGACCTAGAATCAGCTGTATTGGAAAAAAAGTCAACTGTGGCCAATTGACAGTCAAACCTCATGAAAATTGACCCACATAAACATCATGAACTCACATGGATCATTTGATCAAGTTTGGATCACAATTCCACAAGAAATTTGATCAGATCACCAAAAGGGCAAAATGGTCATTTTTAGGGTTTTGACTGCACAAAGGCAATTTTTGACTGTTTGACCTAGCCGATGGCAAACCAAGCTCACATATGGACTCAAGGACCCCATGGAATTATCTTGACATACTCAACAAGTTCAAAAGATCCCAAGTACACAAGATTGACAATTGAATTTCCCAGTCAATTGATCAATTTTGACTGTATACTGAAAAGTCAAACTTTGACTTTTTGGTCAAAATCAAGAGTCAAGATTCGTTTTTCATCAAAACATGCCAAATAATGAAACTTGTTCACCAAGAAATCAAAAATTGCAAATTAGGTTTTAAATGAGAATTTTTCATAACTTAGAATTTTTCTAAGTTATGAAAAACCCTAATTTTTTCCCAACTTTGCCCCACTTTCTCACCAAGATTTATTTGGATTCAAGCAAAAGTCAAAACATGCAAGTTGTAGCCTATTGCATAATCTACAACTTTGATTCACAAAGTTTTCCCAAAAGAAGCTTGTATCTCAAGTTACAATTTTTGGAACAAGGGTACTAAACCATTCTTAACTTAGTGAAATTTTGACCTTTTTAGGCAAGGTTTTTACCTAACTTCAAGACCATTTTTCACATACTTCCCCTTGGAATTTCAATTTGCATTTCAAAGATGGATTGTAGTACACATTCCAAGCTTTCCAAAATGTCCAAGAACTCATCAAACAACCTCATGACTTGAGAGAATCGAATTTTGCAATATGGCAAAAAGTCACTTTGATTCATGGCCATGTACATGTTCATAACTTGTGCAATTTTTCAAATCAGCATGCTTCCCTTGATTACAGGTCCCTAAACCATCCAACACTCATAAATTAAATTCCAATCCTTTGTGCCAAAGTGTTGTTCTATGAGTTCAAACATTACATGCAAGTTTAATCCATTTATGGAAAAAGTGAAATAGCCATTTTTGAAAAGTTAAGCTTTATGTCAAAATGAAAATCCAAGAAGTACATTTGAAATCTCTTTGGCACAAGTTTATGAGTTAATCACTCTGATCAAGACAAGGTTTTGCAGCATGTTTAGGGGGCCTCTACCTGTCTAGAACACAACTTGGCTTTTGCTTGCTTAAGTGTTAAGAAACATAGCATATCACAACATTTTTTTTCATCTCAGCATTAGAACCCTTAAGCAAATGTTTTGTACACATTCAACACATCCTAACTGAGCTAGCACACGACCCCAACACCTCCAATACCTCCACAAACTCAAAATCACCATTGAACTGCACTAAAACAGGGCTTGCTGCAGTTTGAGTGCCAACTCTCATCCCTTTCATGCTTTCTTGCTAAAAGCTCATCAAACACATCCCCTAGCATCACTTGAAGCTAACCCAAACATAAAGCACGACCTGTAACTCCTCTAACCAGTTCCACCATTTTCACTTTCTTGTTTTGCAGTTGAAGTTCCATAGCTCGATTCAAGGTGTTTCAAAGCAAAGTAAGCATTGGAATAGCATCACCACACTTCAGGCAAGCTATACAGATCATCATCTTGCCCTGAAAGCTCCCCCATTGCCAGATAGAACTTCAACTGAACAGGTATCTTCTTGAACTTCTAACTCTTAGTGTAGGCATCATTAGCTCTAAGTTTGTGAATAAGAAGTGTTCTACTCATGCCCCTGAATCTGTACATACTTTTACTTTTCATTTATTTTGCCTGAGCTATGAGAATTTAAGGTCTGAATATGGAAGAAAAGTTAGGTCAAGATTTGGGAATGTTAAAATTATCTCTCATTTCTGAGAGTTAGGATGAGTTCTTTATATATTTAGAATCGTGATTCAATGCTTAACATTTCTTATGTTGAAAGTTTGTGCAAAAAGTCAAAGAATCCAGATGTTTGAAATTGAATACAGGCGCGCGTTTTTGACACCTTTCTGTCCAGAGGTTGAAGAAGAAGCCACATGGGCTGGGCCTGCTTTTGTATTTCTTTTCACACCATATTTTTGATTTCATACCCCCTGAGCCCATTTTGTTTAATTTAATGATTTTTTGACTATTCTTTTTTTATTCTGACTTATTTATTTTTCCTAATAATATTAAAAACATAAAAAAACATTTTTTACACCATTTTTCTATTTTTAGGCATTTATTTGTTTATATGAACCATTTGTACATAAATAATATATATATACTATTATTTAGAAAAACTAGAAAAATAATGCAAATATATTTTATTTCTGATTTTTATTTCATTTTCTCTTTTGAAAACATTTTGTATCAAAAAATATTTTTTTTTAAATATTAAATATTATTATTTTGTATATATAATATTTGTTTAGTAAATAATAAAGATATTTATATATATTAGTATATTTAGGTAAATAATACAAAAAATATATACATTTTTTATTTTATTAATATTTGACCTCAAAAAAATACTTTTTATAAATATACTTCATTTTATTTTATTTTTTATATAATAAATAAATACTTGTATAAATTAAATAATATATATATTTACTTAATAAAAATTAGGGTTTTACCCTTAAAACACAAAAACTCCAAAAAATGTTACTTTTTTTATTTTATTCATTTTTGTTTATTGAACATAAAAAATATCTATTTTCCATACATATGAAAACCCTTTTTGCATTTTGCATCTTTATTTTATTTTCCATTTAATTTATGCAATTAATTATCTTGTAAATATTCCAAAATTGATGTAATAGCTAGTGATTTGTCCTGATCAGAAATGGACCGTCACGGCTGGCTCCGAGCAGAAAGCTTTTTGAACGAGGTGGGGGGGGTACCTGCAAGGCACTCCGATGCTGAAGTAAGTAGGAGTACGAGCAGATAATAGCAAGTGTAAGGTTAGAATGATGAATACCTGACCCTCTGGAAGCAGAGGGTATTTATAGCCCCCAGCGCTGGGCCAAGGTTCCTTCATTGGGCCAGGCAGGTTTGGCCCAATGGAGGAACTGCCAGGTTCTACGTGCGTAGTGGGGACCCGCACGTGGTCCCCTTCCTGGATGTTCTGCGTGAAGTGCGGGCGGACGGAGACGCGGTCTTTTCGGAGTATCGTTGGGGGAACGGTGGACTGGGTCTGCCCTAGCTGGGGTGCTCGAGGTAACGTCGAGCTGGACCTCAGAATGTGGTGCTGGACCACAGTGTGTCGAGCTGGAGGTGTACTATCGAGCCAGCGACTACGCGTCGGGCACGGTCGTACTCTATGGTCGGCGTGGCCATTGTAAGTCCATTTGGACTGGGCCTTTGCAATGCTTTTGGGCCTGTCGGGCCCAGTCCAGAACAGGAGCCCCCCAAGTCGTGGTTCCTTTGTGAGGAGCCATGGCTTGAATTCAGGTCGTTTCCTAATTGAGGTCTCGTGCCCGGGACGGAGGTGTAGGCCCTCGAGGGCCTCCTCGTGCCATCCTCGGAGACATCTTCCGCGGTGGATGCCTGGAGGATCCTCACCGGGCGCGTCTGTCGAGCATACGAGGTATCTTTCGGGAACTGTGCCGCCACTCTATGGGGATAGGGTCATCATTGCGTTGGGAGCAGCGCGTCGAGGAGAGAGGCTCCGTGGTTGCCCGAGGTGACGTTTGGTATTCCACGTCATCACTATAAATAGGAACCTTGGGCCCCATAACTCGTTTCTATTCTCTGTGCTCTCTCTGCTGTTACTCTTCCAGATTTTTTCCAGTCGCGATCTTCTGTCACAGATTCTTCTACTCCGTAGCCAAATCCTACTCTTTGACTCAAGTAAGTGGTCTATCTTCTTCATTTTCCTGTTAAAATGCATGATTTTTGGCGTTTGTAGATGTTTTAGGGACTGTGTGCGTGGGATTAGTCCGGTAAACTCATACTTAGCCCGACATATTCATGCCTAGGACCGGCAAACGCATGTTTGTGGTCGACATATTCATAGTTTTAGGTGATAACCTTTAATGCTGCCCGGGGTCTTCATGATCCAGGGCGCCTGATTCATGATCGCGCCCGGTATGTTCATGGTCTGGGCCGTGGGCCTCACGGTATGGCTCGCCATGTTCACACCTTGGGTCGACATGTTGGAGAGTGACCGCGTAGTTGGTTTGAGGAAGAACACATCGAGTTTCAGGATGTCAGGGAGGCAACCATTCGTGGAAACGGACTACGTGGTCGTGCATGGGACGACGTGATTTGTCGAGCGTATGGCTTCGTGCCCAATTGACTGGTTTCCCGTGCTCTGCAGGTAACCATGGTGGACGAGCCGAGCTCCTCCGGGCGCCACGATCGTGAAGAACAAAGTGCCGACGAGTCAGTCAACCTGATTGATACTGTGACCGACCCCTTGCTGGAATGGATGGGCGTCGAGCCCCGAGGGATCGCGTCGGTCTACAGCCGGGGCGACCGAAGTCCATATGCTGTCATCGAAGCGGGCCAGGGCCAGCCCGACTTCCAAAAGAACTTCGTAGTCATGCGCCCGTACTCCCGTTCAAGGATCTGCTTGGTTTATCCGGAATATAGCTTCGCGATGTACGAGATCGCGTTCAAAGATCTAGGGATGCGGCTGCCCTTCACTGATTTCTAGGTCGGGGTCTTCACTCACCTGGAATTGGCCCCGTCCCAGCTACATCCAAACTCACTCGCCTTCATCCGGGCGTTTGAGCTGACGTGTCGCTATCTAAGGATCGAGGCGACCATACCGCTCTTCTTCCGGATTTTTCATCTGCAGCGCCAGTCTCGAGGCGGGAAACATAGCTGGGTCTCCCTGAAGCAGTCGAGGAGACTCTTCAAAATGTACATGGACTCCGTAAGGGGTTTCAAAGACAAGTGGTACGTGGTGCGGCCAGTTACCACCTCGGCTTTAGTATCCATGTACGAGGAGGAGGAGCCCCTAAGCGATGACGACGGGGAAGCGGTTTTGGGCAACAACGGGAGTCCTGTGATGGCCCGTACGGCTAAGTTCCCTGTGCACTGGATGTTCCGGCACTACGAGCATGGGACTGGTTATTACCATACTGCCGCCGGGAACATGTGCTCGGAGGATGAAGAGGCGTACGCCACACTTTGCCAGTTTTTCGATAGCTTCCACCCTGCTCGGTGGGCTACGAGGGAAGGGGACGATATCCTGGACGCAGATAGTTACCCAACGTTTGAGTCCCGGCCGATTGATACCAAGGCGCTCGTGGAGTGCCAGACGTACAGGCAGGCTGCCCATTTGTTAGGTTGTTTGTTGCTCGAATATCTTTGCTCGTCATTTGTTTATGAGCTTGCTTCGATACTGACCCATTTTTTATTTTGTGCAGGTTCGATGGCTGGTCGACATGAAAGGCTTTTGAAATTGTCTTGCGACCAGAAGCGAGGCAGGAGGGTCGTGAAGGCCCCACAGGCGTCGAGGATGGGCCCACCACACAGTCCAAGTGCTCCTCAGCCGATGAGGGTGGACTCGCCGTCAAGCTCGGGGGCCGCGTCGGATGGGACCCCAGAAGTTGAAGAGGTCGACCCTAGTGCCGTCCTGATGCAGAGGAAGAAGACCCGTGTGGAAAGTGGTCCGACTGTTGGCGAGGACGCCAGTGCCGTTAAGTCTTTCGCGTTCCCCCCTTGCTTCAAAGAGGAGGGCTTCTTCGAGAGATTCCCTCTGACAGTGATTGCCGACGAGGCTGAAGCTATCAAAAGGATGAGCAAAGAGGATCGGAAGATGTATCTGGCCGCCAGCATGGACGGGCTGGTGAAAATGGCCGAGATGGCCTTGGTGCTATCCGAGGAAGGAGGGGATCCTGCCCGTATCAAAGAACTCGAGCAGGAGAAGGTGGCCCTTACCTCGAGCTCGTGGAATTTGAAGACCGCTCTGGAACGCTCTGAGGAGATGTTCCGCGAGCAGACGGCGATGCTGGATGCTGAGAGGGAGATGTTGACCCTGGAGAAGGAAAAGTCGGGGAAGTTGGTCGAGGAGGGGGAGCTTCTCCGGGCAGACAGGGATCGTCTGGGGGCCGAAGTCGGAAGCTTGGCCCAGCAGATCGAGGAAATGAACGCTGCCATGCAACCTGCCGAGGACGAGCCGGAGGACATAGCGGCTTTGAAGAGTCGGTTGGAGCTGGTCGCCCATATCCGGCTCCTCGAGGCAGATTGCGTCGGTGCCCTGGAGGATGGGTTCAACTCCGCAGTCGGTCAGCTCTCCGTGTTAAACCCTGGTCTGGTCACTGAGGGTATCGGCCACACACATCAGATCGTGGATGGCGTGATCGTTCCTCCGCCCGACTCTCCCGTCGTCGACAATGATGGTTCTGGGGAAACCTGACTAGGATAGCGGGCCTGCGTGCCTTTGACATTTTGTATTCTTTGGGCCTGCGTGCCCGTCTGTTGTACGTTATGAACATCGCCGGCCTTCTTGGTCGGTTTATAATTGTTTTGTCGCCTTCGGGCATTTTTATCTAAATGATGTTTTACATTTTGAATGTTTTGCCCTTGCTTGAAATCTTACATATTTGCATAAAATTTTAGCCTAAGTCATGGGCCCGAGACGTGCCCGTAAGTGGCTGTTATTTGGCGAGCGCGTCTGCCCGCCTTCCGTTTGTGTACGTGCCCGGCCCTCTTTCGCTGGCCAGAGTCACCTAAGTGTTGTGCTCGAGGGGAGAAACTTCCCTTTGACCCTTTTAGATGGCCCGTCATTCTTGACGATTTGTCGGGCATTTGGAGCGAAGTTGCTCAGTCAGGCGTGAAGCCCGGTAGGGACTACTCGCCCTTGGCGTGAACTGCCCATCGCGAGCTGGGTGTTCTGCCTTATGGGTACAACGACGGTGGTGCTCGGTATAGTTGTCCACGTCGGGCACTATCGATCGTCATCGTTCGCCGTGCGATGCTGTGCGATTTGGTCGTATGTCGGGCTTGTACCTTAGCCTTTATACGAAGTCGGACGTTTTTCCTCGTTGACCGAGCGCGGGTGCCGTTGGTCGAGGGTCCCAGGTGTTGGTAGTTTCTAACTGTAGTACTGCTTTAGCTTAGCAGCGTTCCAGGGTCGTGGTAACGGCTCTCCGTCTAATTGCTCGAGGTAGTACGCCCCGGTACCCGTGGTGCCGTGGACGCGATAAGGTCCTTCCCAGTTCGCGGCCAGCTTCCCTTCGCGGGAATCTTTCTGATTCCTGCGTAATACTAGGCTGCCGATTTCGAACTCGCGCTTGATGACCTTGTCGTTGTGGCGTAGAGCCACTCGTTGTTTTAGGGTGGCTTCGCGCAGGGCTGCACCCGATCGGATTTCCTCGACTAGGTCAAGTTCATCCCTTAGTGCTTCGTCGTTCATTTCTTCGTCGAGGGGGTCCTCCGTTCGTCGGGATGGTTCCATGATTTCGACCGGGATGACAGCCTCGGTGCCGTATGTCAGTCGAAATGGTGTCTCACCCGTCGTTGAGTGGGGTGTTGTGCGGTATGCCCACAAGACGCTGTGGAGCTCCTCGACCCATCCTCTTTTGGCTTCGCTGAGCCGACGTTTGAGCCCTCGGAGGATGACTCTGTTCGCGGCTTCGGCTTGCATGTTGGTCTGAGGGTGCTCGACTGACGTGAAATGTTGTTTTGTCCCAAGTTTGGTGACGAAGTCCCAGAACCCGTGGTCGGTGAACTGGGTACCGTTGTCGGTCACCAGGGCCTGCGGAATTCCGAACCTGGCGAGGACGTTTCTTTTGTAGAAACGGAGGATATTGTGCGAGGTGATTTTTGCGAGTGCCTCGGCCTCGATCCACTTCGTGAAGTAATCCACGGCGACGATGAGAAATTTATTCTGGTAGGTTCCTTGCACGAAGGGCCCGAGGATGTCCATGCCCCACCAGGCGAACGGCCATGGGGACGACAATGTGTTCAGCTCGTGCGGGGGGGCGAGGTGCATATCCCCGTGCTTCTGGAACTTGTCACATTTTTTCACGTGTTCCTTGGCGTCCTGTTGCATCGTCGTCCAGTAGTATCCTGCTCGAAGGGCTTTCCGTGCCAAGGATTTACCGCCCATGTGCTAGGCGTTGATCCCTTCGTGTATCTCCCGCAGTACGTCGGGGATAGCGGACTCGTCGATGCATTTCAGGAGGGGAATGGAGAATCCTCTTCGGTACAGTTTCTGCTCGAGAACCACATAGGAACATGCTCGTCGCTTGATTATGGCAGCTTCGGCCTGGTTCGACGGGAGTTCTCCTTTTGTCAGGAAATTATAAACCGGGGTCATCCAGGACGTGGCATCCCCGATGGCATGGATCCCGACTGTAGTCGAGGGTGGTTCGATACTTGGACGTGCCAGAGATTCCTGGATGACGGATTTATTCCCGCCCTTCTTTCGTGTGCTCGCAAGTTTGGACAATATATCCGCCCTCGTGTTTTGCTCGCGGGGAACATGGGAAATTTCTGCTCGTACGAACTTTGTCATGTGTTTTTTGACTAAGTTCAAATACTCGATGAGGTTGTCGTTTTTGGCCTGGTAGCTTCCCTGTACTTGAGAGGCGACGAGCTGGGAGTCGGTGTAAATTTGAACCTCGCGGGCTCCCAGGTCCTCGGCTAGTCTCAGTCCTGCGAGCAGGGCTTCGTATTCTGCCTGGTTATTTGACGTCGGGAAGGAGAGAACTAAGGAGTGCTCGATTACTACGCCTTCTTCGTTTTCCAGGAGGATCCCTGCGCCGCTACCGGACGAGCTGGACGCTCCGTCGACGAAGATGGTCCACTTGTGTTCCTTCCCCGGGGGAAGGTCGTGAGTGGTCATCTCCGCGACAAAGTCGGCCAAGGCCTGTGCTTTCAGGGCTTTCCTGCTTTCGTACTGAATGTCGAATTCGGAGAGTTCCAAGGACCACTTCAGCATCCTGCCCGCCATATCTGGCCGGCCCAAGAGTTTCCTCACCGGCTGATCGGTTCGCACGATGATGGTGTGGGCTAGAAAGTAGTGTCTGAGCCTCCTCGCAGCGTTAACGAGGGCCAGAGCGACCTTTTCTATCTGCTGATATCTGCTTTCGGGCCCTTGTAAGGCTTTGCTCGTGAAGTAGACAGGTTTCTGCCCGTCGGGGATCTCGCGGACAAGGGCTGCGCTGATGGCTTCGTTCGAAACGGCCAAGTACAAGTACAGCGGTTCCCCGTCGTCTGGTCGAGATAGCACGGGCGGCTGAGACAGGCTCTGCTTCAGATGGCGAAGTGCGTGCTCGCATTCCTCGTTCCATTCGAAGGCTGCTTCCTTTCGAAGGAGTTTGAAGAAGGGGAGGGCGTGCTGAGCGGACTTCGCGACGAAGCGGGATAGTGACGTCAGCATGCCGTTCATGATTTGTATCGACTTCTTCGACGTCGGAGTTGGGAGGTCGGAGAATGCCCAACATTCGTCGGGGTTGGCTTCAATCCCTCGTTCTGTTAGATAGAATCCAAGGAATTTTCCTGCCTTAACCCCGAACGTGCACTTCTCGGGGTTGAACCTCATTTTGCACTGTCTTGCTTGGGCGAAGACTGTCTTGAGATGAGCTGCGTGATCGGTGTCTGCTCGGGATTTGACGATCATGTCGTCCATATATACCTCGAGCATGTCGCCAATCTGTTTGTTGAAAACTCTGTTCATCATACGTTGGTAAGTTGCTCCGGCGTTTTTCAGTCCGAAGGGCATTACGTTGTAGTAATAGTTGCCCGAGCTGGTCATGAAAGCCGTGCAGTGTTTGTCGCCTAGAGCCATTGGGATTTGGTTATATCCCGAGTAGGCGTCCATGAACGACAAAGTCTTGTAGCCGGCCGAGTTGTCGACCAGCATGTCTATGTTAGGTAAAGGAAAAGCATCCTTCGGGCAAGCCCGGTTGAGATCGGTATAGTCAACACACATTCTCCATTTTCCATTATTCTTTTCACAAGTACAACATTTGACAGCCAGGTGGAATACCGGGCTTCAGAAATAAAATTTGCCTCTAGGAGGTCTTTTACAGCTTTTTCAGCAGCCTCCGTTTTTTCTGGAGACTGCCTACGCCTACGTTGTACTACGGCCTTGGCGGCTGGATCAATGGTGAGGTGGTGACAGGCGACCTCAGGGTCGAGTCCGGGAATCTCTGCAGCGCTCCAGGCGAAGAGATCAGCATTCTCGCGCAAACAGGCCTTGATTTGCTTCCTGGCCAAGTCGGGGAGGTCTTTACCAATCTTCACTCCCTTGGTCGGGTCTGTGCCGAGGGGAACGAGTTCAAAATCCCCGTCCGGAATAGGTCGGAGTGGGATTTGCTCGCTGCTGGATGGCTCGTCCTGATCGAAGCGAGCGTCGAGGGCTATGGAGTCGACCTTTGGTGGGGCCTTCTGGACTTCTTCCTCGGGGGATGCTTTCCTGTCGGGCTCCTGTTTTGTCCTTTTGGCGGGTCTGGTCCCTACGTCGACGGTATCTCGTCCCTTAGAAGCAGCATTGAAGCACCTACGGGCAGCGGCCAGGTCTCCTTGGATGGTGGCTACCCGTGCCCTTTTGGTGTAGAACTTCATCTTCAGATGGACGGTCGAGGGCACCGCCGTCAGCTCCGCCAGAGTCGGTCTCCCCAAGATGCAATTGTATAGAGACGGGCAGTCAATGACGAGGAAGCGGACCTTAACCTGTCTCGTAGCCGTTCCTTCGCCGAACGTAACCAGGAGCTCGACATAACCCCAAGGTTTTGAAGTCGAGCCGTTGAAGCCTTGTAGATCCGAACCCACGTACGAAGAGAGATGTGAGTCGTCCAGTTGTAAGGTCCGGAACAACTGGATGTACATCACGTCGACGGAACTCCCTTCGTCGACCAGGATGCGATGCACGTCAAAATTGGCCATTTTTGCCCTTATCAGTAAGGGGATGACCGCGTTCGGGGCTCCGCCGGGGAGTTCTTCCAGGTAGAAGGTGATGGGCTCTGACCTGCCCTTCACCCTTTCGAACGTTACAGTTTGTGGAGGAGCTATGTCGACCAGCTCGTCCAACTTCCTCTTAGCTGAATTGATGGTGAGGTCGTTGAACCCGCCCCCGTTGATGACCATGGCGGAGGGGAAGTATTCCCACCTGCTGTGTGTTGTCAGGGGCTCCTGCAGGAGCTCGGGAATGTCGAAATCCTCGGGCCTGGTTACCGAGAAGGCGGTCTGGATAGGCACCGACTCGTCTGATGGTCGGGCGTCTTCTTCGGGCTCCTTGGTTTCATGGGCGTCACGACGGGGAGCATCGTTTCGCCTGTACTGTGCGAGCCTCCCTCCCTTGATGAGGGTTTCAATGGCGTCCTTGAGGTGGACGCAGTCCTCTGTCAAATGACCATGACTCCTATGGTATTGACAATATTTATTTTTATCTGCCCCTGGCTTGGCGGGAGCAGGTCGGGGACGCTTGACGCCACCGTCTCTGAAATCTGTACTGGCACACTCCGCCAAAATACGCTCGCGGGAAGCTGTGAGCGGAGTGTACTCGGTGAAACGGCCCGAGGGGCCCCTTTGTTCCCGGGCTTCCCGGGGTCGATCTTCTTTCCTTTTCTCCCCGGTACGTCGGGGGGGAGCCTCTTGTCGTTAGCTGCTGCTGTTGTTGGGACCGCGAGCCCTGGAGTCTCGGGCCCTGTTGGCAGCTTCCCTATCCTCGTAGTCCATGTATGCTCGGGCCTTGTCGAGGAGGGCATCAAAAGTTGGAGGTGGCTCAATACCCACAGCCTTTCTGAATTTTGTGCCGGGGAGGAGGCCCCTCTCCAGCAAGTATCTTTTCATATGGTCCGCGCAGGGGACCTGTATTGCTTCTCGGTTGAAGCGGTTGATGAATTCCCTCAAGGTTTCATCCTGTCTTTGGATGATGGCCTCGAGGGCCGCCTCGGTCTTCGGATGGCGCCGAGAAGCTGTGAAGGAACTGATGAACTGGTTCTTCAGGTTCCGCCACGACGTGATTGAGTCCGGGGCGAGTCCTTTATACCAGTCCATGGCCGCCTTCCTGAGAGTCGTGGGGAAAAGACGGCACTTGATGGGCCCCCCGACATTATGATAGTGGAGCATGGCTTCGAACCCGTCAATGTGGTCGACCGGGTCCGCTACTCCGTCATACTCCTTCAGATGCGGGGGCTTCTCCATGCCCGGGGGGATGGGTGCATCCATGATGGCCTGCGACAGGGGACCGCGGGGGTCGTCCTCGTCGCTCCTCTCCGGAGAAAGAGAAGGGGACCTGTAGTTCTGTCTGGCACGGTGATCGTGCTGAGTTTCCCTCGAGCGTGATGATCGGTGGTTGAAGGTCACACGCCCGTCCCCGGCGTGCCTTGACGGGTCGCGACTGGGTTCTCCGGTAGGGATGGCGGGTTGTCTCTCATAGTAGGGCCGCCTCTGCTTTGGCCGGGGAGAGGGGCTCCTGGAGTTCTCCCTGTAGTGTCTCCGCGGGGGAGAAGGGTGTCGAACTTCTGTTACCCGAGGAGGTGGAGAATATGGCCTCCGATGCCTCCTCGGGGGTCGTCGATCATCTTCAAGTGCCCTTAATCTTTCTCCTTGGGCGAAGATGAGATAATTTGTCTGATTAATGGCCACGAACAGTGCCTGAATCGTGGCATCTGCCCCGGCGGGAACTGGGACTTCATGGAACCGGGAAGCTCTGTAATGAGCGAGAGCTACCGGGTCGTCTTCGAGTGTTGGAGGGGTCGAAGAGGATGATGCAGTAGCCCCGTCCCTGTAGGAGGAAGTTCCAGGGGCGGTTGTCACAGGAATGGTACTGTGGCCGGGATCACCGGGGTTGTCGAGGTGTCCATTCTTGTCCGTGGTGCCGTTATTAGTGTCGACGACACGGACGTGCTGCTCGTCACGAGCTGGATCAGCCATGACAGGTAGTTGAATTGAGCTTTGGTCTTTAGAGTTGTTCGTTAGACGGGGAAGCTGTTTCCCACAGACGGCGCCACTGATCTGTCCTGATCAGAAATGGACCGTCACGGCTGGCTCCGAGCAGAAAGCTTTTTGAACGAGGTGGGGGGGTGGGGTACCTGCAAGGCACTCCGATGCTGAAGTAAGTAGGAGTACGAGCAGATAATAGCAAGTGTAAGGTTAGAATGATGAATACCTGACCCTCTGGAAGCAGAGGGTATTTATAGCCCCCGGCGCTGGGCCAAGGTTCCTTCATTGGGCCGGGCAGGTTTGGCCCAATGGAGGAACTGCCAGGTTCTACGTGCGTAGTGGGGACCCGCACGTGGTCCCTTTCCTGGATGTTCTGCGTGAAGTGCGGGCGGACGGAGACGCGGTCTTTTCGGAGTATCGTTGGGGGAACGGTGGACTGTGTCTGCCCTAGCTGGGGTGCTCGAGGTAACGTCGAGCTGGACCTCAGAATGTGGTGCTGGACCACAGCGTGTCGAGCTGGAGGTGTACTGTCGAGCCAGCGACTACGCGTCGGGCACGGTCGTACTCTATGGTCGGCGTGGCCCTTGTAAGTCCATTTGGACTGGGCCTTGAAAATGCTTTTGGGCCTGTCGGGCCCAGTCCAGAATAGCTAGGTTTAAATTCCTTGTCTAAATATCCCCCCATTTGAACATTTGTACCCCCCTTCCCATATTGTGTTGTAATAGTGTAGGAATTTTACTTTTTCGCACTTTAGCGCTTTCTAAATATACCATGTTAGAATTAGGGTTTGTATGCAAATAAAAAGAAGAAAATAGTTTGACCTAATTTCAAGATAATCAAAGCATGAAAAATGGACAACACATACCACACTTGCACCCCTAGGGTATTCCACTTGTTGCCTTCAATAAATGGGCCATATTGCATGTTAGGTCTCTTTGGGTAAAACAAATACAAATCAAATGATCATAGTCCCTCGATGACGCTTTCGAAAAGTTTCCTAAAATGATCAAGTCCCTTTCAAAGAAAAATTGCCCAAAGATACTTAGCACTATTGCAATTATGGTCTAAACGATGACCCGCGCCCGTCCCTTTCACATCCTAACACAAGATTGTCCACCAAATGCAATGGTGGAACAAAATTGTTAAAAGGGTTAAAAACATAACAAAAATCTTTGAGAACTTTAGGGTAGATAGCTCTTAAGTACTTTTCAACTTGCAAAAAAAAACACTTGCCTATCTTTCAAACCACACTTCACAAACACTTTTCAAAACAAACTTTCAAAAAAACCTTGAAACATCTTTTCAAAAAGACAAACACCTTTTGTAAAACATTCGAGTAAAGAATTGTTACAAGGTTAGCCTAAACAAGGCATCTTTTTCAAAACATTTTCAAAACCATACACAAAGCACCATTTCAAACAATTGAAAACCAAGGCAAGTTGATCTAAGCAAGTACCTAAGAGCCCATGGATAACCATGGATAGAAAGGGTGCTAATACCTTCCCTTTCTATAATCTACTCCCCGAACCCAAGAAAAATCTCAAAGGTTTTTTGCTGTGCTTTTTAAACCATTCCTTAGGATAAAATAAAAAGTCGGTGGCGACTCTTGCTCAACCGAAACATTTGTGAAAACAAACGCAAAACTCATAGTCAGTTCTCCCACCGTATTACAGAACTGGCGACTCTGCTGGGGATAACTTTAAAAGTGGAGTAACCTTAGGGCTTAGATCACCCTCTTGCATGACTAATTGTTTGAATTGATTGCTTTATATCTTGGCTCTATTGTATGGGTTTGCAATCCTACACCCGGATTTTGGGAAACATTTCATAGGTAGCAATACGTTGTGGAAACTGTGCGGGGTATACCGACACGGTCGAAGCAATAGCTATATTAGTGCGACATATTTGTGAGTACCGGTAACCCTTGAGTTCAATCAAGGAGAGTACGGGGCCGCTGAGTGATGTCACTAAGCACTAATGACCTAGAACCTTACTTGACCATCTTGGCCTTTTATTAGGAGTAGTGAGATGACCGGCTTTGGTGCAGTCCGAAGTTGGTAGATACTCGATACTACACTCATTGAGGGTTGTTTTCTTGGAATATTTTGGTCGCTAGTTAAGTGGCTAAACCAAAACAATGAACAATGAAAACAATCCCGTGATATTGAGCTCCTTAGAACCCGGTTACTATTTATAGGACAGGTTTTTAAGCCAACTACACTCAAGAGGGTACTTACCTATGAAACCCCATGCAAGCCTGAAACTAGGGTTTGGTGTGATTTGCTTGTACATATGTTTTGTGCATACATCATAAACATCATAAAGCATCATGTGCATTCACTAACCATTTCAAGGGTTTGGATCTTCATCTTTGTTCTTGTTTTGTAGGTCATGGAAATTCCTCGCAGAAACACCATCCAAGTCAACCTTGTGAGAATTTCTCCTCAACTCAAGGAGCTCACCTCAAGAATTCCGGAAAGCTCATCATTCAGTGAAAGACATGGCAGACTGCCCAGCCTAGTCAACACCAACATTGAAGAAGACATGATGAAAGTGCTATTCCAGTTCTTTGACCCTCTTCACCACTGTTTCACTTTCCCTGATTACCAGTTGGTGCCCACTTTGGAGGAGTTTTCTCAACTCCTGAGAATTCATATCCTTAATCAACTACCCTTCAACGGTACGGAAAAGGAACCAAAGCCGGAAGATGTTGCTCGAGCATTACATCTACAACCATCCGACATCAAGGGGCATTGGGAAACCAGAAGCGGCGTCAAGGGATTCTTAGCAAAATTCTTGTTTGAGAAGGCAGAAGAGTATTGGAATTCATTGGACCTACAAGCCTTCGAAGAGATTGTGGCACTCCTTATCTATGGGTTGGTCCTATTTCCAAATTCTGACCAATTGGTAGATGTCAACACCGTCAAAATCTTCTTGTCCAGAAATCCAATACCAACATTGCTTGGGGACATTCTTCACTCATTTTACACACGAACAATGAGAAAGAGGGGTGTTCTCATGTAATGTACTCCCCTCCTTGCAAGGTGGTTTATTTCGCACCTTCCACAATCTGTCTTGAAGAATGACCAAGGCTCAAGGTGGTCCCAACGGTTGATGACTCTTACTCACTCCGATGTACATTGGTGTTCTCGGTCCAGAGAAAATGTCATCATCGTCAATCGTTGCGGAGAATTTCCTAATGTTCCTTTACTTGGAATCAGAGGAGGTATCGCCTACAACCCTTGCCTAGCTTTGAGGCAATTTGGATATGCACGGAGGGATGGCCCTCATGACATGTTGATTCCTGACCTAGTTTTTGACTTCGACAACGATGCGCAAGGACTTCGCCAAAGATTCATCAGAGCTTGGGGAAGACCCAACAAGGTTGATAGCAAGACTCTGGGACACAAGAACTCCATCCCTCTTGAGCCTTATCTCAAGTGGGTACGAGCCCGAGCCCAAAGTCTGATGATGCCTTATCCTCATGTTCTCCCTGTGATTAAAGAGCCCGTCAAGGAAGGAGAGGTTCCCCACACCATCCTACATCCAGACATGCCTACATCGTGGGAGGAAATGCAGAAAAGCTGGATTCAACTCAAGGAGGAACGGAACACTTTTGAAGCTAGCTTCTACGCCAGTGAGAAGAAGGTTCTTGAGCTTACCCGCCGACTCCATGAGCAAGAGGCCCTTAACACCTACATCGCACCAAAGAGGATGCGCAATGTCTTTTTGCCTTGAGAAGTTATTTTGTAATATTTGGCCCATGGGGCATTTATGTACTAACAAATTTCTTCTTATTAATATGACGTGCGTTCTTCTTTGTCTGCAACAATTTTGAATGTTCTAAATCCTTGAATGCATTGCATACATAAGCATACCATTCATCATGTGCATAAGCAGGTCTCACGCCAGGTTTCCTTATCTGTCTGCTGTTTATTTCAGTGGGATGGATCTCGAGCAAACAGTCAAAGACCTACAAGCTCAAAATTCACAGTTTCAGCAACTCCTGACAACCTTGGCTAAAGGTCAGGAGGATCTCAAGACCTTGCTGGGGAATAAAGACCCAGTAAAAAAGAAGAAAAAGAGACTCGGGGTGGCTACTTTAGGGAGAAGATTTGACGGAGAAGCTCGGAGAGTGCTTGAATTTCCTCCTACTTCTGATGAAGGAACCAGCAAAGGAGGTGGGGCTGCGGTACCTTCTGAGTCCGATGTGGCAGAAGAAGAGGTCGAAGAGGATGAAGATTATTCTGATCAACAATACCCTACAACTGATGATAAATACAAGGGTTTAGAAGACAGGTTGGCCGCCATGGAGCTACAAAGAGTACTGGGTTTGGATTTTGAAGACTTGGGTCTGGTTGTCGGGATTGTGATCCCCCCAAAGTTCAAAGTGCCAGTGTTTGTGAGGTATGATGGGTTGTCCTGTCCAAAAATGTATCTCAGGTCCTACGTGAGAAAGATTCAACCCTATACGGCAGATAAAAACCTGTGGATTCATTTCTTTCAAGACAGCCTTTCTGGAGCTCAGTTGGAGTGGTTTTATCAGCTAGAGGGAACCAGCGTCCGAAATTGGGAAGACTTGGCCATCGCTTTTTACAAACAATACCAGTATAATTCTGACCTTGCTCCTACTCGTACCCAACTTCAGGGTATGTCACTAGGAACAGGCGAGGGATTCAAAGAATACGCACAAAAATGGAGGGATTTGGCTGGCAGGGTGCAGCCTCCTTCGTGAACTCGTTGATATGTTTCTAGGGACCCTATCTGGGCCATTTTTCAATCATCTGATTGGTAACTCTTCCGCGGGGTTTACCGATTTGATCTTAACAGGCGAAAGAATAGAAGCTGGCATCAAGTCAGGAAAGATTCAGAAGGGTGTTGCTGCAAGTGTTGAGAAGAAGCCTTTTAAGAAGGAAACAGCTGTGGTATATTCTCAGAGAAGAGCAGGGAAGACTGAGCGCCGACCGACAGTGGGGGCCGTAATGATTCAAAACCCTTCAAGTGAGCAGCCTCGCTATAACCAATCCAGACCAAATCAACAACGGGTGGAACGGCCACAACGACAGTTCACCCGTATCAATATGACTCCAGCGCAAGTGCTTCCCCATCTGTTGAAGTTGAATCTCGCCACCCTCAAGGAGGCACCAAAAAATGTGAATACGTCCTCTCTGCATTATCATCCTAATGCTAAATGCGCCTACCATTCTGACAGTGTCGGGCACGACACCAATGATTGTTAGGCACTCAAGCATAAGATCCAAGACCTGATAGAGGCGAAAGAGGTGGAGTTTGATGCTCCGGAGAAGCCTAATGTGATATCTGCTCCCATGCCGAAGCACGGCCGAAATGTCAATGCCATTGAAGAAGATTTGTATGTTGCTGATGTCAATGATCTGATTACTCCATTGTTAACCATCAAGTTGAATTTGTTAAGGGTCGGGATCTTCCCGGGATGTAAAGAAGACTGCTATTGTTGTACCTCTCTGCCGTTTGATTGTCCGTTATTGAAGAAAGGCATCCAAGGCCTTATGGATAGTCGACAAATTTTGTTTGAAAAAGTTTCTGCTGTTCCAACCCATATCGAAGATGTCTCAATCATAACCATTCACGCCAATCTTTCCAAGGCCGTCAGAAAGCCTGTTAAGATTACACCAGCTACGAAATCTGTTCCTTTGAAGATAACGATGCCAGGGCATGTCCCCTATGTTTCTGAGAAGTCGATACCATGGAACTATGGCGGTGACGTCTACTACCATGGTATTAAACAAATCGAAATAACTGAAGAAAGTTCGGATGATGAAGAAGCCAGCATTGGTAACATTGCAGGCACGAGTAAAATCACCAGGAGCGGGAGAATATTTTCTCCAGAGATTGCCCCTCCAAGAGCAATCTTTGGACCCTCATCTGCCGACAAGGTCATCCCTGCACCAATAAAGCTCTCTGCAAGAACCCCGCTGATTGAAGATGTTATTGTTCCTAGTACTGTCCCTCCTACCGCTGCTGACAAAGGTAAGGGAATCCAAGATGAGCTCGTCAGGACGAGGGCTCAACCCTTGGTCATCCCGGAGACCTCCAAGAAGGAAACGGATGAGATCTTGAGGATAATCAAAAGGAGTGATTACGATATGGTGGAACAACTGGGGCAAACCCCCTCAAAGATCTCCATGCTGACACTACTACTTTGCTCAGAAGCGCACGCTAAAGCTCTGATAAAATTCCTGAAGGCAGCCCATGTGCCCCAGGAAACCTCTGCAGATCAACTTCAAAATTGCGTGGCTAGCCTGACTGCGGACAATGGATTAGGTTTCTCTGATGCCGACCTAACTCCTAAAGGTAGAAACCACAATGATGCTTTGCACATTTCAGTCGAGTGCCGGGGAACTACTCTCGCACATGTCTTGGTCGACACTGGTTCGTCGCTGAATGTATTGCCTAAGAAGGCCTTGGACCGACTAGATTGTGAAGGGTTGGAGTTGAAGCCGAGTGATATTGTTGTCAGAGCTTTCGATGGTTCGAAGAGAATGGTCCATGGTGAGGTTGAAATTCCCATCAAGATAGGCACTGAGGTGTTTAAATCTACTTTCTATGTGATGGACATCCGTCCGTCATACTCTTGCTTGCTGGGTAGGCCTTGGATACACCATGCTGGGGCAGTCACCTCCTCCTTGCATCAAATGTTGAAGTATCCTGTCAAGGGAAAGATCATTACTGTCCATGGCGAAGAGGAGTACATGATTAGCCACTTAAACTCATTCTGGTATGTGGAGGTTGAAGGGGAGTTCATTGAAACGCCTTTTCAGCATTTCGAAGAAGTCCTTACTGAAATAACAGTAGCAAAATTGGCAGCTGAGACACCGAGGCAGATGGCCAGGATGGCATCTCTGGAGGATACAAGGGCCGCAATAAAGGAAGGGAAGAATTCAGCATGGGGGCAGTTGCCTGATATTCCACATAAGACAGACAAATTTGGATTAGGGTTCACTACTGCAGGCCAGAAAGCTATGCTCCGTGCGAAGATTGAAAGAGCGCCAGTCAAAATTTCTCCCTATGGAATCAACGCTTTGGAGGACGAAGACAAAGAGAGCAACATCGAAGAGTGGATTTACCCGACTGTCAAAGGAGGATTGTGCAACTGGGAGGCAAAAGACTTTGTCCCCATCACTTTTATTCATCAGTAATTTATCTGTCAAACATTTCCTATTTGGTCTGTAATATTTTATTTTCAAACAATCCGTACACTATCTTTTCACCTCATGCCTTTCCCGGGGCATGTAGGTCCATTTGTAAGGGTTTTGATTATTTTTCATATCCATATGCCATGTTTAATGATTCATTGGACGTTTTTCATTTGATAAACTGCTTATGTTCATTTTCTTCCCTTTTGCATTTTTTGTTTAAGGATGGCTATCCCTTACACACACCCACACTCACCAATGCAGGTACCCATCCACTCCGGATTCCATGGGTGACTATTCTGCTATATCCTTCGATAACTCCGAAGATCTGGTCAATCAAGCCGAGTATGAAGATGACGAAGGTTGTGAAGTACCAGGGGAACTAGCCAGACTTCTACAACAAGAGGAAAGGGCCATCTTACCGCACGAAGAGTCATTGGAAACTGTCAACTTAGGGACCGAGGAAGACCGAAAGGAGGTGTAAGTGGGTGCCAATCTGGAACCAAGTGTCAAGGAACGCCTGATACAGTTGTTGAATGAGTATGTTGAAATCTTTGCTTGGTCTTATGAAGACATGTCGGGTTTAGACACAGACATCGTGGTTCACCGTCTCCCCACAAGAGAGGACTGTCCACCGATCAAGCAAAAGGTCCGCCGAATGAGGCCTGACATGTCTGAAAAGATCAAAGCAGAAGTGATGAAGCAATTCGATGCTGGCTTTCTGGCTGTTACGTCATATCCTCAATGGGTCGCTAACATCGTGCCAGTACCTAAGAAAGATGGCAAAGTCAGGATGTGTGTGGACTACCGGGATTTAAATAGGGCCAGCCCCAAAGATGATTTTCCACTTCCACACATTGATATTTTGATCGACAATACAGCTCAGCACAAAGTGTTTTCCTTCATGGATGGATTCTCGGGCTACAATCAAATCAAAATGGCCCCCGAGGATATGGAGAAAACAACTTTTGTCACGCAATGGGGCACTTTCTATTACAAGGTGATGCCTTTCGGGCTGAAGAACGCAGGGGCAACTTATCAACGCACCATGGTAGCTTTGTTCCATGATATGATACATCATGAGATTGAAGTTTACTTAGACGATATGATAGCTCGGTCACAAACAGAGGAAGAGCACCTTGAACATCTAGAAAAGTTGTTTGCCAGGTTGAAAGAATACAAACTCAGGCTGAATCCAAGTAAGTGCACTTTTGGAGTTAGGTCTGGTAAACTTCTGGGATTCATTGTAAGCAACAAAGGCATTAAAGTCGATCCCGCAAAAGTGAAAGCAATACAAGAGATGCCTGCTCCCCGTACTGAAAAGGAGGTTAGAGGATTCTTGGGGCGCTTGAACTATATTGCCAGATTCATCTCGCATCTGACTTCTACCTGTGAGTCAATTTTCAAACTCTTGAAGAAAGATCAGGTAGTTGAATGGAACGACGATTGCCAAGCTGCTTTTGATAAAATCAAGGAGTATTTGCTAGAACCTCCTATTCTGATGCCACCCGTCGAAGGAAGACCATTGATCATGTATTTGACCGTCTTGGATAACTCAATGGGGTGTGTTTTGGGCCAGCATGACGAGTCTGGTCGAAAAGAGCATGTTATTTATTACCTTAGCAAAAAGTTTACCGACTGTGAGACTCGCTACTCACTGCTCGAGAAAACTTACTGCGCTTTGGTATGGGCTGCTCGCCGACTAAGACAGTATATGTTGACTCATACTACCTTGTTGATTTCCAAAATGGATCCTATCAAGTATATCTTCGAAAAGCCTGCTTTATCTGGAAGGATAGCTAGATGGCAAATGATCCTAACTGAGTACGACATCCAGTACACCACCATAAAAGCTATAAAAGGGAGTGTACTAGCTGACCATATGGCTCATCAAGCTATCGAAGATTATCAACCCATGAGATTTGACTTCCCAGACGAGGACATCATGAATTTGGACAACATTGAAAGTAACGGACCGTATGACGGACCCGAAAAGGGATCCCGATGGACCCTATACTTTGATGGTGCTTCAAATGCACTTGGAAACGGTATCGGTGCAGTACTCATCTCCTCGGAAGGTTGTCACACACCTTTCACGGCCCGACTTTGCTTCAGCTGCACAAACAATATGGCGGAATATGAAGCTTGCATCTTTGGTCTCAAGGCTGCTGTAGACTTGGGGATCAAATCTTTGATCGTATTTGGGGATTCAGCTTTGGTTATCAGTCAAATAAAAGGAGAGTGGGATACCAAGCATCCTAATCTTATCCCATACAAAGAACATGTCCTGACATTGTTGCCTCATTTCGAGCAAATTACCTTCGAGCATTTCCCGCGAGAAGAGAATCAGCTAGCAGATGCTCTAGCCACAATGTCCTCCATGTTTAAACTCAACTGGGATACCGAGGCTCCCCAAATCACCATCGAGCGAATGGATGAACCTGCACATTGCCACGAGATTAATACCGAAGAAGTAGTGGAACAACCCTGGTTCCATGAAATCAAGAGGTATCTCAAGACTAGAGATTATCCCGAAGGAGCTTCCGTAAATGACAAGAAGTTCTTAAGGAAATTTGCTGCCAAATTCTTCCTGAGCAACGGCATCCTTTACAAACGAAGCCATGATTGTGTATTACTCCGATGTGTAGACAAAGCTGAAGCAGAGTTGATCATGATTGATATACACAGCGGCACATTTGGCACTCACTTGAGCGGGCATACAATGGCTAAGAAGATCCTAAGGGCAGGCTATTACTGGTCTACCATGGAAGCTGACTGCCATCAACATTCCCGTACTTGCCATAAATGTCAAGTCTACGCTAATAAAGTTCATATCCCTCCGGTTCCTCTCAACATTCTGACTGCTCCTTGGTCATTTGCAATGTGGGGCATTGACATGATTGGAGAGATCAAGCCCACGGCTTCCAACAGACATCGTTTCATCCTAGTTGCCATTGACTATTTCACCAAATGGGTCGAAGCAGCTTCCTTCGCCTCTGTTACTAAAAATGTGGTTGCCCGCTTTATCAAGCAAAATCTCATCTGCCGGTATGGTGTTCCAGACAGAATCATCACAGACAACGGTACAAATCTGAATAACACAATGATCACTGCATTGTGCGAACAGTTCAAGATTTATCATCACAATTCATCTCCCTATCGGCCGAAGATGAACGGTGTTGTTGAAGCTGCGAACAAGAACATTAAAAAGATCATTCAGAAAATGACAGTCACTTACAAATACTGGCATGAGATGTTACCGTTTGCTCTACATGGATACCGTACGACGGCACGTACTTCAACCGGGGCAACCCCATTTTATTTGGTATATGGCATGGAAGCTGTCTTGCCTATGGAAGTTCAGATCCCTTCTCTAAGGATTATGAAGGATGCAGGTTTGAATGAAGATGATTGGATGCAGACCCGACTTGATCAACTCAATCTGATCGACGAAAAGCGACTCGCTGCTATCTGCCATGGTCAGACGTATCAAAAACGGATGATCAAGGCCTTCAATAAGAAAGTCAGACGTCAAGTGTATCAAGTCGGAGATCTCGTAATCAAGCGGATTATCTTGCCGCAAAGTGATCCCAGGGGCAAATGGACTCCTACATATGAAGGACCATTTGTGATCAAGAGCATATTTTCTGGTGGTGCAATGATTCTGACCACCATGGACGGTGACGATTTTCCGCACCCTGCGAACGCAGACATAGTCAAAAGATACTACGCATAAAATAACCCGACAAGTCGAAAACCCGAAAGGGCGGCTTGGGCAAAAATGGGCATCCCGGTGGACCGAAAACCCGAAAGGGCGGTTCAGGCAAAAGTTAGGGATAAAAATAAAAAAAATCTGTACACCCGGCAAGTTGAAAACCCGAAAGGGCGGCTTGGGCAAAAAGGGGTTTCCCGGTGGATCGAAAACCCGAAAGGGCGATTCAGGCAAAAGTTAGGGAATTAAAGCGTATGACTATGTCTCGTCGGATCACTTCAAGAACAATCTCTTCATCAACCAGTTCTAGGTTTCTGAACAATCCAGTCATCGGCAAACGAAGCATTGAATGGACAGATATTCAGAGTTGTGAAGGCTATAGCGGAATGGAATCCCATGGAATTATTTCACATAGCCATCTTTATTTTGTATAAATCTTTCAAATATTTACGACAAAACCCTCTTACTAGGATGATTGTCTCCTTTGTACAAATATACTCATAGAAAGTCAATACAAATACTTTTCCCAGAAATTTGTGTCATTTCCTTTTCTCTTCTCTTGCACTATTTGTTTTATTTTGAGAAACGTCCAATGTTTTGTTAAATAGGCATATGCATTTGAACATAATCATTTCCTTATGAATCAAGAAAGAGGATTACTGATAGGTTGAAAGTACAGTTGGATCTCTTGATACCCTTCAAAGGAAACCCCCAGGAGATTTGGAATCCATATCCCCAGCAAACCCTGAAGCTGATCCCCAGTAGATTTTGGAAGCTTAGCCCCTGCAGAGTACGGACGTCTCTCCCGAGCTTTATTCAAAGTTATTCCTCACAAGGGCTTATAACTGGGTTAGCCTCAGCTTATTGCCACGGAAGATCGCACTCTCCAAAATTCTTCCTACCTCCAGTGGAGTTCATCAGAGTTCCCCAACATGACTTATCAATACAATCCCCAGAGGAGTTTGTCTTTGTTATCCCCAGCCAGAGGATCCTCCGGAACTCAATTCCCCTCAGAATTTAAGTTTCAGTATCCCCAGCGGAGCCAAACTAATGAACCTTCTCCCCACAGAGTTTTGGGAGGGCAAATCATGAGTTCCCCAGTGAAGTCGCCAGAAATACTTCCCACCAAGCTGAAGATTCTCATTCTTACCTCCCCAGCATGAGTCTATTAGATTGGAATTCCCCAGTAAAAGTCATCAGGAATTCCCCAGAAGATTGGTATACAACCCAAGCTCTTTATTCTCCAGCAACAACCAGGAATTATTCTTCCCAGCAGCAGTCAAGATACTTTTATCTTCAGCCATCTCGGATTCATCTATCCTTTACAAGATAGCTCATCAGCTGACATGCGCATTCATTTACATTCATATCACATAACATACATTGTATCATGCATCATGACATTGCATATAACTAACTCTTTACCTTTTCAGGTAAGATCTGTCGAAAGACTAAAATCATTATCTTCCGAGATTTCTTTCCAGGAATAGTTCGAATGCGACCCAGACACGGCAGCATTCTAATGCTTATTCCAGATTTATCCAGATGTAGTTTACACAAGCTCATCATCAGGGAACCCTACACCGGTTCTCCCTCCAACTCCAAGATTTCTGAAAACAGTTTATGGATTCTTCCCAACAACGGATGTTAATTTATCGCTTGTTCAGACTCTTCTCAACTTCTGAAAACAGTTTATGGATTCTTCCCAACAACGGATGTTAATCTATCGCTTGTTCAGACTCTTCTCAACTTCTAAAAACAGTTTATGGATTCTTCCCAACAACGGATGTCAATCTATCGCTTGTTCAGACTCTTCTCAACTTCTGAAAACAGTTTATGGATTCTTCCCAACAACGGATGTTAATCTATCGCTTGTTCAGACTCTTCTCAACTTATGAAAACAGTTTATGGATTCTTCCCAACAACGGATGTTAATCTATCGCTTGTTCAGACTCTTCTCAAATTTTGAAAACAGTTTACGGACGCTTCCCAACAACGGATGCTGCTCTATTGCTTATTCAACTTCAATATTTCTGAAAACAGTTCACGGGTTCCCCAAGTAACGGATGTTAACCTATCGCTTGTTCAGATTCTTCTCCAGACTTCTGAAAACAGTTTATGGATTCTTCCCAACCACGGATGTTAATCTATCAACTTGTTCAGATGCAATTTTTGAAAACAGTTTACGGATTCCTCCCAACAACGGATGTTAATCTATTGCTTATTCAGACCCCCAGTTCAGAGATGGTCCCAAGCAAGGACACCTTCCTGATACTCATTCCAGATGGCATCTTTAAGCCCATCCCCGACAAGTTTCTGTCATTCCTCCCGATGGCATCGTTAAGCCCATCTCCAAATGGCATCTCTAAGCCCATTCCCGCATACCTTGCTTTGACGAGTGCAAATTTAAGGGCACTCCAGTGTCCAATCTCCTTTTACCCTCGAGTCACGAAAGGCAAACTTGCCAATCTAACTCTTCGGATTCAAGAAGATTGAACAGGGGCAACTGTTGTACCCCAAAATTTGCCCTCCCATTTTCTCAACATTTCTCATCCCCAAGCCCTTGGAGATCAAGATCCAGTTAGGGTTTCATCTGCTCAAGACTTCTCCTTGCACTGTTGACCCAAATTAGGGTTTGTGTTTGCACAAAGATATTTTGACCAAAAATGCCTAAGATGACTTTCTTGCTTCATATTGGACTCCCAAGTTTATCCATATCAAGTTTCAAGTCTTGATTCCAAGTTTTGCCCAGTCAATTGGACAGTTGACCTAGAATCAGCTGTACTGGAAAAAAAGTCAACTATGGCCAATTGAAAGTCAAACCTCATGAAAATTGACCCACATCAACATCATGAACTCACATGGATCATTTGATCAAGTTTGGATCACAATTCCACAAGAAATTTGATCAGATCACCAAAAGGGAAAAATGGTCATTTTTAGGGTTTTGACTGCACAAAGGCAATTTTTGACTGTTTGACCTAGCCGATGGCAAACCAAGCTCACATGTGGACTCAAGGACCCCATGGAATTATCTTTACATACTCAACAAGTTCAAAAGATCCCAAGTACACAAGATTGACTGTTGAATTTCCTAGTCAATTGATCAATTTTGACTGTATACTGAAAAGTCAAACTTTGACTTTTTGGTCAAAATCAAGAGTCAATATTCATTTTTCATCAAAACATGCCAAATCATGAAACTTGTTCACCAAGAAATCAAAAATTGCAAATTAGGGTTTGAAATGAGAATTTTTCATAACTTAGAATTTTTCTAAGTTATGAAAAACCCTAATTTTTTCCCAACTTTGCCCCACTTTCTCACCAAGATTTATTTGGATTCAAGCAAAAGTCAAAACATTAAAGTTGTAGCCTATTGCATAATCTACAACTTTGATTCACAAAGTTTTCCCAAAAGAAGCTTGTATCTCAAGTTAAAATTTTTGGAACAAGGGTACTAAATCATTCTTAACTTAGTGAAATTTTGACCTTTTTAGGCAAGGTTTTTACCTAACTTCAAGACCATTTTTCACATACTTCCCATTGGAATTTCAATTTTCATTTCAAAGATGGATTGTAGTACACATTCCAAGCTTTCCAAAATGTCCAAGAACTCATCAAACAACCTCATGACTTGAGAGAATCGAATTTTGCAATATGGCAAAAAGTCACTTTGATTCATGGCCATGTACATGTTCATAACTTGTGCAATTTTTCAAATCAGCATGCTTCCCTTGATTACAGGTCCCTAAACCATCCAACACTCATAAATTAAATGCCAATCCTTTGTGCCAAAGTGTTGTTCTATGAGTTCAAACATTACATGCAAGTTTAATCCATTTATGGAAAAAGTGAAATAGCCATTTTTGAAAAGTTAAGCTTTATGTCAAAATGAAAATCCAAGAAGTACATTTGAAATCTCTTTGGCACAAGTTTATAAGTTAATCACTCTGATCAAGACAAGGTTTTGCAGCATGTTTAGGGGGCCTCTACCTGTCTAGAACACAACTTGGCCTTTGCTTGCTTAAGTGTTAAGAAACATAGCATATCACAACTTTTTTTTTCATCTCAGCATTAGAACCCTTAAGCAAATGTTTTGTACACATTCAAGACATCCTAACTGAGCTAGCACACGACCCCAACACCTCCAATACCTCCACAAACTCAAAATCACCATTGAACTGCACTAAAACAGGGCTTGCTGCAGTTTGAGTGCCAACTCTCATCCCTTTCATGCTTTCTTGCTAAAAGCTCATCAAACACATCCCCTAACATCACTTGAAGCTAACCCAAACATAAAGCACGACCTGTAACTCCTCTAACCAGTTCCACCATTTTCACTTTCTTGTTTTGCAGTTGAAGGTCCATAGCTCGATTCAAGGTGTTTCAAAGCAAAGTAAGCATTGGAATAGCATCACCACACTTCAGGCAAGCTATACAGATCATTATCTTGCCCTGAAAGCTCCCCCATTGCCAGATAGAACTTCAACTGAACAGGTATCTTCTTGAACTTCTAACTCTTAGTGTAGGCATCATTAGCTCTAAGTTTGTGAATAAGAAGTGTTCTACTCATGCCCCTGAATCTGTACATACTTTTACTTTTCATTTATTTTTCCTGAGCTATGAGAATTTAAGGTCTGAATATGGAAGAAAAGTTAGGTCAAGATTTGGGAATGTTAAAATTCTCTCTCATTTCTGAGAGTTAGGATGAGTTATTTATATATTTAGAATCGTGATTCAATGCTTAACATTTCTTATGTTGAAAGTTTGTGCAAAAAGTCAAAGAATCCAGATGTTTGAACTTGAATACAGGCGCGCGTTTTTGACACCTTTCTGTCCAGAGGTTGAAGAAGAAGCCACATGGGCTGGGCCTGCTTTTGTATTTCTTTTCACACCATATTTTTGATTTCATACTCCCTGAGCCCATTTTGTTTAATTTAATGATTTTTTGACTTTTCTTTTTTTATTCTGACTTATTTATTTTTCCTAATAATATTAAAAACATAAAAAAAACATTTTTTACACCATTTTTCTATTTTTAGGCATTTATTTGTTTATATGAACCATTTGTACATAAATAATATATATATACTATTATTTAGAAAAACTAGAAAAATAATGCAAATATATTTTATTTCTGATTTTTATTTCATTTTCTCTTTTGAAAACATTTTGTATCACAAAATATTTTTTTTTAAATATTAAATATTATTATTTTGTATATATAATATTTGTTTAGTAAATAATAAAGATATTTATATATATTAGTATATTTAGGTAAATAATACAAAAAATATATACATTTTTTATTTTTTTAATATTTGATCTCAAAAAAATACTTTTTATAAATATACTTCATTTTATTTTATTTTTTATATAATAAATAAATACTTGTATAAATTAAATAATATATATATTTACTTAATAAAAATTAGGGTTTTACCCTTAAAACACAAAAACTCCAAAAAATGTTACTTTTTTTATTTTATTCATTTTTGTTTATTGAACATAAAAAATATCTTTTTTCCATACATATGAAAACCCTTTTTGCATTTTGCATCTTTATTTTATTTTCCATTTAATTTATGCAATTAATTATCTTGTAAATATTCCAAAATTGATGTAATAGCTAGGTTTAAATTCCTTATCTAAATATCCCCCCATTTGAACATTTGTACCCCCCTTCCCATATTGTGTTGTAACAGTGTAGGAATTTTACTTTTTCGCACTTTAACGCTTTCTAAATATACCATGTTAGAATTAGGGTTTGTATGCAAATAAAAAGAACAAAATAGTTTGACCTAATTTCAAGATAATCAAAGCATGAAAAATGGACAACACATACCACACTTGCACCCCTAGGGTATTCCACTTGTTGCCTTCAATAAATGGGCCATATTGCATGTTAGGTCTCTTTGGGTAAAACAAATACAAATCAAATGATCATAGTCCCTCAATGACGCTTTCGAAAAGTTGCCTAAAATGATCAAGTCCCTTTCAAAGAAAAATTGCCCAAAGATACTTAGCACTATTGCAATTATGGTCTAAACAATGACCCGCGCCCGTCCCTTTCACATCCTAACACAAGATTGTCCACCAAACGCAATGGTGGAACAAAATTGTTAAAAGGGTTAAAAACATAACAAAAATCTTTGAGAACTTTAGGGTAGATAGCTCTTAAGTACTTGTCAACTTGCAAAACAAAACACTTGCCTATCTTTCAAACCACACTTCACAAACACTTTTCAAAACAAACTTTCAAAAAAACCTTGAAACATCTTTTCAAAAAGACAAACACCTTTTGTAAAACATTCGAGTAAAGAATTGTTACAAGGTTAGCCTAAACAAGGCATCTTTTTCAAAACATTTTCAAAACCATACACAAAGCACCATTTCAAACAATTGAAAACCAAGGCAAGTTGATCTAAGCAAGTACCTAAGAGCCCATGGATAACCATGGATAGAAAGGGTGCTAATACCTTCCCTTTCTATAATCTAGTCCCTGAACCCAAGAAAAATCTCAAAGGTTTTTTGTTGTGCTTTTTAAACCTTTCCTTAGGATAAAATAAAAAGTCGGTGGCGACTCTTGCTCAACCGAAACATTTGCGAAAACAAACGCAAAACTCATAGTCAGTTCTCCCACCGTATCACACCGGGTTCTAGAGGATCCCAATATCACTGACTACCCTTAATCGGTCATAACTCCAGCATCGCAATCTTTTCTTGCGGCCAGAACCATCACGAGAGTTTAGCCTCAATGGGCGTAGCATACTGCTACTGTTCTATGGGCCAAGTTGGGTCATTTAAGGTTCTAAGGTCGGTTGGTGCTTAATGACTCCTCAGAAGACCTATATTTTCCTCGTTGCGACACAAGGGATATCGGTACAGACCAAGGTGCCACACCAACGTAGCCACTGCTTCACCCGTGTCGGTCTACGCCGGACAGGTCCCTCACATCTTATGCTACCTAATAGGGTATCCCCAGATCCGGGTTAGGATCTATGTAACTCCGATGCAGCCCACAATAATAAAGCAAACAAGCACAACAATTGAAAACATAAGTGATCTTAGTCCTAAGTTACACCTCACTTTATAAGTTTAGTCCCCAGCAGAGTCGCCAGTTCTGTGATCGGTGGATTTAGAACTGACTGTTTAACGCTGGTTTCGCGAAATGTCGCGGAAGCAAGAGTCGCCACCGTCTTTTATTTTCTCCAACATGGACAGGACAAAAGCACAGCAAAATTCCTTGTGAGATAGTTTCTCGGTTCGGGAGGTAGATTTATAGAAAGGGAAGGTGTTAGCACCCTTTCTATCCATGGTTATCCATGGGCTCTTAGATACTTGCTCATTGTGTTTTCAAAAGTGTTTGCTTTTCAAAATGTGCGTGGGTTTGAAAAAGTTTCATTGAAAGATTTCTGAATGACTCTTGTATCAGTCCTCAAGAGTGTTTGAAAAATTGTTTTGAAAGCTTTTTGAAAGTGTTGGTGTGAAAAGAGTTTTGATTGTTTTTTAGAATAGAACAAGTATCCATGAGTCATCCATCTACCCTAAGGAATTAGGCGGTGTAAATGTCCTTAAGGTAGTGCCATCCCACCATTGAGAGGTAGGTAGCACCACCGTTGGAGGTATTCGGGTAAATTCGTTTGTAGGGACAGTGTGGTCACCAGAGCAACAGTAGGACACCTTAGAAGCTACCCTTATGTCCTTGATCCTTTTTAATCCGAGGCAACCGTTTCGAGGCAACTATTTCGAGGCAACTAGATCATGTCATGGACATAAGGACTTACTAAAACATCTTATACTCGACGGCCACGTTTCGAAGGCAAGGCAACAGTGAGGCGTACCCTAAGAGTGGTGTGTGAATTTGTGTGTTATTTTCATGTTATGTTTTATCTTGTACATGTATCATGGTGATCTACGCTTGTTTTTAATTTAGGCCATACATTCTTTCATGCAACGTTTAGCAGTTTTAAGAGTGCGGAAATTTAAATGCAGAAAATAAAATCCTACGCTATTACAAGGCGCGGGTCTATACATCGCCAAATTACAAAGACCCGTTTGAAAAAATGCGGAAAGTAAATGAATTTCCTAATTACTATTACAAGGCTTGAGCAGTTACATAATATTCGAAGAGAAAGATAAATGTGCGAAAGAAATAAGAATAGAACGTTCGAGGGCGTTGGACCCTTTTGAAATTAAATTAAATTAACAGTTAATTAAGTATTTAATAAAATAAAAGAAGTGTTTTTTTATGGTTTTTTGTATTTAATGAAATAAGAAAATTAAAAATTAGAAGGAAACCCTAGTTCTAATTATTTTTAATTATTAAAGAAAAGGTTAAAGTTTAAAACCTAATTTACACTAATTAATTATTTTACATATTTATTTACAAAGATATTTAATAATTAATAATAATAATGATGAGAAAATTATTTATATAAAAAAAAGATGAGAATGTTAGAAACCCTAATTTCTACATATTTTATTTATTTAAGAAAAAGTGTTAAAATTGAAAACCTAAATTAACTAAATTTATTATTTAAAGTTTATTTACAAAAATAAATTAATGGTGAAATAATAATAATTAAATATATTTTAGTTTCTGATTTTTTATTATGAAAATTAATTTGTGAAATTAAAGAAAACAATTAAAAACAATTAAAAGAATCAAAAGGAAAATCAAATAAAAAAAATAAAAATGATGCAAACCATGGGGGGTATCAGGCCCATTTAGGAGGTTAATTGAGAAATTCAGGCCCAAGAATGCAAAGCCTGCGTTGACTTTCCAGCTTGAATGTTCATCCATTGACTGAGTGTGTATCATGGAATTCACGTTATGGCCATTGGATTGATCATTAGAGACACTTGGCAAGCCTAAGCGTTGGGATGCATGGTGGAATATTTAAGGGAAACTGCATGGGAACGTGTTAATGCAAAAATCATGAATAATATGGGGGGACCTGGGAATCAAACCCAGGTCCCAATGCCTGCAGGACATCTCATCCACCAACTGAGCCATTGAGTTTCTTTGTCAACATAACGCATGGAAAATATAATATACAAACAATGTTGGTTAGTGGTGTAAACAAAAAATTGTGCGCCAGTATTTGAATCCTCCACTCACGCTTGGACACATAGGCTTCTTCTTCATCTTTCTGCAAAAACACAAAACAAGTAGCGGGGGTTTTAAACCCCCACTAAACAAGACCTGTAAAAATAGCGAATAGCCCATGCTGTAATATAAAAAGGGTGCGAGGTCATGGTTCGTTTCGTTTGGATGTCACGATTTCAATGGCATAGGTTTTAGGATCCAATTTTTCCATATACAGAAAGCTCTATTTTGGAGCTTCTGAAACCCTAGATTTCAACAATGGTGGATTCTTATTTAGGCAGCCATAATTCAATTGAATGGTACCAACAGCTTCAGAATATCATTGTTAGTATAAATCAACAGTTAAAAGACATGAATAATGCATGGAAATTGAAAAACGATGATGAACACATTTATGAAAAGTGAGACTCTGTTCTACCAATTCTTGAGGTCTGGAGACTGGTTCTTGATTGCAACACATTCCTAGCAATGTCAGGAATGTATTGGAAGGCTTGTTGTGCTTTGAAACGCCTTGTAACTATGTTTTCAGTTTTCAACTTTTTGTGTAAATTTTGCCCTTTGGTTCTGAGTTCTTAGCAGCCTTTTCGTGTCTAATGCCTTAGGTTTTCGTTGTCCCTTTGTACATGAAACAAATTAGGTTAAAAAACCAAGCCCAAAGTCCATGTATTAATGTTTTCAATCTTTGATTTTTTCACATCTTTTTCCAATCTTTTTGCCATGGAAACTTGCCAAATATGGATGATTTTGTCCCCTTGATTGATGCACGAAATCTTTTACATGTGTGGAAGATATTTGCTGCATAAAAAAGATTTAAAAACATGATTTGGTATTTTTCTTATATTTAAATTTAATTAAATGAATTAATAATAATAAAAATTCAAATAATTAATCAAAAATAAGAAAATAAATCCCTTTGAGGTCAATGGGTCGTTCATTGCCTTTGGGAAATGATTCATGAAAGAAATTGAGGCCCATTAGCACTTTTGAAGCTTTTGAAGCAAAGTTGACTTTTCAAAATTCCCAAAACTTTCCCAACTTCTACAAGGCATATATTGCTCAATTTTGAAGCTATGAACATGTTCTTGGACATTTTGGAAAGGTCTTGAAGTCCTCTAACCAATGCCTTTTGTCCCATGTAATTTTGATTTACCAATCTCAAGTTATGGTCTTTGACTTAAAGTGCCTTTTTGTTGACTTTTGAAAATGACCTATAATGTTGAAATTGATAACTTTTTGTGAGAGCATTTATTGGACTTGAAGTGTGAAGATGAGTTGTAGGAAATGTAATTCTCTTCAAAATGAGCTTTGGATGGGATTTTTCTGATAAACCATGAGGAAGTTATGCCCTGGTCAATTTGCAGTTGACTTTTTCAACTGTCCAAAAATAGAAACTTTTGCACCTTGAGACTTTTTGAGCCATGCTTTGAGAATCATGATCAAGAATTGATCAAATGATGTTTGTGGCTTCAAAATAAGATGTTGACCAAAAATTTTGACTTTTGACTGTCAAATGACCATTTTGCCCCTGTAGTTGACTGTGGAGCATTTAGGGTTTTTGACTGTGCAACTTGATGTTGTGAGTCTTGAAACTTGGCATATAGATGCTTGACAATGTATGTAGGCATGTGGGACTTGATTGGACCCTTGGAAACTTCATTTTCTTGGCCAGAACCAAAACCCTAATTTTGACTGTGTTAGGAGGCAATTGGACTGTGCAACCCTTGAGAGATTTTGAACCTTGATCTTGGCAAATCTTGAAGAATATGGGAGGGCAAATTTTGGGGTACAACAATCATTTTCAACCTCTGGGTTCTCAACAATGGCTTTTCATTTCCATGGAGTAAGAGGAGGATTTCGAGTGGCTTGTAGAAAGCAAAGGAATTAGTAGAAGTAATACAATAAAAGAAGAAAATTAAAAGCCAAATTATACCTTAGATGTTGTCTTTGGTTTTTCACTATTTGGGATAGCACTTTTCGACTAAGTTGTAGTTTCCTTTGGTGCATTCGTCGATCCTGTTATTGAAGTAAGTTTCTATTTCTTCTATTTCTTTTTGACAGCTAAAAGAACATTACAAGATACTACATATTAGTATAAATTTCAAAATAGAAACAATAAATTTTATCGAAGGTATCAAGAGATCCTCTGTGTTGTACCCCAAAATTTTTCCTCTTATTTTACTCAACACATGCCCATTGAGGTCCTCAACTTGCTCAAGGATGCCCAAGAGTTGACCAGACAAACTTTCTCCTAAGGCAATGTACCTCAAACTAGGGTTTCCATTTTCATCAAGGTGTGGGAACTCCAAAGGTCCCGAATGATTTCCATGGTCCTAATATGTTCTCAAGATCATCCATGTCAAGTTTCATGCCTTGCACAAGAAGTTTGCTCAGTCAATTGCTCAGATGCCTGAAAATCAACTACATTAGGTCAAAAGTCAATTGTGGCCCACATACAGTCAAACTTCAATATTTTTGGTCAAAATCAACATTTTAAAGTGATATTCATCATTTGATCAAGGTTTGATCATGATTCCCCAAGGGATTCACCAAATTCATCAAAACCCAAAAGTTGATAAATTAGGGTTTCTTAGGAAAAGTCAGCCAAACTTTGACCAAGCATAACTTCTTCATACTTTATCAGAAATTTCTCATCCAAGGCTCATTTTGAAGAGAATGCAATTCCATATAATTTAACTACAGCCCATAAGTTCAAAATATGCACTCATCAAAAGATATGAATTTCTACATTATAGGTCATTTTGAAAAGTCAACAAAAACACCTTTTGGGTCAAAGCTTCTTACATGAACATGGAAGACCCAATTGAGATGAGACCAAAAGGGTTATTTAGGGGAAATCTGAAGTTTTCTAAAAAGTCCAAAACACCCCTCTAGGGTTAAAATTGGAAGAGATATGCCTTGTCAAAGTTGACCATTTTTGCAAATTTGCCAAAAGACAAATGTGCTTAAAAATACATTTTTTTGTTAAATGGGCCTAGTTTTTCATGATAGAATCTTGCTTGTGACATGGTCCACGACCCAAATCAGCATCTACACTTTATTTGCTTCATTATTTTTTTTATTTTTTATTTATTATTTAAAACTCAAATTAAATCAAATAAATAGCAAAAAATACAAAAGATTGATTTTTGATCTAATTTTTTGTAGGAATCAAAGCCAATTATCTTAGCAAATCATATCAAATTAGATCAAGGCAAATTGAAGCGAAATTGGCATGATTGTGCTTGTTTTAGAAACATATAATATAAGAACAAAATCAAATCCAATTTCCATGATTGACAAAGATTTAACTCGTTTTTGTTAATCTAATCTGTCCTAATATATATACTGAACAAGAACAATGCATAAGAACAAGGATTGAAGTCGTGCAAGCAAAAAAAACAAAACTGAAAATTTTGACAAAAAGTGTGGATCCAATTTCTAATCTAGAGGACGATTCAAGACCATTCAAAGACACAAATCCCTTCCTGGATATCTCCTGAAGCTAACAGGACCATTTGCACGCTTCAAAGCTTCAGGAATCGTCACATATTGCTCTCACGGTTTATCACTTTTTCCAAGAACGTATCTATTCACTCTTGCATTGTTAACATGTTTTGATTACATATTTGTGTTCACATGACTTCCTGGAAACTTTCTGTATACTTAATTGTTAGTTTTGGCGCATAAACGACGAGTTGCCATTATTAGGGTTTAACTTGCTGTTTTAGGGTTTTTTGATACAGGGAAAATTAGGGCAAAAGAAGGATACCTTGATGCTCGTGGCGTCAAGACGAGTTGATTGGTATACTCAGAATTAATTTATCTTGCTTGTTTAAGATTCTTGAAGCTTACAGGGTTTTAGCTATGGAGTCCTGGCCGTAGGTAAAAGTATTTAGCCTAATACGACGGGCAAGGAAGAAGAAGATAACGTGGCTGGTGACCATTGGTCCATTTGAATCTGGCGCGCATTTTTTTTCTTAACCACTTTGTTTTACTTATTATTCATTGGTTTTATTATTATAACAAACAAGAACAGGTGACCCAGTGGTGAAGCGTGCATTTGGAAATATAGAGGACCCGGGTTCGATCCCAGGTCCCAACATTTTCTTTATTTTCTAACTTTGTTTCAACAGATCATGTGCATCACACCCCTAGGAGTCCACCATGCACCACAATATTCAGCCAATGGATTCCTCATCAATCCAATCCAACGCCCATGCAAGAAAGGACCATGGTGCACCAGAAGGAAGAGGCAACACTGAATATCACGCCAAGACTGGGCTCAGCCACTATTGGGCCTGAATAATTCATGATACACCCCATGGATTGCTTTCACAAACAAGCCCATTCTTTTATTTTCTATTTTTATTTTTTCTTGTTTTAATTATTTTATTAATTATTTCCTTTTTACAAAATAACAAAATCATTTTTTATTAAATAAAAAAAATCACAAAAAACATTAAAAATTATTTTTTTCATAAAATATTTTATTTTAATTAATTAGTTTAATTAAAATTAGGGCAAATTTAATTCCTTTTTTATAATTTAAATTAATTAGAATTTAGGGTTTTAATTTGTACATAACCTAATTGATTTTTTCTCAAAAAATAACCTAAATAATTTTTTCAATTAGATTTTAGGTTTCCTAAATTATTCTCGCGTTAAAGTTCGCCGCGCGCATTTTTTTAATTTCCTTTTTATTATTATTGTAACTGTTTCGAGGTTGTAATAGTAATTAGGGTTTAAATTCCGTATTTTTATTTACAGTCAAGATAATTATTTATCTGCGAAAGCCTTGTAATAACGTAGATTTACTTTTCCGCATTTTAATTTTCGCAAACTATAAACTGCTAGATGTATGTTAATAGGCTTGTATGAAAAAGACTAACTGGAAATTAAAACAGTAGATCACCTTAATTGTGCAAAGATTAAATAAACTGAAATCAAACACATGCACATACTCACTTCTAGGGTTTGCCTCACTCGGTTGCCTCAGAAATAATGGTCGTGTCCCTCGAATGTAGGGATACCTTAGCAATGACCCGCGATTCAAAGTCGTCATAAAGATCATAGTCCATACTTGTCACTTGAGTTGCCTACGAATTAATCTTATGATGATAGTCCCTTCGAAACGCTGAGGTATCCTTACTTGTTGCCTTCAGTGACCATTTTGTCCCCTCGAACGTCCCTTTAAAACTCCAACGATGGTGCTACCTATTTCTCAATAATGGGATAGCATTGTCTAAAGGAAAACGAACATTCTTTTTTGAGTAGGTAGATTAGTTCCTAGGTACTTGCTCAAAACCAATAAACGTTTTCACATCAAACACTTTTCAAACAAAGTTTTCAAAAAACAACTTCGTAACACTCTTGAGGACAGAAACAAGGGTTAAAACGAAGTAAAACAAAACTTTTCAAAACAGGCACACACAAGCAATTTCAAGATGAGCAAGTGCCTAAGAGCCCGTGGAAAACCACAGATAGAAAGGGTGATAACACCTTCCCTTTCTATAATCTACCTCGTACTCAGAAACATTCTCGAAAAAGTTTTTTTTTGTTCTTTTTTCTTTTCCTGATTGGATAAAATAAAAGTCGGTGGTGACTCTTGCTTACCGCGACATTTGCGAATACAAAATGCAAATCAGTATTAACAGTCGATTCTACCACCGTATCACAGAATTGGAGACTCTGCTGAGGATAAGTATAAAGTGGGGTTTACCTTAGGATCTAGGTCATTTTTAAAATTGCTTCCCTGTTTGCTTTGCTTGCTTTATTCTTAAAGGGTTTTGCTTGGGCATTGTTAAAGATCCTACACCCGGATCTGGGGACACTTTTTAGGTAAACAACAATAGATCATGGAGACTGTACGGTGTAGACCAATATGGTACAAGTGATGGCTGTCTTGGTGTGACACTTTGGTTGGTACTGGTATCCTTCGTGTGGAAACGAGGAGAATACGGGGCCTCCGCGTGGTGTCGTGAAGCACTAACGGACCTTAGAACCTTATTGAACAAACTTGGCAATTAAAAAGTAGTGAGATAGCAGGCCTCGGTATAAAGTTGAGGATTGGTTGATACTCGATGCTACACTCATTGAGATCAGACTTTCGGGATATTTCGGCCGCAAGAAAAGATTGCTTGAGCTGAAACAATGCCCGGTAAAGGATGGTCAGTGATATTGAGAATCTTTAGAACCCAGTTGCTTTTCTAAGACAGGTTTAAAACCAACTAAACTTCAAGAGGGTATGACCTTAAAACTCAAGCAGGCCTTAAACCTAAGAGCTTGGTATGATTTGTTTGTGTTTGTTATACCTGTGATTTATCATGACATAGCATCCATTCTTATTGCACTAACCATTTCAAGGACCAAGGAAATTTATCTTTGTTCTGTTTTGCAGATCATGGCTTCCGCTCGTAAAAACACTATCTGAATCAGCTTTGTGAAAGTACCTTCCCAACTCAAGGAGTTGGTATCAAAGGTTTCTGAAACTTCTGCATTCACTAAGAGACATGGTCGACTTCTCAACCTGGTTACTCCAAACTTTGATGAAAAGATGATGAGTGTAATCTTTAAATTCTTTGATCCCAAGCACCACTGCTTCACCTTTCCAGACTATCAGTTAGTGCCTACCATGGAAGAATTCTCTCAGTTATTGGATATACCCATTCTTGAATAGTTTCCTTTCACAGGTCTGGAAGAAGTTCCTAAGCCAGAAGTCATTGCCTCAGCCTTGCATCTGAAACGGGTCGACGTGGTATCCAATTGGGAAACAAGAAGCGGAGTCAAGGGTTGTCTAGCCAAGTTCCTGATAGACAAGGCCTGGCTTTTTTGGGATGATATGGATTTTAATGCTTTTGAGGAGGTCTTGGCTCTTATAATCTATGGGTTAGTACTATTCCAAAATCCAGACTCATTCATAGATGTGAATGCCATCAAGATCTTCCTCTCTTGCAACCCCGTGCCTACCTTGCTCGAAGATATTTTGCATGCTCTCCATACTCGTACTATGAAGAGAAGAGGGGTTCTTATGTGCTGCATGCCATTGCTGTCGAGGTGGATTATTTCTCACCTCCCTAAGTCTGTACTGAAGAATGAAGAATGTTTGGGTTGGTTACAAAGGATAATGTCACTCGCTCACACGAATTTTCTCTGGTGTTCCCGAGCTATGGAAAACATTGTTATTATTGACCGCTGTGGGGAGTATCCTAATGTCCCATTACTTGGCATCAAAGGGAGTATAACCTACAATCCTTGTTTAGCTCTGCGATAATTTGGTTACGCTCGAAGATATGGTCCCCATGAGTTACTTATCGAGGGCATTGTATTCAACTATGAGGATGATGTTTAAGGGTATCGCCAGAGGTTCATACGAGCATGGAGCATCGTAAATAGATATGGCGCCAAGGCTTTGGGGCCAAAGGTTTCCATTCCTATGGAACCTTATCTCCATTGGGTACGAGCTCGCACCCATAAACTTATGATGCCATACATGGCCGTTCTACCAGTGATTGTGGAACCCACTACTGAAGAGGGTATTCATTACATGGTTGTCTATCCTGATATGCCCACTGATCTTGGAGAATTACAAAGGTCTTGGATTCAGTTGAAGAAAGAGCGGGATACTTACAGGGATCAGTTCTATGCCCAGGAGAGGAAGGTTTTAGAGCTCACAAAGCAGCTCCATGAGGAAAGAGGACTTAATGTCTATCTCGGCACAAAGAGGAAGCATCCATGGGAATTTTGATTTTTCTAATTTTTAGATTTGTTTTTAATTGTAACGCCTAAAAGGCATTTGAACTTTGAATTCAACTAATAAAATCTTTGTTTCATTTTGGTTCGCAAATTTAAATTTCCCAAAGTCTTTGAAATCATTGCATACGCATCCCATTCATAGCGTTGCATGTACATGATTCATAATAGGTTTCTCATCTCCTCCGCTGTTTATTTCAGCAATGGCTCTTGAACAAACTGTGAAAGATCTTCAGACTCAGAACATGCAGTTCCAGCAAATGATTGTAGCTCTGGCCAAAGGACAGGAAGAACTGAAGGCTCTGATTACTAAGAAGAACAAGAAAATCAAGAGGACATCTGGTGTGGCACATATGAGCATAAAGTCCAGCTAGACAGTTCACTCGAATCAACATGACGATGTCTCAGATTTTGCCTCAGTTGTTGAAGACCAATTTGGTTACTCTGAGGGGAGCTACGAAGAATCTGAACACCACCTCTCCCTACTATAAACCAAATGCTCGTTGTGCTTACCATTCAGAAAGTCCAAGCCATAATACCAATGACTGTTGGGCTTTGAAGAACAAAGTACAGGATCTGATTGATGCTAAGGAGATTGAATTTGATCCCCCGGAGACTCCTAACATTATCACTGCTCCTATGCCGAAACATGGTCGAGGTGTTAATGTCGTTGAAGAAGATGTGTTTGTGACCTCTGTGGAAGAATTGGTGACCCCACTCATGACTATCAAAGAGAGTTTGTTGAAGGTCGGTTTATTTCCGGGCTGTGGTGAAGGTTGCCACTTTTGTTCATTCCTACCGACTGGTTGCCCTTTGTTGAAGGCAGGTGCTCAGCGCCTGATGAATGACAAAGAGATTATGTTTGAGAAGACTCCTGTTCTGACTGTTTCCTATGAAGATGTTGCTATCATAACCATTTCCGCCAATCCTCCCAGGGCCTCCACTAAGGGACCCGTCAGGATTACATCAATTCCGAAGGTGACTCCGTTAATCATAACCATGCCAGGGCCAGTCCCATACTCCTCGGACAAAGCTGTTCCTTGGAACTATAGGGCCGACGTCTATTACTACGGCGTAAAGCAAGACATGCTAGCCATTTAAGACAAGATTGCTGAAAATGCTGATTCTGACATCGTCAATATTGACGGAACCGGTAAAATAACAAGAAGTGGAAGAGTGTTCTCCCATGAGATTTCTCCTCCAAAGACTGCTACTGGTCCCGTGATCATTCCTGTTGTGGTTCCACCTGAGACTACTGCAATTCCAGTAATCACTCCTGTTGACCCTTCCATCACCGAGTCGGCTGAGACTCGAGACAAAGATATACTTATTGAGCCTGTCCTGACCAGGGCCAATTCAGTAACCATACCAGAAGCTTCCAAGAAAGAAATGGAAGAAATTTTGAAGATAATAAAGAAGAGAGACTACAATGTGGTCGAGCAGCTGGGGCAGACCCCATCCAAAATTTCTATGTTGGCTTTGTTGTTGTGTTCCGAGGCCCATGTGAAGGCTTTGGTTATGTTTCTGAAGACGACTCACGTTCCACAAGAGACATATGTGATCATTTTAAAGATTGTGTGGCTAGTCTGACAACTGATAATGGTTTGGGTTTTTCTGACGCGGATCTGACACCAAAAGGGAGGAAGCATAATGATGCTCTTCATGTTTCCGTTGAATGCAGGGGCACGACTCTGGCCCATGTTTTGGTAGATACTGGCTCCTCGTTGAATGTGCTACCTAAAAAATCTCTGGACATATTGGACTGCGAAGGCTTGACCTTGAAGCCTAGCAATATAGTAGTGATAACTTTAGATGGTTCGAAGAGGATGGTGCACGGGGAAGTGGATATCCCTATCAAAGTTGGTTCCCAGACCTTCGACTCCACTTTCTACGTAATGGATATCAAACCATCATATTCTTGCTTGTTGGGACGCCCTTGGATACATGGGGCTGGGGCTGTTACTTCTACCCTCCACCAAATGTTGAAGTACCCAGTAAGAGGAAAGATTGTCACTGTGCATGGTAAAGAGGAGTACATGATCAGTCACTTGAACTCCTTCAGGTAAGTAGAGATGGATGGCGAGTTCATCGAGACTCCTTTCCAGAACTTTGAAGAGGTACCTCTGATTATGGCTATAGTAGAAACTACCGACAGTCCTCCGGAGGTCACCAAACCTCCCTTGAAGATGGCTTCTCTCAAGGATGCACGAGTAGTGGTTGAAGAAGGTGGGTCTAACATTTGGGGTCAGCTCCCGGTTATTCATTACAAGTCTGTCAAATCCTGTTTGGGCTTTACTACAGGTGCTCAAAGGGATGTTCGTCATGCTCGGGCTAGAGGACCACCCCTACACATCAGCAATCTCGGGGTCAATGCACTTGAAGACAATGATGGTGATTCCGACATTGACAGCTGGATCTTCTCGACTACCAATGGCGAACTCAGTAACTGGACTTCCAAGGACTTTGTACCAATTACTTTTGTTCAAGAGTAATTGTCTTTTTGAGTTTTTCAGATATCTAATTTAAAAACAATATAAACTCTATAGCCATGTGTCTTACCCGAAGCACAATGGTTCTATTTGTGAGGGTTATCATGTTTCATTTTCATATGACATTAATAAAGCATTGGACACTTGCATACAAATTTTGTGCTCTTTGTCTTTCTTTTCTTTTATTCTGTCTATACAGCTATGCTCTTACACATACTCACGTATCCAAATGCAGATCCATATCCACTCTGGATCCCATTGATAACCGTTCTTCTACTACTCATTATGACTTTAAAAATCCGATCAACCAAGCTGAGGACGAAGGTGAGGAAGGTTGTGAGGTACCCGGAGAACTTGCTAGACTATTACAGCAGGAAGAAAGGGCCATACAGCCTCATGAAGAGCCAGTTGAGATAGTGAACTTGGGTACAGAGGAAGACAAAAAAGAGGTTAAAATAGGTGAAAATCTGGAGCTTAGTGTCAAACAGTGGTTAATACAGATGTTGCATGAGTATGTTGAAATCTTCGCCTGGTCATATGAAGACATGTCAGGACTAGACACGAATATAGTGGTGCACCGTCTTCCGACAAGAAGACTGCAATCCGGTAAAGCAAAAGGTTTGTCGTATGCGCCCTGAGATGTCGGAGAAGATTAAAGCAGAGGTTATGAAGCAGTTCAACGCAGGGTTCTTAGCTATCACCTCTTATCCACAGTGGGTTGCTAATGTGGTTCTAGTACCTAAGAAAGATGGTAAAGTACGAATGTGTGTGGATTACAGAGACCTGAACAGGGCGAGCCCCAAGGATGACTTCCCGCTTCCCCACATCGATGTTCTGGTTGACAACACTACACAACACAAAGTCTTTTCCTTCATGGATGGTTTCTCTGGCTATAATCAGATCAAGATGGCACCTGAAGACATGGAGAAGACAACCTTTGTTACACAGTGGGGCACTTTCTGCTACAAGGTGATGTCGTTTGGGTTGAAGAATGCTGGGGCAACTTATCAGCGAGCTATGGTAGCTCTGTTCCATGACATGATTCACCATGAGATAGATGTTTATGTCGTTGACATGATAGCCAGGTCTCAAACTGAAGAAGAACACCTTGATCATCTATAAAAGTTGTTTGATATGTTGAATACGTACAAGCCGAGGTTAAATCCGAACAAGTGCACCTTCGGGGTAAGATCTGATAAGCTTCTGGGATTCATCTTCAGTGACAAAGGTATTCAAGTAGACCCTGAAAAGGTGAAGGCCATACAAGAGATGCCAGCTCCCCGTACTGAGAAGGAAGTTAGAGGTTTCTTGGGACGCCTAAATTACATTTCCCGATTCATTTCACATATGACTGCTACTTGTGAGTTAATCTTCAAGCTTCTGAAGAAAGATCAAGTGGTAAAGTGGAATGACGAATGCCAAGTAGCCTTTGAGAGAATCAAATAATATCTCCAAGAGCCTCTTATTTTGATGCCTCTGACTGAAGGAAGACCTTTGATAATGTACTTAACAGTGCTAGATAATTAAATGGGGTGTGTGCTGGGGAAGCATGACGAGTCTGGTCGAAAAGAGCACGCAATATACTACCTTAGCAAAAAGCTTACCGACTATGAAACACGATACTCATTGCTCGAGAAAACTTGTTGCACTTTGGCATGGGCTGCTCGCCGACCGAAATAGTATATGTTGACCCACACTACTTTGTTGATATCTAAGATGAATTCGATCAAGTACATTTTCGAGAAGCTCGCTCTCTCCGGAAGGATAGCAAGGTGGAAAATGATCTTAACCGAGTACGACATCAAATACACAACCCAAAAAGCAATCAAGGGAAGTGTTTTAGCTGATCATTTGGCGCATCAAGCCGTGGATGACTACCAGTCCATGAATTTTGAGTTCCCGGATGAGAACATCATGTTAGTAACCGAATGTGAAGAACCTGGACCGGATGAAGGACCTGAGGAAGGATCCTGATGGTCTATGTATTTTGATGGAGCCTCAAACGCATCGGGTAACGACATTGGTGATGTAATTATATCTCCCGAGGGCTGTCATACTCCGTTCATTGCCCGACTATGTTTCAACTGTACCAACAACATGGCGGAGTATGAAACATGTATTTTGGGTCTAAGAGCTTCTATTGACCTAAGGATCAAGTTCTTGAGTGTATTCGGAGATTCTGCTTTGGTGATAAGTCAGATCAAAGGCGAGTGGGATATGAATCACCCGAACCTTATTCCTTACAAAGAGTATGTACTGACACTGTGGCCGCATTTTGAAGAGATCACCTTTAAACATTTCCCACGAGAAGAGAATCAGTTAGCGGATGCACTAGCTACTATGTCGTCAATGTTCAAGGTCAGGTGGGATAATGAAGCTCCCCTAATCACTATTGAGAGGTTAGATGAATCGGCATACTGCTCTGAGATCGATACTAAGGAGGTAGCCGACAAACCTTGGTTTGATGAGGTGAAAAGGTATCTCGAGGCTCAAGAATACCCTGAGGGGGCATCTGCCAATGACAAGAAATTTCTAAGAAGGTTTGCTGCAAAGTTCTTCCTCAACAATGGAATCCTCTATAAGCGCAATCATGACTCTACCTTACTATGGTGTATGGACAAGAGCGAAGAAGAGAGTATCATGGAAGACCTACATAAAGGTACCTTTGGAACTCATTCCAGTGGACATACCATGGCAAAGAAGATCCTACGGGTAGGATACTACTGGTCCACTATGGAAGCCGACTGTTATCAGCATTCTCGAACATGTCACAAGTTCCAAATCTACGCTGATAAGGTGCATGTACCTCTAGTTCCTTTGAATGTCTTGACGGCTCCGTGGCCCTTTGCAATGTGGGGCATTGACATGATCGGCGAGATCAGACCTACCGCATCCAACGAGCATCGCTTCATCCTAGTGGCTATTGATTACTTTACGAAGTGGGATGAGGCTGCCTCCTTTGCCAAGGTTACTAAGAATGTGGTGGCACGGTTCATCAAACATAACCTGGTTTGTCATTATGGTATCCCTGAGAGAATCATCACGGACAACGGTACCAATCTCAACAACTCGATTATCACTAAACTCTGTAAACAGTTCAAGATTCAGCATTACAACTCTTCTCCTTACCGGCCGAAGACGAATGGGGCTGTTGAAGCTGCTAACAAGAATATCAAAAAGATCATACAGAAGATGACGGTGACATACAAAGACTGGCACAAAATGTTACCGTTTGCTCTTCACGGGTACTGTACTTCAGCACGTACATCAACAGGGGTAACACCCTATTCTCTGGTATATGGCATGGAGGTTGTCCTACCCTTAGAGGTCCAGGTCCCTTATCTACGGATTATGAAGGATGCGGGTTTGAGAAAAGATGATTGGATCCAGACTCGACTTGATCAATTGAACTTAATAGACGAGAAAAGACTTATTGCTGCCTGCCATGGTCAAATGTATCAGAAATGGATGATCAACGCCTTCAACAAGAAATTCAGACAACAAGTGTATCAAGTAGGGGATCTGATAATCAAGTGCATCATACTGCCGCAAGGTGATCCCATGTGCAAATGGACTCCCACCTATGAGGGACCATTTGTAGTCAAGAACATATTTTCCGGTGGAGCCATGATCCTGACCACTATGGATGGTGATGACCTTCCACACCCTGTTAATGCGGACATAGTGAAAAGATACTACGCATAATAAAGACCCGCTAGGTTGACATACCTAGGCAAAAATAAGGGCATCCCGGCGAACCAAAAGGGTTCGGGAAAAAATTAGGAATAAAAATGAAAAAATATGTAACCCGGCAAGTCGAAAACCCGAAAGGGCGGCTTGGGAAAAAAAGGGTGTCCCGATGGACTGAAAACCCGAAAGGGCGGTCCAGGAAAAAGTTAGGGATTGAAGCGTATCACTATGTCCCCTTGGATCACCTTGCGATCAGACTTCAGTAATCAGACATCAAGCTCAAACGGTACCGATCAATCCAGTTAGCTTCGGACAAGTAGCAAAGTGATGAGATGCTCGAAGACATAGGGGTAATAGCAGAATTGAAACCCAATGGGATCACTACACATAGTTGTTTTCTTTTTGTACACAATTTCTGTAATAATTTCCATTTTTTACGGCGGCGTTCTCTTACTAGAACGTCAGCCTCCTTGTAAAAAACACCTGTTATAGGCAAATTTCAAATCAATACAAAGTGTCTTTTGAGTACAAAACTCTGTGTTTGTTTTTCCGTTTTCTGTTTGTTGTGCAAAAACGTACAATGTTTTATTCTTGACATATGCATTTGAATATGATTACTGTTCACAAATATATTTGCATATAAAACAGAAAGACAGTTACTAAGAACTCAAAGAAACTAGTACAAAACCTTAATATCGACAGTTACCCCGTTCATCATGGTACAAGGGGCAGAGACAGTTAGAAGCGAAGTCACTATCACGTATAAGCCAGTGATACCTATACTCCCCGCAGAGCCGAGACAACCAAGGTTTGACCTTTGTATCCCTAAGCAGGAATTCCTTCCCCAGTGGGTTCATTGAGAAAGCTGATATCTGCATTCCCCAACTGAGCTTTATAGCCATATAAAGCCATCTCCCGAGCAGAGTTTATTTCTCTGACGGCAGAAGCAGGTTCTCCGATAGAGCTCTTCCCTCCAGCAATGGAAGTTCATCCCCATTAGAGTTTATTTCTCCAGATCAGCAGATCTTCCAACAAGGTACCTCTCTTCCCCACAGAGTCATTCCCCCGCAGGATTATTTTCAGACAAAGTCTCCTCCGGCAGAATGTTCTCAAGCAGAATGGATGTAAATCCCCTGCTAATCAGCTTCAGTCACTATCCCCAGCGGAAAAAAAAAACTCAACTCCTTATACACTCCAGCAGTAGTCCAGGATTTATGTTCCCCAGCTAGAGAATATCACAAGGGAATTACATATCCATACATCATGGCATGCGCATACATATCATACAACACAATCTCATTTATTTTGAGAACATCATTACTCAATACATTTCATACATCATGACATTACATACGACTAACTCTTTACCTTTCAGGGAAAGATGCAATCAAGTTCTCACGAGTTCTCTCCGGTTCAGTCAAACCGACACCAAGGTTTCTATTCCAGTTGCAGATTTTCCAACATTTTCTCTAGTTCAATCAAACTGACACTAAGGTTTCTATTCTGGTTGAAGATGTTCTAAGACTTTCGTCTGGGTCAGCCGAATCGCCTCTAAGATTCCCCTGATTTCTATGCCAGTCAAAGTTAATCTGAGACCTCCCCCGGGATTAGTCAAATCGATACTAAGATTTCTCTCCCAGTTGAAGTTCTCACAAGTTTTCCCTGGTTTAGTCAAATCGATACTAAGATTTCTATTCCATTTCAAGCTATGAAGCCTAGAAATCGACCGGATAATACCTTGATTTCTCTAAAGTACTATGAAGCCTAGAATCAACCAGATAGTGGTATATCTTAAATGCAATCTATGAAGCCCGGAAATCGATCGGAAAACAGCTTAATCCCCAACAAGTTACTGTGAAGCATGGAAATCGACCGGATAACAGTACAAGATACTATGAAGCCTGGAATCGACCAGATAGTGGTATATCTTAGATTCAAGCTGTGAAGCCCGGAAATCGACCGGATAATGTCTTGATTTCTCCAAAATACTATGAAGCATGGAATCGACCAGATAGTGGTATAAGACACCGTGAAGCCTGGAGCACGACCAGATAACGGTATAAAATGCTGTGAAGACTGGAGCATGATCAGATAGCGGCAAGAAACACTGTGAAACCTGGAGCATGACCAGATAACAGTATAAGGTACTGCGAAGCTTGGAATTTGACCAAATAGCAGTTTACTCGGCCAATTACTATGAAGCCTGGAAATCGACCGGATATGAGTATGCCTTAAATTCAAGTTGAAACTCGGATGCGACCAGATAACCACTTAATTCCTTCTGAAGCCTGGAATACGACCAAATAAGAATTGAGAAATTGCAAAGCCTGGAGCACAACCAGATATCCAGTTTAATCTCATCTCCCCAGTAAGTCACTGTGAAACCTGGAGCACGACCAGATAGCAATTAATCTTATTATCCTCAGCAAACCACTGTAAAGCCTGGAGCCCGACCAGATAGCAGTTCACTTTCACCTCCTCAACTAAGAGATGATTCCCCAGTAGAGTAACGGACAATTAAAGCTCCTAAAATTCTATTTCTCCCAAGACAGAGACCAACATTCCTCAGCAGATTCCTCCTCAACGACAGGAACAAGAATTCCCATCGAAGGAATATCTCACAAAATCAACATCATTCTGGATGGCATCTTTAAGCCCATCTCCGACGATTCTCTGTCATCATCCTGGATGGCATCTTTAAGCCCATCTCTGGTGACCTTTTGTCATCTCCTCCAAATGGCATATATAAGCCCATTCCCGATACTACCTACACAGTCCAGCACCATCTCAGACGAGTGCAAATTTCTGGGCACTCTAGTGTTCAATCATCTTCCACCTTCAGATTACGAAGGGCAGACAGCCAATCTATATCCTCAGGTTTAAGAAGATTGAACAGGGTCAGCTGTTGTACCCCAAAATTTTCCCTCTCATTTTACTGAACACATGCCCATTGAGGTCCTCAACTTGCTCAAGGATGCCCAAGAGTCGACCAGACAAACTTTCTCCTAAGGCAATGTACCTCAAACTAGGGTTTCCATTTTCATCAAGGTGTGGGAACTCCAAAGGTCCCAAATTCTTTCCATGGTCCTAATATGTTCTCAAGATCATCCATGTCAAGTTTCATGCCTTGCACAAGAATTTTGCTCAATCAATTGCTTAGATGCCTGAAAATCAACTACACTAGGTCAAAAGTCAACTATGGCCCACATAGAGTCAAACTTCAAGATTTTTGGTCAACATCAACATTTTGAAGTTATATTAATCATTTTATCAAGGGTTGATCATGATTCCCCAAGGGATGCCCCAAATTCATCAAAACCCAAAAGTTGCTAAATTAGGGTTTCTCAAGAAAAGTCAGCCAAACTTTGGCCAAGCATAACTTATCCATACTTTATCAAAAATTTCACATCTAAGGCTCATTTTGAAGAGGATATAATTACCTACAATTCATCTTCATCCCACAAGTTAAAAATATGCACTCATCAAAAGATATGAATTTCTACATTATAGGTCCTTTTGAAAAGTCAACAAAACACCTTTTGGGTCAAAGCTTCTTACATGAACATGGAAGACCCAATTGAGATGAGAAAAAAAGGTTGTTTAGGGGACATCCTAAGCTTTCTAAAAAGTCCAAGAACACACCTCTAGGGTTAAAATTGGAGGATATATGCCTTGTCAAAGTTGACCATTTTTACAAAATTGCCAAAAGTCAAATGTGCTCAAAAATACATTTTTGTCAAATGGGCCTAGTTTTTCATGATTGGATCTTGCTTGTGACATGGTCCACGACCCAAATCAGCATCTACACTTTATTTTCTTCATTATTTATTTTATTTTGATTTTTTATTATTTAATATTCAAATTAAATCAAATAAATAGCAAAAAAATACAAAAGATTGATTTTTGATCTTATTTTTTGTAGGAATCAAATCCAACTATGTTGGAAAATCATATCAAATCAGATCAAGGCAAATTGAAGGGAAGTTGGCATGATTGTGCTTGTTTTAGAAACATATAATATAAGAACAAAATTAAATCCAATTGCCATGATTGACAAAGATTTAACTCGTTTTTGTTAACCTAATTTGTCCTAATATATATACTGAACAAGAATAATGCATAAGAACAAGGATTGAAGTCGTGCAAGTAGAAAAAACAAAACTGAAAATTTTGACAAAAAGTGTGGATCCAATTTCTAATCTAGAGGACGATTCAAGACCATTCAAAGCCACATATCCCTTCCTGGATATCTCCTGAAGCTAACAGGACCATTTGCACGCTTCAAAGCTCTAGGAATCGTCACATATTGCTCTCACAGTTTGTCACTTTTTCCAAGATCGTATCTATTCATTCTTGCATTGTTAACATGTTTTGATTACATATTTGTGTTCACATGACTTCCTGGAAACTTTCTGTATACTTAATTGTTAATTTTGACGCATAAACAATGAGTTGCCATTATTAGGGTTTAGCTTGCCGTTTTAGGGTTTTTTGATACAGGGAAAATTAGGGCAAAAGAAGGATACCTTGATGCTCGTGGCGTCAAGACGAGTTGATTGGTATAATTGGAATTAACTTATCATGCTTGTTTAAGATTCTTGAAGCTTACAGGGTTTTAGCTATGGAGTCATGGTCGTAGGTAAAAACATTTAGCCTAATACGACGGGCAAGGAAGAAGAAGATAACGTGGTTGGTGACCTTTGGTCCATTTGAATCTGGCGCGCGTTTTTTTTCTAAGCCACTTTGTTTTACTTATTATTCATTGGTTTTATTATTATAACAAACAAGAACAGGTGGCCCAGTGGTGAAGCGTGTGTTTGGAAATGTAGAGGACCTGAGTTCGATCCTAGGTCCTAGCATTTTCTTTATTTTCTAACTTTGTTTCAACAGATCATGTGCATCACACCCCCCGGAGTCCACCATGCACCATAATATTCATCCAATGGATTCCTCATCAATCCAATACAACACCCATGCAAGAAAGGAACATGGTGCACCAGCAGGAAGAGGCAACACTGAATCTCACGCCAAGACTGAGCTCAGCCACTATTGGGCCTGAATAATTCATGATACACCCCCTATATTGCTTTCACAAACAGGCCCATTATTTTCTTTTCTATTTTTATTTTTTTTTGTTTTGATTATTTTATTAATTATTTCCTTTTTACAAAATAACAAAATCATTTTTATTAAATAAAAAAAATCACAAAAAACATTAAAAATTATTTTTTCATAAAATATTTTATTTTAATTAATTAGTTTAATTAAAATTATGGAAAATTTACTTCCTTTTTTATAATTTAAATTAATTAGAATTTAGGGTTTTAATTTGTACATAACCTAATTGATTTTTTCTCAAAAAATAACCTAAATAATTTTTTCAGTTAGATTTTAGGTTTCAAAAATTATTCTCGCGTTTAAGTTCGCCTCGCGCATTTTTTTAATTTCCATTTTATTTTTATTGTAACTGTTTCGAGGTTGTAATAGTAATTAGGGTTTAAATTCCACATTTTTATTTACAGTCAAGATAATTATGTATCTGTGAAAGCCTTGTAATAGCGTAGATTTACTTTCCCACATTTTCATTTTTGCAAACTATAAACTGCTAGATGTATGTTAATAGGCTTGTATGCAAAAGACTAACTAGAAATTAGAACAGTAGATCACCTTAATTGGGAAAAGATTAAATAAACTTAACTCAAACACATGCACATGCTCACTTCTAGGGTTTGCCTCACTCGGTTGCCTCGGAAATAATGGTCGTGTCCCTCGAATGTAGGGATACCTTAGCAATGACCCGCGATTCAAAGTCGTCATAAAGATCATAGTCCCTACTTGTCCCTCGGGTTGCCTACGAATTGATCTTATGAAGATAGTCCCTTCGAAACACTGAGGTATCCTTACTTGTTGCCTTCAGTGACCATTTCGTCCCCACGAACGTCCCTTTAAAACTCCTACGACGGTGCTACCTATTTCTCAATAATGGGATAACATTGTCTAAAGGAAAATAAACAATCTTTTTCGAGTAGGTAGATTAGTTCCTAGGTACTTGCTCAAAACCAATAAACTTTTTCACACCAAACACTTTTCAAACAAAGTTTTCAAAAAACAACTTCGTAACACTCTTGAGGACAGAAACAAGGGTAAAACGAAGTAAAACAAAACTTTTCAAAACAAGCACACACAAGCAATTTCAAGATGAGCAAGTACCTAAGAGCCTGTGGAAAACCACTGATAGAAAGGGTGTTAACACCTTCCCTTTATATAATCTACCCCCCCGTACTCAGAAACATTCTTGAAAATAGTTTTTTCTGTTCTTTTTTCCTTTTCCTGATTGGATAAAATAAAAGTCGGTGGTGACTCTTGCTTACCGCGACATTTGCGAATACAAAACGCAAACCAGTATTAACAGTCGGTTCTGCCACCGTATCACACTTTGGTCCCACACTTTCACATTCTAGAGAAATCATTATGACATGGTTTAGGTTAATGTGAAGGAAGCCTTTGGAACTGTCTAGTGTATTCTTAGTCGAAACCACTCATTGAACGGGTTTTTTAGACTGTTATTTTAAAAAGTTAAAATAATTCCCACAGACGCACTAGTTTGGATAAGGGGGATAAAATGCCAGGCCAAAATCAGCACTGGGCAATTTTGAGTATTTTGGTCGTTCGAGCTTGAAAGCTAAGTTATACCTATTTTCAGGTTTGGCACACGCAGGAATACTTAAATGAGGAAGCATTTTCGTGAATTTCTCTTTTAAAGTTTTTGTTGTGTTATGTATGATTTGACTAAGATTAGTTGGGTCATAGACAACTTCAAATTAATTTTGGAACGCCTAGATCTTCCTGATGTGTGTCTGTGTACCTTTCTTGACTAGATCCTACATAGAGACAAAAGCTTTTGTCAGATGCTGATAGAAGAGGGTTGCACCAAACATATTTCTAGAATAATATTTCTTCCGCCAAGAATCAAATTCTTTTGTTCAATAGAAATACAAATAGAAAGGGATTGAAGTAAACTCAGAAAAGTTGGCATAACGAGCCACACGTTGATCTCGATCAGAAAGAGAAAAATTAATTCCCTGAACACAGAGAGCAATTTTCCTTTCTAAGAGTGGTTCAGAAGTTGGAAAAGTCCAAATTGTCGGGAGAAAAAATTGGGTTGGTAAGAAAGTAAAGTGATGTGACTTTTATGGGCAATAGTCTTGTGATGGTCAGCCTTGGAAGCAAAAAGGATTTCCAGATGTCTAAGGTTTCTGCCTCTTGAGTTGGCGAAATGTTGGTGAGAGACCTTGTAAACAATTCAGGACCATTAGTTCTCTTAGAAAAGGGAGTCATCAAATAAGTAAAGTTATAACATTTAACGAACATCATAAAAAACTTTGTAAAGCACTACTCTAAGTCCTTCCCATCATTGTTTGGAGTCAATCGAACTAATTTGTTTACCTCAATAGTTCGACTATGAATCTCAAGGTCCATTTCATCTACTTTTCCAAAAGTGGAGAGAGAGGGTTTGAACATGGAATTAAGCCACAATTGGAGAAGCCAATATGGGATAACCAGTAATAAATTGGTGCCTACTTTATACTCTTTTAGGGTTGTAGTAGCTTCCCCAAGACATTCACACAGTCCACTAATATTAGTTCACTAAGGCATAAGCTTTGACCTGAGTGAAGTTGATTAGCTAAAGTCTGAAATATCTTAGCTACTTGTAGAGTTTTCTATAGAAGATACACCTAGATAGCCATAAGGCAGGAAAAGCTATATGTTTGATATCTGAAACTTCATCTCCTTCAGCATGGTTATGGTCAATGTATCTTGTGAAGCCAACATGTTCAACTTTGAAATCAATAGTGTTTGTCGCTTGCTCAGTAAGGTCAAAGTCCAGTTATAGCAACAACATCAAACAAAGTGGGAGTAACCATTCCACAAGAAAGGTGAAAGGTATTATAGGTACCATCCCATAAATATAAAGATGCCATCAACATGTGTTGGCAATAGCTTGGCCCAACTTTTGACAGTTGGATTAAGTCGAAAATACCCATGTCTTTCCAGACTTTGGATTTCTTCTGTTCGACTTTAACTAGTCAGTCGAGATATTATTTACTATCTTTTGTTGATCATGACCTAAAGGGCCTAAAGGAATAAGTCATATAATTCATATGAAAATGTTTTTCTGCATTTTCAGAACCTGAAGGGGATTATTCTTGAACAATTTCTACAGTGGATTCCTTAGGGTTTGTGTCAGCATTTTCATCTACATTCTTTTTGGCACTAATCTTACTCGCTATGGGTTTTGTTCCATGATATGTGGGAAAAAATCTCTAAATTTTTTCAGATCATCACCATGGATTATAGGGCCCATCTATTCTAGGGTTTTGTCAGCAAGAGTGAAAGGAATTATTACCTGAGATGCATAGATAACTTGTTGTTCAATAGAAAGTGTTGGAGATGGAACAAACTCTTGATTTACATAAATAATATGTTTGGTGACTTGTTGAATAGGAGCGAAGGCAACATCCTTAGTGTTCTTTACATCTTTTCCAAATTTGTTACTCTTCTTTATGGGCACCATTGATGAAAAAGCTTGAAGGTGAACATTGATTTTTGGAGGAAGAAGATGAAAGAAGTTCACAGTTTTTCTGAGGAGATAAAAGCAATTGAGAGGGGAAAAGGTGTTTTTAAAGGTGAAAGAAGTATTTATAGTGAGCAAACTATTCAGTTTCATTTTTCAAATAAAAGAGATAGTGGGACACATGTTGGTGTTTAATAAGCTGAGAAATATGTTAGCTGAGAATTTCGAGGACATATGACAGTGAGGAAAAGGAAGAAATAGAAAGAAATTTAGCTTTGGAAAAGAATATGAGAATATTTCATATGGTCTTCGACTGACCAAACTATTGATATTTTGGTTATGTTAAATAAGTCACGAAAGTTCTACTATTGCGGAATATAAGAAACTTGAGGGAATATGAAGGTTCAAATTTGAAATATTTCGACACGTCAAGTTGTTATTTTGGCGCTTCGAATTAAACAAGTATTTGAATTTGAATGATTTTGTCTTATCCAGAAAGACGCGTGGAGGTCTGACAATTCTAAGGAGCATGCAAGACTCGAACGTGGCACTTTTATAGAGAAAGACTGTTAGGGTCAAATTAGTATAAATAGAGATCTTTGTATTAGGATTCAGGGTGTTCGCTTTGTACAAATTACTTAGATAAACTCGAAGTATCAGTGTTATAGAAAAGATTCATTGAGAATGTATGTATATCAACACCATTTTTATATTCAAAGTTATTTACACTAAATCAAGTCTTTTACTTTTGTTTAAAGTTTCAGTCGAACTCTTTATATTCCAGTTTTTACTTAAATCTTTTTACTTTTTCTTCAAGCCTTTATCTTTACTTTTACCTTTGTTATATTTATATTTTCTACATAGAACAAATACTCAAAAACATTAAAACAAAAACAATATTCAACACATGTTCTAGGATCAATCTAGTCGATGCTGCGAGCAACCAAAAATTATCTTTGTTTTTGGAGGACTAGCAGTTGTTTACCAAATTTTACGGTAAATAGTTTGGCTGGGTTATATTTGGTTAGGGCCCAAGATGAAGAGAAAAAAAAAACCTAGGATTCTAAAAGAGTTGACGCTCCAACTCTCTCTATTTCTATTCCATGCTACATATTTTATTTGTTTTCAAACAATTTATATCTCTTTTCTTGACCGATCTCCCTCACCGAACAATAATTCTTCAAGTTCTTGGAACTGATTCTCTAATCTACTCCCTCTAGCGCTTAGGATTTTCCAATCATCTTTCTCACTCTAACAGCAACAACAATATAGTTTTTCTCTATTTTCATTCGCTCAACAATCACTGTCATCATCTCTTCTTCTAACTGTAGCAATAATAACAAAACTCCAACTGACCTCTACTTTGCTCTCTCTCTCTATGAGTTTCAAAGTATCAACATCAATTAACAATAACAATAGATAATAATCAATAACACCTATGAAACTATGCTCGAGGTTCAATGCAACACAAACAACAACAACTATTCACACAACAATCAACTCAAAACAGAAAACATGGAAATGAAAAAAATGGCGGAAGAAAGTACTTATAGGAGTCTCTCCGATGGAGCTTCAATAGAGGTGAATCTAAGAAATTGCTTTTAATTATGCAGGTTAGTGATCGGAAATTAGATGTGAATTGAAGAATTTATGTTGAGTTACTTTTGTTGAGTTATGTAGGTTGCAGGTTTGTGAACTTGTGAGGCGAATGAAGCAAGCTTGCGAGTTGCTTGGAGGAAGACTTTGAAACAATTTTGTTCTGCAGAGTTTTTTTCACTACTTCTTCATAATTTTCTTCCCCCTTATTTCTGTTATGAAGTGTTGTTTATATAGTGAATAAGTGATGAAAATTGAGAGAGAAATTTAGAGAGTGAAACTTGAAGTTTGAGAGGAATTGGATCACGATCTGTGCAGATAATTTTGTATCAATTTCTGGCCTTTGATAAGTGTTGTGATAGAGGGTTAAGATTGGTTGGAAAACTAGTTATTGTTGTAGAAAAGAGAGCATGAAACTTGTGAGTGTTTTCCAATATTACAGTGATTTGAATTTTGAATTTGGTCTTGAAAGTTTGGAATTGGTGTGAAAATTTGCTAAATGAAATCATGAACTTTCTCCTGATATAAGCCCTGAGTGGCCTTGGTGTGGGGTCCATCTTAAAATTTCCATCTATTTCTATTTTATGGTCATAAAGCAGCAATAATAATAATAATAATAATAATAATAATAATAATAATAATAATAATAATAATAATAATAATAATAACAATAATAATAATAGAAAATGGTTAGTAACAACAACAAAAAATAATAAAATGAAAATAACTAAAAAAAGGAAAAAGTTAAAAATTGAATTAAATTAATAAAAGATAGAAAAGATTTTATAATAAAAATTATTTTAATTTCAATAATAATTCAACTTAAAAAATATATTTCAAATTGAATTAATATTAAAATCTAAACCAAATAAAAAATAAATGAGACAAAATGAACTATATATTTGGATTTTTAAATAAACAAATTGACCAAAAACTCGAATAAAAAATAAAGAGAATGGAAATTTAAACCTTGATTCTTGGACTTGAATCCTTGGCTTTGAACTTGAATGAATCTTGGCAAATGACTTTTAAAAATGCCTTGAATCGAAAGAAAATCAAGCTTGAATCTTGCACATGACTTGAATGATTACAAGAATAGGATTTGAGGCAAAGATGTGGCTTTGAGAAGTTGGCAACATGAAATGAAATCAAACAATTAAGAAACTTCTATGCCAAAAAATGACATATAATTTTTCTTAATATTTCATGTCCTTCAAAGCATAAATTGACTTTGATCCTTGAAGCAAACTTGTAGATAACACCATTTATGATACTTTGCAAAAAGAATCGACCCAAAATATTGAAAATATAGGAAGTCATGATCCTTAAATGTTGGGCAATGGTCACTTGAAATTAGGTCAAATTCACAAAGTGACCTCTAAAGTATTCAAACTTTTGGTGATCTTTTACATATAATCATATCTTGACTTGAAAAGAGGAGTTGTAGAGGATGTCAATGAGAGTCATATGCCTAAAGAATCACTAAAAAATGTTGAATAATGAAGATGTTGTGATCTTCTGAACTTGAACTTTGAAATATTGACTTTTTGGTCAAAGTGATTTGAATTAACTTGCAAACTTGATCTTTTCTTGCAATCTAAGGCATGTTTATGTACACATGAGCTTAGAATCATGATAGCTTGATTGATACTTTATTGTATAGGCCTTAAGAATCATATTGAGCACACTTTGATTCAGAAACCATAGCTGAGGAAACTCGCTTCAAATCCTTTATTCAATCCCTACCTTGTACAAGAACAAAAAGGGAAACAAAGCAAATATTTTTGATATTTTGATAAGCGGTTAGTGGAATGTAAAGCATATAAACACGAAGGTAAAAAGATACAAAGAATTGTGTTTGGAGATTGTTGTACCCAAAAGATTTCCCTCCCATTATTCAAGACAATATGATTCAAGATACCTTATCATGCTCATAAGATTCTCAAGTACTCAAGACTATTTAAGAGTTTATCAGATGAACTCTCCTCCTAAGCAGTGGCCTACAATTAGGGTTTTACTTTTCTCAAAGGAAATTGGACTTCTAATTCCTAAATTATATTTCATTGTTTCTCATATGCTTCAAAGAATCCTCATGTCAATTTTCAAGCCTTACATCACAAATTTGCTCAGTCAATTGCTCAGATGAGTGAAAATCAACTATATTGGACAAAAAGTCAATTATGGTCAACATGCAGTCAAAATTTAATATTTTTGGTCAACATAAACATTTTTAACTCACGTTCATCATTTGATCAATGGTTGATCATGATTCATCAAGAAAACTCAAGATCCATCAAAAGTCAAAAGTTACTAAATTAGGGTTCTCTTTAGGAGAAGTCAACTGAACTTTGACCAAGCATCACTTTCACATGCTTCATCAGGAAGTTCTCAACCAAAGCCCAATTTGAAGGGAATTCAATTCTCTACAACTTTGTCTCTGTAAGCTCAAGGCCAAAAATGCTTCATTTGAGAGATATGGGCCAAAATATTACAGGTCATTTTAAAAGTCAACAAAAAGACACTTTTTATCAAAGAAATTTACATCAAGTTAAATTATTCAAATGGAAAATTGACCAAAATGAATATTGTAGGGGATATCTTGAGGTTTAGAAAAAGTACAAGATCACCTTCATATAATAAAAATTGAGTGAGGTGTGATTTGTGCAAGTTGAGCAATTTTTGAGAAATGCATGAACTGCAAATTAAGCAAATTTGTAATTTTGGGCTATTAGGCCTAAGTTTTCAGGTCCAAACGTGTTCATAACACATTAGAGAACCTCTAAGTCCATTCACACCTTGCCATAATTTTTATTTATTTTTATTTTTATTTTTATTCAATTAAATACAAAATAAATTAAATAAAATGCAAGATAAATGGTAATAGGCGCATGGATATTTGTTTTGATCAGAGTTAAAGCCCAAAAAGATTGTGACAACTAACAGAAACCGTGTGGAGTATTTTTAAAGCAAATCTTGACCAAAATTAAAAAGATTTAAGAAGATTTTTCAATCAAATCTTCATCTCATGATCATATGGATTCCCTTCGCTTTTGTTGACCTAATTTTATCCTCTATATAAGCACAACACATTCATGCACTCAGGACATGAAAAAGGCTTCCTACAAGAACTCTCAAAAATCGCAAAAATTTCTCAAACTAGGGCAAACACAAAACCCTATTTACAGCCCCTCTTAATCAAAACTAAGCATTGCATCATCATCCTGAAGTTCCCAAGAACTCGTTCCAATCCTTCTTGAAGCTTGAAGCATCCTAGAACGCGCATACTAAGTTGCTCCAGTTGAGTAAAATTTCTCAATTATAAACTCTTAATTCTCACGTTGTAAATTGTTTATAAGCATTCATACGTGTTCACACTAATGTTTGGAATATTTTAGAACCATTGTTGTTGAGGTTTTATGCAGGGATAAGAAAATGCCATTTTTAGGGTGTGAAGCTCTGGATTTATCGTATATCCATTTACATGTGTTTTCATGCTAAATGGATGGCACCACTGAGTTCGCAGACCCCAGTTTAGGGGGGGGGGGGGGGGGGGGTAGGATTGATCTTTTGTTTCAAATCATGCTATTTTGCAGGATGAGGTTTTTGACAACCGGAGAAGAAGGTGGTAAACCACCGTGTGTGGTGGTTTAACCCTCCATGGGCTGCGTGGCTTCTCTCTATTCGTCCATTCAAATATGCTGAACCCCACTAACACGCGTGTGTTCAAAATGTGTTTGACTTTTGATTTTCTGGATTTGGTTTATATTATATTTAATGGTTTCATTTAGATAAATGGATGAGAGAGCAACACCACTGGCCAAGGCGAAGGTTTGTGAATGTAAGGGTGTGGGTTCGATCCTTGTGTTTGCAATGTTTTTTTGTTATTTTTCCAATTTGTGCAGGTTTCATATATTATCATTCGATCTTATTTTCAAACACCAACAGGAACTTGGCCTGGTGGCAAACTATGCAGCGTGAAGGCTAGAGGGTGTGGGTTCAACACCCACCCCATGCAAACCCTTTTCCCTATTTTTTGGCTAACTTATTTTCCTTTTCTTTTTATTAAACTAACCCTAATTTCTTCCTTTTTTTCTTAATTATTTCCTTAATCAACCATTAACCAATTTTAATCCTTTTTTAAAACCCTAATAAATTAGGTTTAAGTTTTTTTAATAAATAATTAATTTTAATATTATTTTATTTATTAATTAATTAATCAACCTTTTTTTCTTAAACATTAAAGTTTAATTAGAATTTAGGTTTTAATTATTATTAACATTCAAATTATTTTTCACATAAAATACAAAAACATTCAAACATTTTTGTAATGTTTTCTTATTTCTTTTGCTATTTATTTTCTTAGAGAAATTGTATAGGTCGCACAACTTTTTTCTTGTAATACCATAGATTTACATTCTCGCACTTTTACCTATTATGTAACTGCTCACATGATGTAATAGTTTAGGTTTAAATTCCGCACCTTACCTTCCCGCATTTTCTTATGAAACTGCCCCAAAGCCTTGTAATAGCGTATAGTTTACTTTCTGCACCTTTACTTTTCCTTCTATATTTTGTATTGCTAGTAACTAAGGTTTGTATAGCAAGACTAAAATCAATCGATAGAAAACCCTAATTCTCAAAGTAAATATAACTGAACTGAACACAGTTTTCACACTCACACCTCTAGGTTAACCTCTCTTTATTGCCTTCGGAAACAATGGTCATGTCCCTCGAAAGTATCTCTATCTATTGTCTTCAATGACCATATGATAACTATTCGCCTGTCCCTTCACATCCAATAGATAGGTCTACCTGCCAACTAATGGTATGGATAATACTATCTCTAAAGGAGAAGGAAAAGAATAAGAAAGACCTTCAGTGGCTATGGAACTTTTAATCGCTTGCTCACAACTCTTTTATAAAAAAATAAACATTTTACACATCACCTTTTCAAAACAAACATTTTCAAACACTTTGTACGCATTCTTGAGGACTGGTACAAGAATCATTACAAAGTTAGTCGTACTTTGTCTTTTCAAAATATTTTCAAACAAATCACACACACAAAGCAAATTTCAAAAAGTGAGCTAGTGATTAAGTGCCCGTAGATAACTACGAATGAAAAGGGTTCTAACACCTTCCCTTTTCATAACCTACCCCCCGAACTCAAAATATATCAAGGTCTTTCCTGTTCTTTTCAGTCTTTCCTTATATTGGATAAAAGAAAAGTTGGTGGAGACTCTAGCTATCCCCATATTTTGGATAAAACCAAAAAAGTCAGTTCTCCCACCGTATTACAGAACTGGCGACTCTGCTGGGGAATACTTAAAAAAGAGGGATTACCTTAGGGTTATATCACTTTATTTTCTTTAACTGGTTGTTTTACTTGCTTTACTTTAAGGGTTCTGCTTGGGTTTATTATTTCTTGTAATATCCTACACCCTCTAGGGATGCCTTAGGTAAGTAGCAATAAACCATGAAAACTGTATGGTGTAGACTGATATGGTTGAAGTGATGGCTACGGTTAGTGCGACACTTTGGTTTGTACTGATGTTCCTTGAGTCATTCAAGTACAACATTAGGCTTCCACGTGGTGTCATTAGCACTAACTTACTTTTAGAACCTTAATTGACCCATCTTGTCCATTATAAAGTAGTGAGATGGCCAGCTTTGGTGCAATCCAAGGTTGGTTGATACTCGATACTACGCTCATTGAGATTCGACTTTCGGGATGTTTTGGTGGCAAGCCAGTTGCCGTACTGAAATAAAGCCTGTGAGAAAGATCAGTTGTATGAGATCCCTATAACCCGATTACTATTTTTAGGACATGTTAAGCCAACTAAACTTTAATGGGGAAGGGTACTTATCTATGGATTTCATGCAATCCTTTAAACCTAGGTATCTTGTGTGACCTATTTGTGTTTTCTATCTATCTAACACGAACATGACATCATAACATCATATCATCATGACATGGCATTTTTACTAACCATTTCATGGATCTTAGGGATCTTTGGGGCAGGATTATCATGAGTCAGATTTCTAGAAAGGGTCAAGAGGGTTTATTTTCCTCTAGTCAGATGCCGTCAAGATCAAAATGCATTCTCTTGAATCAGAGGCTAGGACCCACTTGATATGGTGAGCTTAATTCTTATACAAGGACGTTCAAAGAGAAAGACTCAAAGTTCTTCAAGATAAATCTACAACCAGATTCTTTCTCTAATATTTTAAATCCCATAAGATCCTTGAAAACATTGCATATGCATCTATATGTTACACATAACATTACATAACAGGTGTTCTCAAGACAGGTTTGCTTATCTTCTTGCTGTTTATTTCAGCAGAAAAAATGGCTCTTGAACAGACAGTCAAAGATCTCCAAGCTCAGAATGCACAATTCCAACAGATGTTCCTGAACTTAGCCAAGAGGCAAGAAGAGTTAAAATCACTTGTCACCAGTGAGAAGAAGAAGAAGACAAAGAAACCAATCAGCATCCTCAACATGGGGAAGAGGTTCAGAGGTCCAGCCAGGCAAGCTCGAGATCTTAACATCCCATTGAATGAAGATGACAAACAGGATGAAGATAGTAAGAGTGTGAAAACTGAAAGAAGCAGTCCTGGTTCTGACAAATTTCTTGATAAAGAGGAATATGATTATTTAGATGAGCAATATCCCCTTGCTGATGAGAAGTATAAGCTGTTGGAAGAGCGTTTGAGAGCTATAGAAGTTCAGAAGGTGCCTAGACTGAACTTTGATGATTTGGGTCTGGTTTCAGGAGTTGCCATTCCTCCTAAATTCAATACTCCAATCTTTGTCAAGTATGATGGTGTTTCTTTCCCGAAGCTGCACTTGAGGTCATATGTTCGAAAAATTCAACCACACACTACTGACAAGAAGTTATGGCTGCATTTTTTCAAGAGAGTCTGTTTGAACACAAATGGAATGGTATTATCAACTTGAAGGTGCCAATATTCACACTTGGCAAGATTTGACTACAGATTTCTACAAACAGTATCAATATAATTCTGATTTGGCACCAACCCGCATGCAACTACAGAGTATGTCGATGGATTCTGAGGAAGGTTTCAAAATACGCACAAAATTGGAGAGATCTTGCGGGCATAGTTCAACCCCCTTTAGCTAAAAGAGAATTGGTTGACATGTTCACGAGTACACTGACAGATCCTTTTTATAATCACCTACTTAGAAGTTCTTCGGCTGGCTTCACTAAACTGATATTGACATGGGAACATGTTGAGAATAGAATCAAAAGTGGTAAAATTCAGGTGGCTGCATCTTCAAATACTGTGAAGAAGGCTTATAATGGTAAGAGAGAATCCAATGTTGTGTACGACCATAAGGGTCGTAATAAGAATGATCACATCAATCTGTGGGGGCAGTAATGATATCTAATGCGCCAGTGCAATAACAACAACATAATAACCAGCATAGGCAGGATGAACCCAGGAGACAGTTCACAAAAATAAACATGCCACTGGCTCAAGCATTGCAACACAAGTTGAAGGCAGGGCTTGTTACATTGAGAGAACCGCCTAAGAATCCCAACACTCCTTCTCTCCATTATAATCCCAATGCAAGGTGTGCATATCACCTTGACAGTCCCAGACATGACACTAGCAATTGTTGGGCTCTGAAGAATAAGATCCAAGACATGATTGACGCTAAGGAGATTGAATTTGATCCTCTTGAGACTCCTAATGTATTACTGCACCTATGCCTAATCATGACAAAGGCGTTAATGTTATTGAAGATATTTATTATGTTCCTACTGTGAATGACATAACTACTCCTTTGATGATTGTTAAAGAAAAGTTGTTGCAAGCCAGTTTATTTTCGGGTTGTGCTGAAGACTGCTACTATTGTGCATCCAAATCCAATGGTTTTGCACTGCTGAAAGAAGGTATTCAGTGTTTGATGGATGACCGTGCGATTCTATTTAAGAAAATTCCTTTTGAGAATACTCCTTCTGTGGAGAGTACATCCCAAGACCTGAAGCTTGAAGACGTGTCTACAATTTCTCGTACTCCTATAAGGATCACTTCTAAGGGTCCTGTGAAGATTACTGTTGAACCTAGAGTTGCTCCTCTGATCATTACTACACCTGGGTCAATTCCATATTCCTCTGATAAGGCTATCCCTTGGGATTATGGAGCTGATGATGTTTACTACCATGGCATCAAGAAAGAACCAATGACTGAAGAAGATGAAAGTGCTGAAGTTACTAATCTCGATGTTGGCAATATTGTTGGGACTAGTAAGGTCACCAGAAGTGGAAGGGTTTTCTCTCCAGAGATCTCTCCAAAGGTTGTTACTACACTGATTCGTATCACTACTACTACTGAGACTCGAGACAAAGGACATATGACTGAGCCTTCCTAGACTGAGGCACCAAAGAAGATCACTGTTGAAGACACCTCCAAGCAAGATATGGAGGAAATGTTAAAGATTATATGAAAGAGTGACTATAAGATTGTTGAACGGTTAGGGCAGACACCCTCCAAAATATTTATGTTATCCCTGTTGTTGTGCTATAAATTCCATGCTCAGGTTTTGGTGAAATTTCTAAAAAGTGCTCATGTACCGCAGGAAATCTCTGTTGATCAATTCAAAAATTATGTTGCTAATCTAACAACTGATAATGGGCTAGGCTTTTCAGATGCTGATTTTATTACTGCGAGAAGGGACTATAATAAGGCCATGCATGTCTCTATTGAATGTAGGGGAACTACCTTATCTCATATGTTGGTGGACACAAGTTCCTTATTGAACGTATTGCCAAAAGATGCTTTAGACAAACTTGACTGCGAGGGGATTGTGCTAAAACCTAGTGACATTGTGGTAAGAGCTTTTGATGGTTCGAAGAGAATGGTGCATGGGGAGGTTGATCTTCCAATGAAAGTACGTTCCCAGTTATTAGACTCTACTTTCTATGTGATGGACATTCGTCCAGCCTATTCTTGTTTGCTTGGAAGCCCTTGGATTCATGGGGCAGACGCTGTTACTTGTGCTTTACTCCAAAAGTTGAAGTATCCCGTGAAAGGAAAGATCGGTACAGTTTGTTGTGAAGAGGAATATATGGTGAACCATTTGAACTCTTTCAAGTATGTTGAAATGGATGGAGAATCCGTTAAGACTCCTTGCCAGACCTTTAAAGTTGTTTCTCAGACAACCCCGGTTGATAAAGCTACTCTTGCTATTCCTAAAATGGCTTCTCTGAAAGACGCCAGGGCTGTGGTCGAAGAAGGTGGTTGCACCGTTTGGGGCCAGCTTCTTGATATTCCTTATAAGTCCAACAAATTTGGTTTGGGTTCAGTTCTCAGGCTCAGAGGGTTGTCCTTCATGCTCGTGCTACTTTTGGGAGACCTCCATTCCCCATCAACAACAATGGAGTTCACAACAATCATATCAAAGCTCTGGTAGATGCTGATAGTGACTGCGACATAGACAGTTGGATCTTCCCTACTACCGGCAGTGGGCTCAATCATTGGAAGACTGGAAACTTTATACCAATCTCCTTTAGTCAAGAGTAAATTCTATTTTCTAGTTTCTTATTTTCAAGTTTTTTGGGTTATGTAATTTAAACAATAAACTTTAAGCCTTGTGCCTTTACAATGATCCATTTGTTAGGGTTGTCATTATTCATCAGCATATTTTCATTTAATAAATAATTGGACATTTGCATTCAAATTTTGTGCTCTTTGTCTTTATTTTAATTTATTGTTTTCAAAATTGCTATGTATGATTACACACACCCACACAACAAATTTTTGATCCACGTCCACCCTGGATCCCATTGATAACAGTTATGCTATTTCCAATTATGACTTCAAAAATTCGATCTACCAAGCCGAGGACGGAGGTGAGGAAGAATGTGAAATACCTAGAGAGCTTGCTAGGTTGTTAATGCAAGAAGAAAGACCATAAGACCACATGAAGAGTTAGTCGAGGTTGTGAACTTGGGTACTAAAGAAGACAAGAAAGAAGTCAAGATACGTGCCAACCTAGAAGACAATGTCAAAAAGAGGTTAATCTAGATGTTGCACGACTATGTTGAGATCTTCCCTTGGTCGTACGAAGATATGTCAGAGCTTGATACTAACATTGTGGTTTATCGTTTACCAATAAAGGAAGGTTGTCCTCCTAAAATAGAAGGTTCGTCGTATGCGTCCCAAGATGTCTGAAAAGATCAAGGCTGAGGTTATGAAACAATTCAATACAGGTTTCTTAGTTGTTACATCCTATCCTCAGTGGGTTGCAAATATGGTTCCAGTACCTAAGAAAGATGGTAAGGTGTGTATGTGTATAGACTACAGGAATCTGAATAGGGCAAGCCCCAAAGATGACTTTCTGCTTTCACATATTGATGTTCTGGTTGACAACACCGCTCAGCACAAGGTATTTTCCCTCATTGATGGTTTCTCCAGTTATAATCAAATCAAGATGGCACCTGAAGACATGGAGAAGACTAATTTTGTCACACAATGGGGCACTTTCTGTTACAAAGTTATGCCTTTTGGTTTGAAGAACGCTGGTGCAACTTATCAGCGTGCTATGACAGCTTTGTTCCATGATATGATCCATCATAAGATAGAGGTTTACGTCGATGACATGATAGCCAGGTATCAGGCTGAAGAAGAACACCTTAACTATTTGCACAAACTGTTTGAGAGATTGAAGAAATACAGATTGAGGTTGAATCTAAACAAGTGCACCTTTGGGGTAAGATCCGGTAAACTCCTAGGTTTCGTCGTCAGTGGTAAAGGTATTGAAGTTTATCTGGCTAAGGTTAAAGCTATTAAAGAAATGCCAGCTCCCCATACTTAGAAGGAAGTCAGAGGTTTCCTGGCACAATTGAACTACATTTCCAGATTTATTTCACATTTGACTGCTACTTGTGAGTTCATCTTCAAGTTACTAAATAAGTATCAAGTAGTAAAGTGGAATGACAATTGTCAGATAGCCTTTGACAAAATCAAAGAATATCTTCAGGAACCTCCAATTCTGATGCCACCAGTTGAAGGAAGACCTTTGATCATTCACCTAACAGTATTAGAGAACTCAATGGGGTATGTATTGGGGCAACATGACGAGTCTATTCGAAAAGAGCATGCAATATACTACCTTAGCAAAAAGTTTACCGACTGTGAAACATGATACTCACTGCTCGAGAAAACTTGTCGCGCTTTAGCATGGACTGCTCTCCGACTAAGACAATATATGTTGACCCATACTACCTTGTTGATCTCTAAGATGGATCTGATAAAATACATATTCGAGAAACCCAATCTTTCAGGAAGAATAGAAAGATGACAAATGGTCTTGACAGAATACGACATTCAGTGTACTACTCAGAAGGAAATCAAAGGAAGTGTATTGACAGATCATTTGTCTCATTAGGTTTTAAATGACTATGAGTCTATGAATGTTGAGTTCCCAGGTGAGAATATTATGATAGTTACTGATTATGAAGAACCTGGACCATATGAAGGACCTGAGCCTGGATCCCGATGAACTATGGTTTTTTATGGAGCTTCCAACGCGCTTGGTAATGGAATTAGCATTGTAATTGTCTCTCCAAAGGGTTGCCATACACCCTTCACCGTCAGATTGTTTTGATTGTACCAACAACATGGAAGAGTATGAAGCCTGCATCATGGGTGTCAAGCCTGCTTTCGATATGAGAATCAAATTCCTAAATGTATATGGGGACTCAGCCCTAGTAATCAGTCAGATTAAGGGATAATGGGATACAAAACATCCAAATCTCATTCATTATCAAGAGCATGTGTTGACATTAATTTTGTACTTCAAAGAAATCACTTTTGAACATATTCCACGAGAAGAGAATCAATTGGCCGACGCATTAGCTACCATGTCATTTATGTTCAAACTCAGATGGGACAATGAAGCTCCTCGAATTACTATTGAGAGACTAGACAAACTGACACATTGCTACAAAGTTGATATTGATGGAGTAGAAGAAAAGCCTTGGTACCACAAAGTAAAAAGATACCTCGAGACTCAAGAGTATCCTGAAGGGGCATCTACCAATGATAAGAAATTTCGAAGCAGGTTCTCTACTAAGTTCTTTCTGAGTAACAGATTTTTGTACAAGCGCAATCACGATTCGACTTTGCTTAGTTGTGTGGACAAGAAGGAAGCTGAGAAGATTATGGAAGATATGCACAAACGAGTCTTTGGTACTCACTCCAGTGGGTAAACGATGGCAAAGAAAATTCTGAGAGCGGATTATTATTGGTCTACCATGGAAATCGATTGCCACCATCATTCTAGAACTTGTCATAAATGCCAAATTTATGCTGACAAAATACATATACCTCCGGTCACCTTGAATGTCTTGACTTCTCCTTGGTCGTTTGCGATGTGGGACATTGATATGATTGGAGAGGTTAAGCCTACCGCTTCTAATGGACATCATTTCATCCCAGTCACTATTGATGATTTCACTAAATGGGTTGAAGCAACCTTGTTTTCTTCCATTAACAAGAATGTTGTGGCCCGATTCATTAAGCATAACCTGATCTGTCAGTATGGCATACTTGAAAGGATCATCACGGATAATGGTACCAATCTTAACAATACTATGATCACGTAACTTTGCACGTAGTTCAAGATTAAGCACCATAATTCTTCTCCATATTGACCAAAGATGAATGGCGCAGTAGAAGCCTCCAACAAGTATACCAAGAAGATTTTGCAGAAGATGACGGTGACATACAAAAATTGGCATGAGACATTACCATTTGCTCTTCATGGTTATCGCACTCCAGTACATACATCAACTGGGGCAACCTCATTCTCTCTAGTCTACGGTATGGAGGTTATCCTACCTGTCGAAGTCCAGATTCCTTCTTTAAGGATTAAGAAATATGCATGTTTAGATGAAGACGAGTGGATTCATACTAGACTCAACCAGATAAATTTGATTGATGAGAAAAGTCTTGTGGCTGTTTGTCATGGTCAGATGTATCAGAAGAGCATGATCAAGGCCTTTAACAAGAAAGTCAAGCATCGGGTGTACCAGGCTGGTGATTTAGTAATAAAGCGCATTATCCTATCACAAGGTGATCCCAGGGGAAAACAGACTCCCACATACGAAGGGCCATTTGTGATCAAGAAGATATTTTCTGGCAATGCTATAATACTTACCACCATGGATGGTGAAGATTTTTCATATCCTGTGAATGCGGACATAGTCAAAAGATACTACGCATAAAAGAGACCAGCTAGGTTGAGTGGCCTAGGCAAAAATAAGGGCATCCCGGTGAACCAAGAGAGTTCGGGTAAAAACTAGGGATAAATATATACAAAAATGTACATTCGGCAAGTCGAAAACCTAAAAAGGCGGCTTGGGAAAAAAAGGATATCCTGGTGGACTGAAAACCTGAAATGGTGGTCCAGGAAAAAATTAGGGATTAAAGCATATGACTATGTCCCGTTGGATCACCCATCTAATTACGACCAACATAATTACCAATGTCAAGTTCAAATGGTACATATCAGTTTAATCAACTTCTTCCAACAACGAGGGATGGGATGCTTGAAGACATAGGGGCAATAACAAAGTTGAAACTCGATGGGATCATTTCCACATAACTGTTTTTCTTTGTACCACTTTTTTTTCTTTTACGACGACATCCTCTTACTAGGATGTTTGTCTCCTTGTATAAAACTTCCTGTTTATAGGAAAAATTTCTAAATCAATGCAATCAATTTCAAATTCAAACTGTTTTCTTTACTTTCTTTGGTTTGTTTGCCAAAATGTCCAATGATTACATTGAATGAACATATGCATTTGAATATGATTACTATTTATAAATATATGCATGAAAACAGGATTATAATTTATAAAAGACTCTAGGAGTTGGGATAACGTTCGAAGTTGACCATAAATTCCCATAGAGCAATCTCCTCAGAACTATTTTCACAATCGAATCCCCACCATAGTTTATCTCCTCAGCAAGGTCTATACGGTTTATTTCCCCAACGAAGTTTATTTCTCCTATATTGCAATTCCCTGACAAGATTCTCTTCTCTGGCCAGATATCATTCAACACGGTCCTCCCCAGAAGAGCTAAAACCTGATTAAATAGTGTATCAGAGGATTATTCGTCTCATTTATCCCTATTCAGGAATAAAATTCTTCAAAGAACGGTGAATAACCGACTCTCCTTGATTTCTTCTATCCCCAATCAGAAGTCGAACATCCCCAGCGGAATGTTCTCAAACAGAAAGCGGAAATCCCTAGTAGAGGCATTCTAAATAAGGCTGAAGAATTACTATCATCATCCCCAGCAACAATCATGGATTTATTTTCCCTGGCCAGAGTTATTATACAGAAGTTACCGATACATTCCAATAACATATTTCATCCATACATCATTTACAAAATATCATAACATATGCATACGAAACACATATAACATTCTCATTTATTTGGAAAACATCATTACACAATGCATTACATACATCATGACATTGCATAGAACTAACTTTGTCTTTCCAGGTTAAGTTCGCAAATAGACAAATATTACCAGCAACTTATAGACAAGTTATGGATCAATCCCAAAATAGGACGGGGTGACTACCTACATAATCGGCACTCCCTTCAGAAGTTTATTCTGAAAAGCAACTCCTTTAGAGACTGAATTCTGAAAATAATTTCCCCTTCAGAGATTGAATCCTGAAAAGTATCTCCCTTCAGAAGTTTATTCTGAAAAGAAACTTCTTTAAAGACTGGATTCTGAAAAGCATTCCCCTTCAGAGACTGGATTCTGAAAAGCATCCCCCTTCAGAAGTTTGTTCTGAAAAGCAACTTCTTCAGAGACTAAATTCTGAAAAGCATTTCCCCTTCAGAGACTGAATTCTGAAAAGCATCTCCCTTCAGAATTTTATTCTAAAAAGCGTCTCCTTCAGGACCATCATTCTTAAAAGCATTTCCCCTTCCGAGACTGAATTCTGAAAAGCATCTCCCTTCAAAAGTTTATTTTGAAAAGCATCTCCTTCAGGGCCTCTGTTCTGAAAGGTATTTTCCCTTCAGAGACTGAATTCTGAAAATCATCTCCTTCAGGGCTCTGCTCTGAAAAGTATTTTCCTTTAGAGATCTTCTGAAAAGCATTCTTAATATACAATCAGGCATAAACTCATTATGATACTCTTATCAACAGTTACTTTGGATGGCATCTACAAGCCCATCTCCGACGAGACTCTATCACCTCTTAGAATGGAATATTTAAGCCCATTCAATCAGTATAATCAACCAACAGTGTTACTTCGTGTACATGTGAGTGCAAATTTCTAGGCACTTAAGTGTTCAATCCTCTTCCACCTTCAGATCCCGAATGACGAGTATGCCAATCTGACTCCTCGAGTTTAAGAAGATTGAACAGGGTCAGCTGTTGTACCCCAAAATTTCCCTCCCATTATTCAAGACAATATGATTCGAGATACCTTCTCATGCTCCTAAGATTCTCAAGTACTCAAGACTATTCAAGAATCGATCAGATGAACCCTTCTCCTAAGCATTGGCCTACAATAAGGGTTCTACTTTTCTCAAAGGAAATTGGACTTCTAATGACTCAAGTGGATTTCATGGTTTCTCATATGCTTCAAAGAATCCTCATGTCAAGTTTTAAGCCTTACATCGCAAATTTGCTTAGTCAATTACTCAGATGAGTGAAAATCAACTATATTAGACAAAAAGTCAATTATGGTCAACATACAGTCAAAATTCAAGATTTTTGGTCAACATCAACATTTTGAACTCATATTCATCATTTTATAAAGGTTTGATCATGATTCATCAAGAAAACTCAAGATCCATCAAAAGTCAAAAGTTACTAAATTAGGGTTTTCTTTAGGAGAAGTCAACTAAACTTTGACCAAGCATAACTTTCACAAGCTTCATCAGAAAGTTCTCAACCAAAGCCTATTTTTAAGGGAATTAAATTCTCTACAACTTTGCCTCTCTAAGCTCAAGGCAAAAAATGCTTCGTTTGAGAGATATGGGCCAAAACATTACAGGTCATTTTAAAAGTCAACAAAAAGACACTTTTTGTCAAAGAAATTTACATCAAGTTAAAATCTTCAAATGGAAAATTGACCAACATGAAGATTGTAGGGGACACCTTGAGGTTCCCAAAAACTCCAAAATCACCTTAATATGATAAAAATTGAGTCAGATGTGATTTGTGCAAGTTGAGCAATTTTTAAGAAATGCATGAACTCCAAATTGAGCAAATTTGTAATTTTGGGCTATTGGGCCTAAGTTTTCAGGTCCGAACGTATTCATAACACATTAAAGGACATCTAAGTCCATTCATACCTTGCCATAATTTTTATTTATTTTTATTTTTATTCAATTAAATACAAAATAAATTAAATAAAATACAAGATAAATGGTAATAGGCGCATGGATATTTGTTTTGATCAGAATTGAAGCCCAAAAAGATTGTGACAACTAATAGAAATCGTGTGGAGTATTTTTGAAGCAAATCTTAACCAAAATTAGAAAGATTTAATATGATTTTTCAATCAAATATTCATCTCACGATCACATGGATTCCTTTCACTTTTGTTGACCTAATTCCATCCTCTATATAAGCACAACACATTCATGCCTTCTGGACACGAAAAAGGCTGCCTACAAGAACTCTCAAAAATCACAAAAATTTCTCAAACTAGGTCAAAAACAAAACCCTATTTGCATCCTCTATCAATCAAAACCAAAGATTGCATCATCATCCTGAAGTTCCCAAGAACTCGTTCTAATCCTTCTTGAAGCTTGAAGCATCCTAGAACACGCAGACTAAGTTGCTCTGGTTGGGTAAAATTTCTCAATTATAAACTCTTAATTCTCACATTGTAAATCGTTTATAAGAATTCATACATGTTGACACTGATTTTGGAATATTTTAGAACCATTGTTGTTGAGGTTTAATGTAGGGATAAGAAAACACAATTGTTAGGGCGTGAAGCTTCGGCTTCATCGTATCTCCCTTTATAGGTGTTTTCAGGCTAAATAGAGAGCGCCACTGAGTTCAAAGACCATAGTTTAGGGGGTAGGCTTGATCTTTTGTTTCAAATCATGCTATTTTGCAGGATGAGGTTTTTGACCCTCCTTGGGTTGCGTGACTCCTCTCTATTCGTCCATTCAAATATGCCGACCCCCACTAACATGCGCATGTTCAAAATGTGTTTGACTTCTGATTTTCTGGATTTTGGTTTATATTATATTTAATGGTTTCATTTAGATAAATAGATGACAGTGTAGCACCGCTGGTCAAGGCGCAGGTTTGTGAATGTAAGGGCGTGGGTTTGATCCCTGTGTTTTCAATGTTTTTTTTTGTTATTTTTCCAATTTATGCAGGTTTAATATATTATCATTCGATCCTATTTCCAAACACCAACAAGCTCTTGGCATGGAGACAAGCTATGCAGCGTGAAGTCTAGAAGACGTGGGTTCAACACCCACCCCATGCAAACCCTTTTTCCCTATTGTTTGGCTAACTTATTTTCCTTTTCTTTTTATTAAGCTAACCCTAATTTCTTCCTTTTTTTTCTTAATTATTTCCTTAATCCACCATTAACCAATTTTAATCCTTTTTCAAAACCCTAATAAATTAGGTTTAGATTTTATTAATCAACAATTAATTTTGATATTATTTTATTTATTAATTAATTAATCAAACTTTTTTTTCTTAAACATTAAAATCAATTAGAATTTAGGTTTTAATTATTATTAAAATTCAAATTACTTTTCACAAAAAATACAAAAACATTTAAACATTTTTCTAACGTTTTCTTATTTCTTTTGCTATTTATTTTCTTAGAGAAATTGTATAGGTCTCACAACTTTTTTTCTTGTAATACCGTAGATTTACATTCTCGCATTTTTACCTATTAGGCAACTGCTCACAGGATGTAATAGTTTAGATTTAAATTCTGCAATTTACCTTCCCGCATTTTCTTATGTAACTGCCCAAAAGTCTTGTAATAGCGTAGAGTTTACTTTCCGCACCTTTACTTTTTCTGCTATATTTTATAATGCTAGTAACTAGGGTGTTGTACCCCAAAATTTGCCATCCCATTCCATCAACATTTTTCTCATCACAAGACTCTTGGAACTGAAGATCAAGCTAGGGTTTGCTCTGCTCAAGACACTTACTTGCACTGTTGACCTAATTAGGGTTTGAGTTTGCACAAGGATGTTTTGACCCACAATGCCCAAATGTACTTTCATACTTCATGTTGGACTCACAAGTTTATCCCTACCAAGTTTCAAGCCTTGATTCAAATTTTTGCCCAGTCAATTAGACAGTTGACCTAAAATCAGTTGTATTGGGAAAAAGTCAACTATGGCCAATTGATAGTCAAACCTCATGAAATTTGACCCACATCAACATTATGAACTCATATGAACCATTTGATCAAGTTTGGATCACAATTCTACAAGAAATTTGATCAGATCACCAAAAGGGTAAAATGGTCATTTTTAGGGTTTTGACTGTACAAAGGCAATTTTTGACTGTTTGACCTAACCAATGGCAAATCAAGCTCAACCATGGACACAAGGACTCAATGACATTTACTTGACCCATTCAACAAGTTCAGAAGGTCTCAATTGCATAAGATTGACAGATGAATTTTTCAATCAATTGATCAAAATTTGACTGTATACTGAAAAGTCAAACTTTGACTTTTTGGTCAAAATCAAGTGTCAAGATTTATTTTTCATCAAGACATGTCAAATTATGAAACTTTTTCATCAAGAAACCCAAAAATGCAAATTAGGGTTTAAAATGAAAAAATTTCATAACTTAGAAATTTTCTAAGTTATGAAATTTTCTTATTTTTTTCCTAACTTTGTCCCATTTTTTCACCAAGATTCAAATGGATTCAAAAAAAACTTGAAACATTAAAGTTGTAGTCCATCACAAAGTCTACAACTTTGATTCACAAAGTTTTCTCAAAAGAAGCTTGTATCTCAAGTTATGATTTTTGGAACAAGGGTACCTAAAACTTCTAACTTAGAGAAAATTTGCCCTAATCTAGGCAGGATTTTGACCCATGTTCTTGGCCATTTTTCACATAGTTACACTTGGTATTTCAAGTTGCATTTCAAATATGGATTGTAGTACATGTTCCAAGCTTTCCAAATTGTCCAAGAACTCCTCAAACATCCTTGTGGTTAGAGAGAATTGAATGCTTGAAGTAGGCAAAAACTCACTTTTGTCCATGGCCAATACATGTTCATACCAATTTGCAATTCTGATCTAGCTAGCTTGGTTCACCATTACAGGCCTCAAAACCAATTTGTACTCCTTAATTTAATGCATATCCATTGAGTTAAGGTATTGCCTTGGTCATTAGGGCATTATACACTAGTTTAAGCCTTAAAAGGAAAAAGCAACAATGCCATTTTTGCCTAAACTTCACTTTATGTCAAAACAAAATCCTTGAGGCATGGGGCCAGATCTTTGAGGCAAGATCAAGTCCACTAATTCCAGTAACCAAGAGCAAAAGATGCAGCATGATAGGGGGGCCTGTACCAAGCTATAACATCACTTCCACATGCTTGCTTGAAAAAGGAGAAAAGTGGCAAAACATATACAATCTCACACATCTGTTTAAAGAAGCTAAGACAAACCTTGTAGACAAGTTCCATACCTCCCAACAAGCCTGAAACACGACCCTTTCATCACTCAAACCGCCCCATACTCAGAATCACTATTTTTCTGCAAAACAGGGCAAGTTCTGCATTTTGCAAGCCATAACCAAATTCCATCGTGCGTTTTGTCCAAAGATAGTTCAAACACTTTCCAATCAACTCATCTGAACTATCCCAGGCCCCCATTGCAAGTTGTAACACCTCTAACACACTTTTCCATTTTCATTTCAAAGCTCTGCAGGTTGAGTTCTACAGCACGATTCAAGTTGTTTCAAAGCAAGCCAAGCATTGGAGAAGCTTCCTTGGACCTCAGGCAAGCTCAAAAGAAGCTCAAACACCATTGAAGGTTGCTGCATTGTCCAGCTCGAAGTCAACTGAAACAGGTATTTCGTGGACTTCTATCTCTCTATTTAGGAATGGTTAGGCTTAGGTTTGTGAATGAAATATGTTGTACTCATAGCCCTGAAGCCATACATATGCTTAGTTTTCATTTACATTAATCATGCTAAGAGAATTTCACTCATGAACTTTCTGAAAAAACTAGGTTAGAAATTAGGGTCAGAGAAATTCTCTCTGGTCTTTGAGAGTTAATCCAAGTTTTTTATATGGTTGAATTTGTTGTTTAATTCTCTACAATGTTCATGTTGTGAGTTTTGTCAAAAAAATCAAAGAATCAGAAGATAGCCATGGATGTACAGAACGCGTGTTTTGTGAAACAAGAGGAAGAAGATGAAGTCTGGCTGGGCTGGGCCTAGTTGTCCTTTGCTTTTGACACCCCCATTTTCTGTGTACACCCCCCTGGCCCATTTAATTAAATATTTATCATTTTGGCATTTTTATTTTTTATTTTGACTTTGTTATTTTTTGTCTAAATATGAAAAATGCCAAAAATAATTTTCTATATTTTTTCATATTTATTTGATATTTATTTTATTTTACTAAGTATACATATGTAAATAAACTCTTTTCTTTTTTAATAAAACTCAAAAATAATACAAAAAATATACTTATTTTCATTTTTTTTCTTAGTTATATTTGAAAACATTTTCTTGAAAGTACCCATTTTTGTAAATAATTAATTTTTATCTTTGTATATTTAATATGTTTAATATATATATATATATATATATATATATATATATATATATATATATATATATATATATATATATATATATATATATATATATATATATATATATATATATATATATATATATATATATATATATATATATATATATATATATATATATATATATATATATATATATATATATATATATATATATATATATATACTTATATACTTGTTATTAAATAATTAGGTTAAAAATATAAAAATATCACATTTTCATTTTTATTAATATGTTGTATTAAAAATATCATTTTCATAATATACTTTTATTTTTATGCAAAAATTAATATATTATTGTATATAATTAATAAATAATATTATTCATTAAGAATTAGGGTTTCTTGCCCTAAATAGAAAAATAATAAAAATTGACTTTTTTTATTTATTTATATTTCACATTAAAAAAATACACTTTCTACATACATAAAGATCTTTTTTGTATAACATGTTTTATTTAATATTTATTTGTTGTATTTTTATTGTTGTACATTTAAATATTGTATCTTGTACATTCAATTTGGTTGTAATAGTAATCTAGGGTTTAATTTCTTGTCAAAAACTCCCAATTCAAATTTGTACCCCCTCCCTATATCATGTTGTAATAGTATAGCATTTAAATTCTCGCACATTTAAAAGCTTTCAATTATGCCATGCTTAGACCTAAGGTTTGTATGCAAATAAAATCAACAATTAGTTTGACCTAATCCAAGATAAATATGCATGAAAAACAAACACAATGCACACTTCCACCCCTAGGGTTACAATCCACTTGTTGCCTTCAAAAATGGGCCATGGTTGCATGTTGAGTACTTTGGCAAAACAAAAACAAAACAAAAGATCATAGTCCCTCGATGACGCTATCTGAGTTGCCTAAACAAAATGATCAAGTCCCTTAAGAAAATTGCCAAAGATATTGGACACCATTGTTATCATGGTCTATACGATGACCCGCGCCTGTCCCTTTAACATCCTAACACAAGGTTGTTCACCAAATACAATGGTGAAACAACACTGTTAAAAGGGTTAAAAAATATAAGAAAGATCTTTGAGTAGAATAGGGTAGATAGCTCCTAGTTACTTGATCAAGCTTGCAAAAACATCCTTTCTATTTTCAAAACACACTTCACAACACAATTTTAAAACCCTACTTTCAAACATTGAAAAATTTTCAAAAGACAAAAACATCTTTGTATACATTCAAACAAGAATCATTACAAAGGTTGCCACAACGATGGCTTCTTTTCAAAACATCTTTCAAAATCACACACAAAGCACCATTTCAAACAATTGAAAAGCACCATTTCAAACAATAGAAATGCAAAGCAAGTGATCTAAGCAAGTAACTAAGAGCCCATGGATAACCATGGATAGAAAGGGTGCTAATACCTTCCATTTCTATAATCTACTCCCCGAACCCAAGAAAACATCTCAAAGGTCTTTTCTGTGCTTTTTGACCTTTCTTTAGGATAAAATAAAAAGTCGGTGGCGACTCTTGCTAAACTGAAACATTTGCGAATACAAACGCAAAATCCAAAGTCAGTTCTCCCACCGTATCACAGAACTGGCGACTCTGCTGGGGAATATTTAAAAGTGGAGTAACCTTAGGGCTTAGATCACCCTTTGCATGATTATTGTTTGCTTTGATTGCTTTACATTTTGGTTCTCTTGTTTGGGCTTGAAATCCTCCACCCGGATTTGGGAAACATTCATAGATAGCAATATATTGTGGAAACTGTGCGGGGTATACCGACACGGTTGAAGCAATAGCTATATTAGTGCGACATGTTTGTGAGTACCGGTAGCCTTTGAGTCAATCAAAGAGAATACGGGGCCTCTGAGTGATGTCATGAAGCACTAATGAACTAGAACCTTACTTGACCATCTTGGCCTTTTATTAGGAGTAGTGAGATGACCGGCTTTGGTGCAGTCCGAAGTTGGTAGATACTCGATACTACACTCATTGAGGGTTGTTTTCTTGGAATATTTTGGTCGCTAGTTAAGTGGCTAAACCAAAACAATGAACATAGAAAACAATCCAATGATATTGAGCTCCTTAGAACCCGGTTACTATTTATAGGACAGGTTTTGAGCCAACTAAACTCAAGAGGGTACTTACCTACGAAACCTCATGCAAGCCCGAAACTAGGGTTGTGTGTGATTTGCTTGTACATGTGCTTGTGCATACATCATGAACATCATAAAGCATCATATGCATCCACTAACCATTTCAAGGGTTTGGATCTTCATCTTTGTTCTTGTTTTGTAGGTCATGGAATCTCTTTGCAGGAAAACAATTCAAGTCAACCTTGTGAGAATCCCTCCTCAACTCAAGGAGCTCACTTCCAGAATTCTGGAGAATTCTCTCTTCAGTGAAAGACATGGTAGACTTCTCAACTTAGTCAACACTAACATTGAAGAAGACATGGTTAAAGTTCTCTTCCAGTTCTTTGACCCTCTACACCACTGCTTCACATTTCCTGACTATCAATTGGTACCTACTTTGGAGGAATTTTCTCAACTCCTGAGAATTCCCATTCTTCATAAACTACCCTACAACGGTACGGAAGAAGAACCAAAGCCTGAAGATGTTGCTCAAGCATTGCACTTGCAACCATATGACATCAAAGGACATTGGGAAACCAGAAGTGGTGTCAAGGGTTTCTTGGCAAAGTTTCTGTTTGAGAAGGCCCAAGACTGCTGGAATTCTCTTGATCTACAAGCCTTTGAAGAGATTGTAGCACTCTTTATCTATGGGTTGGTCTTGTTCCCAAACCCTGACCAAATTATAGATATGAATGCTGTCAAGATTTTAATATCCAGGAATCCTATACCTACATTGCTTGGGGACATCCTACACTCATTTTACACACGAACAATGAGGAAAAGAGGTGTTCTCATGTGTTGTACTCCTCTCCTAGCAAGGTGGTTTATTTCTCACCTTCCACAATCAGTTTTGAAGAATGAGCAGGGTTTAAGGTGGTCACAACGGTTGATGACCCTCACACATTTTGATGTACATTGGTGTTCTCGGTCCAGAGAAAATGTCATCATCATTGATCGTTGTTGTGAATTCCCTAATGTCCCATTACTTGGCATTAGGGGAGGAATTACCTACAACCCTTATCTAGCTTTGAGATAATTTGGATATGCTCGGAGGGATGGCCCTCATGACATGCTGATTCCGGACCTAGTTTTTGACTTTGACAACGATACGCAAGGACTTCGACAAAGGTTCATCAGAGCTTGGAGGATGCCTAACAAGGTGGATTGTAAGACACTGGGGCACAAAAATTCCATCCCCCTTGAGCCTTATCTCAAGTGGGTACGAACCCGCTCCCAAAATCTTATGATGCCATATCCTCACATTCTCCCCTTGATCAAAGAGTCTGTTATGGAAGGAGAGGTTCCATACACCATCCTACATTCTGACATGCCAACATCATGGGAAGAAATGAAAAAGAGTTGGATCCAACTCAAGGAAGAACGGGATTGTGATCGGTGGAAATAGAACTGACTATTTTGAAATGCTGGTTCCGCGAAATGTCGCGGTAAGCAAGAGTCGCCACCGTCTTTTATGTTCTCCAACAACGAAAGGACAAAATCACAGCAAAATTCCTTCTTTGAGAATGTTTCTCGGTTCGGGAGGTAGATTTATAGAAAGGGAAGGTGTTAGCACCCTTTCTATCCATGGTTATCCATGGGCTCTTAGGTACTTGCTCTTACGTTTTCAAAAATTTGTTTGCTTTTCAAATGTGTGTGGATTTTGAAAAAAGTTTCGTTTGAAAAATTTCTAAGTAACTCTTGTATCTGTCCTCAAGAGTGTATGAAAAATTCGTTTGAAAACTTTTAAAAGGTGTCAGTGCGAAAAGATGTTTTTTTGTTTGTTTTGAAAAGAGCAAGTACCCAGGAGAATCTACCTACTCTAAGGAATTAGGCTGTGTAAGAGTCCTTTAGATAGTGCTATCCCACCATTGAGAGGTAGGTAGCTCCATCGTTGGAGTTGTTCGGGTCAATTCAATTATAAGGGACAGTGTGGTCACCGAAGCAATAGTAGGACACCTTAGAAGTAACCCTAATGTCCTAGATCCTTTTTTATCCGAGTCAACCGTTTCGAGGCAACTGGATCTTTAGACGGGAGGGCGACCTCTAAAACACCTTATACTTGACGACCACGTTCGAGGCAACCAGTGAGGCGTACCCTAGGAGTGGCATGTGCATGTGTGTTGTTTTCATGTTATATTATCTTTGAACATGTTATTTGTGAGCTACGGATTGATTTTATTTGTCATTCAGTCTTTCATGCATTGTTAACAGTTAAGAGTGCGGAAAATAAAGTGCGGAAATATAAATCTACGCTATTACAAGGCGCGGGTCTATACATCGCCAAAAACATAACCCGTTTTGGGAAATAAATGCGGAAAGTAAAGGAAAGCGATAAACCCTAATTAACTATTACATCCTTTGAGCAGATACATAAATAGAAAATAAGAATAATGCGCGAAAGAAATTAAATCGGGACGTCCTTAGGGTTTTGACCCTTTTGAGAAATAAAGAAATTTTTAGTCCCTTTTTGCAATTAATTAAACATTAAACCTAATACTAATTAATTATTTAATTATTTAAAAGAAAAAATGTTTTTTGTGTTTTTTATGTTTTTAATGAAAATAAAAATAAAGAAATTAAAAGTCAAAAGAAACCCTAATTCTAAACTTGTTTTTATTTATTGTAAAAAAGGTTAAAATTACCTAATTAAACTAATTTAATTAATTTATATTTATTTAAAAAAATAATAATTAATAAATAATAATAATGATAATAAGAAGACATGATTGAAAATTGTCAAACCCTAATTCTACATGATTTTTATTTATTTATGAAAAAAGATTAAAATTGACCTAATTTAACTAATTTAATTAATTACAATTTATTTACAAAATAATAATAAATAATAATATAAATAATATTTAGGTTTCTGATTTTATGATGAAAAATAATTTAGGAATTAATTAAATAATGGTAATAATAATTATGAGAAGAAAATAAAGAGAAAGAAAATAAAAAAAGAAATAGAAACCAATGGGGGTGTTGACCCAATAATGGAGGTATGTTTGGGAATTCAGACCCATTAAGCTTCCAGGCCTGTTGACTTCTGGGAATTGACTAGGGCGTGCTTTGACTTGGAGCATGGTGTGGATCACCCTTTGGCCTTTGGATCAGTCTGTTGAGACACTTGGCGCCCTGATTTGTAAGGTTTATGGTGGAATACATGGAAAGCGCTGCATTAGAATATATTAGAAAAAATAATATTGAGATTTGGGTGGATCTGGGAATCGAAACCAGGTCCCAATGCTTGCAAGACAACTCATCCTCCACTACGCCAGCTGAATGCCTTTGATATTATAATAACAAACAAATATATTATAAGAAAAACAAGTCACATGCTGAAACACAAAAAAGAGGCGCGCATGTTTGAAGGAACCACTGGGGTATTGCAAGCTCACCGTCTTCTTCGTTTTCCTGCAACAAAACACAACAGATAGCGGGGGTTTTTAACCCCCACAAAGTGAAACGACCAAAAATAGCGACTAGCTCCCTAGGCCATATAAATAGGGCGCGAGGGTTGGTTTACGTTCGTCTTGTCCTTCTGAGTTCAACCATGGGTATCATTGGTCCTGATTTTACTTGTGCAGCAAAGCCCTAAAATCAAAGCTTCGAAACCCTAGATTTCTCCAATGGTGTCTTTTGATTTAAGGCTCCATAACTCAATTCACCTATACCATTAGCTTCAGAAAGGTCATAGCAATGCAAAGCAACAATTATATCATGTTAATGATGCATAAAACTTGAGTTTCGATTCTAGAAAAATTAAGCAAACCGTGTGACTGAAGCGAGTGATTCTTTGAGTGTTAAGGCTTGTTTGTGATTGCAATGCGTTCCTGAATGTCCCAGCAAGGTATTAGAATCAAGAAAGGGCTTTGAATTATGCTGGAAGGTGGAATTCAGTTTTCCAATTTTCTTGAAGTTTTGGAATTTTCTTATGGATTCTTTGCAGCAACTTGCACGTCTAAGGCTTTAGGGTTTGGTTATGCTCTTATAGTATAATGGATTTAGGGTTCAATCTTTGTCCAAGAATCCATGAAATTATGTTTTGCATCTTTGATTTCAATCAAATCTTTTTGCACATTTTTGATTGATAAAACTTGCTAAAATTGGATATTTTGGTCCCCTTGATTGGCAAACGAAATCTTCAGCATGTGTTGGTCATATTTGCTCCACAAAAGATTTGAAAATAATATGTTTTGAATTTTCCTACAATTAAATGAATTAAATGAATTAATATTAATAAAAATTCAATTAATTAATTAAAAATAAGAAAATAAATCAATTTAAGCTCAATGGGTCGTGCATAGGCCTTGGACAATGTTTCAAGAAAGAATTTGAGGCCCATTAGCAAAAACAAGGTGTTTTAGGCAAAGTTGACTTTTGCAAATTCCCAAAACTTTCCCAACTTCTCAAATGCATATCTTGCTCAATTTGGATCATATGAACATGTTCTTGGACATTTTGGAAAGGTCTTGAAGTCCTCTAACCAATGCCTTTGGTCCCATGTCATTTTGATTTACCAATCTCAAGTTATGGTCTTTGACTTAAAGTGCCTTTTTGTTGACTTTTGAAAATGACCTATAATGTAGAAATTGATAACTTTTTGTGAGAGCATTTCTTGGATTTGAAATGTGAATATGAGTTGTAGGAAATGTCATCCCCTTCAAAATGAGCATTGGATGGGATTTTTCTGATGAACCATGAAAAAGTTATGCCTTGGTCAAGTTATAGTTGACTTTTCAGCTGTCCAAAAATAGTAACTTTTGCATCTTGATGATATTTGAGCCATGCTTGTGGAATCATGATCAAGACTTGATCAAATGATTATTGTGGCTTCAAAATAAGATGTTGACCAAAAAGTTTGACTTTTGACTGCCAAATGACCATTTTGCCCCTACAGTTGATTGTGAACCAAATGAAGCTTTTGACTGTGCAACTTGACCCTGTGAGTCTTGAAACTTGCCATGTAGATGCTTGAGGATATGTGTAGGCCTATGGGACTTGATTGAGCCCTTGAAAACCTCAACTTCTTTGCAAGAACCAAAACCCTAATTTTGACTGGCTTAGGAGGCAGTTGGGACTGTGCAACCCTTGAGTAGACTTGAGCAAATTGAGATGAATATGGGAGGGCAAATTTTGGGGTACAACAGTTGCCCCTGTTCAATCTTCTTAGACCTGAGGATGTAGATTGGCTTGCATGCCTTTCGTGATCCGAAGGTGGAAGATGATTGAACACTAGAGTGCCCATAAATTTGCACTCATATAGTAGAATATCAGCAACGTGATGTCGGGAATGGGCTTACAGATGCCATTTGGAAAGATGGTGGATAGGAGGATGGGCTTATAGATGCCATCTGGAGATGTGAAAGAACCTTGTCGGGAATGGGCTTATAGATGCCATTTGTAAGTGTAATGGATAGTTGAATCTGAATAAGAAATAGAATAGCTTCCGTGTTTGGAGCATATCTAGTCTATATCTAATTGCTGACGTCTGAATAAACAGCAGAATGCCCGCCGCGCCTGGGGTATATCCATATTGTATCTGAGTGAGTGACAGAATGTCATCTGAATCTGGATTATATCTGGAATGTCTTTTGAATGAACCTGGACTAAACAATAGAATAGCCTCCGAGTCTGGAGCATCTCTAAGTTGTCTTTAGAAGTTTGAATCTGAATAAGCAGTAGAATAACATCCGGGTCAGGAGCATCTCTAAGCTATATCTAAAAGGAATTCTGGGATAAGTATCAGAAAGTCGCCATGCCTGGGTCGCAACTGAACTATCTCTAGAAGGAATCTCTGAATAAGCAATAGAATAGCATCCGGATCTGGAGCATCTCTAGGCCATTTTTGGAGAGAAAACTGAATAAGCAGTAGAATAACATCCGGGTCAAGAGCATCTCTAAGATATATCTGAAAGGAAAGCTGAATAAGCAAAAGAATAGCATCCATATCTGGAGCATTTCCAAGCCATTTCTAGGAAGAAACTCTGAATAAGCAAAAGAATAGCACCCATATTTGGAGCATTTCCAAGCTATATCTGAAAGGAAACTCTGAATAAGCAATAGAATAGCGTCCATATCTGGAGCATTTCCAAGCCATCTGAAAGGGAATCTGGAATAAGTATCAGAATGTAGCCATGTCTGGATCGCATCTGAACCATCTCTAGAAGGAATCTCTGAATAAGCAATAGAATAACATCTGAATCTGGAGTATCTCTACGCTATCTCTGAATAAGCAAAAGAATAGCGTCCATATCTGGAGCATTTCCAAGTTATCTCTGAAGAGAAAATCTGAATAAGCAAAAGAACAACATCCATATCTGGAGCATTTCCCAGCTATCTCTTTAATCTCTTTAATGTAGATATGCCCTGGCTAGATACAGGTATCGAATCTACAATCAATCGCTCACAGATATGCCCTGGCTAGATGCAGGTATCGAATCTGGAACTGGTCGTCTACAGATATGCCCTGGCTGGATACAGGTATCGAATCTATAAACTCTTCATGCAGATATGCCCTGGCCGGATACAGGAATCGAATCTGGAATTGCGACAGTTGATAGTAATCATCTTTGAATTGACTTTTTTCCTGAAAAGGCAAAACATCAGTTGTATGCAATGTTATGATGCATGAACTGCATGATTTTAAGATGTTCTCAAAAATAAGTGAGATTTGTGTTGTATGATGCGTATACATGCTATAATGTATGAAGATGTGATGTTTATGAATGTATTTTCGTCTAGGAAAATAAATCCTTGACGGATGTCGGGAGCTTATTGAGTCCTGGACTTGATGTTGAAGAGTGGAGTTCTTCGTTTCCGTTGGGGATGATGAGTGCAAGAATAAACCGTTAGGAGAAGATGACTCCGTTGGTGAATAAACTTGGCGAAGAGATTACTCTGCGGGGAATTACTCTGTGGGAAGAGATACCTCGCTGAGGTTTTGTTGATAACTCTGCTGGGGATTCTGTTGATATGTTTTGTTGGGGAATTTGATGAACTCCGCTGGGGGATAGGAAGAACTTCGCCGAGGACGATCTTTCCGTTGTAAATAGCTGAGGATAACCCAGTTATAAGCTCTGGTGGGGAATAACCTTCTGAATAAAGCCTGGGAGAGACATGTACTCTGCAGGGGATAAGCTTCCAGAATCTACTGGGGATAAGCTTCCGGAATCTACTGGGGAGACTTTTGGACTGCACTGGGGAAGTGGCTCAACTGGGGTGTCTGTATTCTGCCGGGGAACAATCTTATATTAAGACTGCCGGGGATGCTTGCTTGGGAACATCTGTATACTCCACTGGGGAATATTGAGATTTTCCTGGGATATCCAACTTCCTTAGGGCTGACAGTAGACTAACTCTACTCGGGGGAGAGTATTGTTGACTTGCTGGAGATATTGTGCCCTTGGTGGGAGGTCAACTCTGCTTAAGGAGAGTATTGTTGATTTGTCTCACTCTGCGGGGAGTGAAGGTATCTTGGTCAATTTCTTCAGCTGAACCTACCTTGGTACCTTGGTGGACAGAACGTTTGTACAGTTCGGACAATTCTTATTGCCCCAGTTTCTGCGGGAGAAGGTATCTGTGGAGGCCTTGATAACTGCCGGTCGACAAATCTTCTTCTGGTAGGCGAGTGACGAGATGACGGGACATAGTCGTACGCTTTTGATCCCTAATTTTTGCCTGGACCGCCCTTTCGGGTTTTCAGTCCACCGGGATACCCATTTTTGCCCAAGCCGCCTTTTCAGGTTTTCGACTTGCCGGGTGTACAGATTTTTCATTTTCATCCCTTATTTTTTCCCGAACCCTTTTGGTTCGCCGGGAAGCCCTTATTTTTGCCTAGGTCAGTCGACCTAGCGGGTCCTTGATTATGCATAGTGTTTTTCCGACTATGTCCACATTCTCGGAGTGTAGGGAGTTGTCACTGTCAGTAGCATTGTGTTGCCATACCACCAGAAGATGTTTGATCGTGCAAGATTCGCAGCTGGAATTCATGTCCAATGCCCCAAGTGACTCAGAGGGAGGTTTGCCCCTGGCTATTTGGCATTTGAGAGATTCCTTGAATCTTGACTTAACTGCCCCAGATGACGGACAATGATCACGTCTGCCCCTTGGTTGGAAGTACTTTTGTTCACTAGATATTCTTCGTGCGAATTTCTTTGTTGTTCGAACAAAAAAGTCATATGCAAACAATGTTATTTTAAAAATGCAAAGCTTATGTCTGTCTTGAAGTTTTTTTTGAAAATGCATTTTTCATAAAAACAAGTGAATTTTTTGTAAACTGTAATGTCAACTCGTTATTTTACCGCAAGCCTTAAGGAGTCAGGATACCTTTTGTAATAGTATGCTTTCGAACTAACCCATGCTTCAGCTAGGACTTTTGAGGGTTGTAACGTGGCCTGTTCACGGTTTAAGAAACAAAGGATAGAGGCTCAAATTTTATTTGTACCCACCCGCTCTTCGTGATGTTCTTCAAACCTAAACTCAGTTGATCGTGCGTTAGACCTTGTTTGAATCCTTGCTCTGATATTCCGATGATGGTTCGGATGTTGACAGTTTATTTTGAATAGGAAGTCATTTCTCTTTTTTTTTCTGTTTGTTGACGGTTTGTAGGACCTCTTTCTTTTTTGATTTCGTTATCCCTGTTTTTTGCCTGAACTGTTTCTTTTTTGAATTTACAGTCAGCGGGATGCCCCAGTTTTTGTAAGTCTCATTCGTAGGTTTTGACTTATTGGGCTTGTATTTCTGAGAGATAATGACTGCCTGTCCTTATGATTATAGGGAACCATCACAATCTCTTGTTTTTTGTAAGGAATTCTTTAGTGACATTCGTTGTGCACTTGGATCAACTGAGAGAACTACCCTGCCCCGGGTTATGATTAAGGGTTTTAATTTTCGAAAAGAAAAACTCCTACTTCTTTGGCTCAAAGGGGTTGACGAGGGACTATCTTCCTTATAACTCCAGTGTTTAGGAATTGAAACAATGCCTGTACCTCATCAGCGGGGTCTGTTCAAAAGCATACTGTAGATTGTGGTATCGTTTTCGTCATCCTCCTTCAAGAGGCTTAGAATTATTAACCGAGAGTTGATCATCACAGAAAAATGAAAGCAATTTTGAATATAATGAATACGAATAGATTAATTCAAACAGACATATGCGATGCATTAATAGAATAAACAAGTTTGCTATGACATTAATTGTTTGTATAAGCAAAGAAAAATACAACTCGGAAATTCAAATAAAACAAAAGCCTTCAGTGATTTGGCAAAGGAGTTGTGATTATGTTTGGAGTCTCTGGTGCTTCAAACTGGATTTCCTTGGCGTCAATCATGTCTTGGACCTTGTTCTTCAGAGCCCAGCAATTGTCCGTAGTATGCCCCGGGCTATCAGAGTGGTAAGCGCAGCGGGCGTTGGGATGATAGTTAGGAGCAGAAGTGTTTGGATTCCGGAGAGGATCCCTTAAGGTAATCAGCCCTGCCTTCAACATTTGTTGTAGCGCTTGATCCAGTGTCATGTTGATCTTAGTGAACTGTCGTTTGGGTGCTACCTCCTTACGCTGCTGCCCCTGAGCAGGCATAGGATTAGAGATTTGGGTTGCCCCTACATGTTGATCATGACGACTCTTTTTGCCATGCACAGCATTGGATTCCTTTTTCCCAGTGTAAGGCTTTTTGTGAGTATCAGATGGTGTGGCCTCTTGAATCTTCCCAGCCTTGATACCAGCTTCAATTCTCTCCCCAGTCAAGATGAGGTCTGTAAACCCTACAGAAGAATTACCAATCAGGTGGTTAAAGAATGGACCAGACAGGGTCCCCAAGAACATGTCCACGAGTTCACGGTCAGTCAGCGGTGGCTGCACCCTGCCAGCCAGGTCTCTCCACTTTTGCGCGTACTCCTTAAAACCTTCTCCCGATCCTAGCGACATACCCTGGAGTTGGGTACGTGTAGGAGCGAGGTCGGCATTGTACTGATACTGCTTATAAAATGCAGTAGCCAAGTCCTCCCAGTTACGAATACTGGATCCATCTAGTTGATAGAACCATTCGAGTTGAGTCCCTGAAAGACTTTCCTGGAAGAAATGGATCCATAGATTCTTGTCAACCGTGTAAGGTTGGATCTTCCTTACATAAGAACGGAGGTGTAGCTTAGGGCAGGAAGCTCCGTCATACTTCGCAAAAGAAGGTGCCTTGAACTTGTGTGGGATCACCACCCCAGAAGATAAACCTAGATCGCCAAAATCCAACCCAGGCACCTGTTGGATCTCCATAGCACTCAGATGGTCCTCTAGTTGCTTATACCTGTCCTCAGCTGGAGGGTACTGTTCATCGTTGAAATCCGTCTTGTTGTCGGAGACCACGGGACTAGGAGCCCTTCCCCCTTGGGGACTGTCTTTCCCTACAGAGGAAGTAGCTTGATCAGCCTCATTTTGTGATCCATTCCCAGATCTGCGTCTAGGGTTAAACAACACAGTCCTCTTCTTCTTCTTCTTCATAAGCAGAGTCTTCAACTCCTGTTGACCCTGGGCTAGGCTCATAACCATCTCCTGGAACTGGGCATTCTGGGCCTGGAGGGCCTTGATAGCTTGTTCATTGGATGATTCAGGATTCATGATGACTGCTGAAATAAACAGCGAAGAAGGTAAGTGACCTGTCAAAAAGGGTACCTGTAATGCAATGACATGTATGTATGCATGCGATGTTTTCAAGGATCTCGCGGGGTAGACAAGAAAATTGTTAGAATCTGGTAGCTTGATTGAAGGAACTTCATGTTGTTGAGAATCCTTCTTCAAGAGTCAGGCTCACCATATCGAGTGGTTCATAGCCCCTGACCCAAGTCATTAACCTTGGCTAGAGGAAAATAAATCCCCTTTGCCCCTTGCTAGGCATTTGATTCATCACGACCTGCATCACAAACCCTTGAGATCCTTGAAATGGATTAGTCCTTATGTAGAATGTATGCAATGGTATGATGTTATGCTATGCGTGGAGTGATGTAAGTAAACCCTGTTATGAGTCCAGATTAAGGACTGTAAACAAAACCTGCAAGAAACTCATGTGTTAGATAACAAGCATGCAAGTAGTCAAGTATGAAGGCACACAAGTCACACAGAGAGCCCTTAGGATTTAGGCCAGCATGAAGTTTAGGTACTGCCCTCTTTCAGTTTCGTTGGTTAAGACATATCCTAGAAAATAGTAACCGGGTTCTAGAGGATCTCAATATCATCAACTACCCTCAATCGGTCATAACTCCAGTGTCGCAATCTTTTCTTGCGGTCAGAACCATCGCGAGAGTTTAGCCTCAATGAGTGTAGCATACTGCTACTGTTCTATGGCCAAGTTGGGTCAATTTAGGGTTCTAAGGTTGGTTGGTGCTCAATGACTCCTCAGAAGACCCATATTCTCCTCGTTGTAACACAAGGGATATCGGTACAGACCAAGGTGTCACACCAATGTAGCCACTGCTTCACCCGTGTCGGTCTACGCCGGACAGGTCCCTCACAGCTTATGCTACCTAAAAGGGGATTCCCCAGATCCGGGTTAGGATCTATGAAACTCCGATGCAAGCCCACAAATATAAAAGCAATCAAATCAAGCAATTGAAAACATAAGTATGATCTAATCCTAAGGTGCACCTCACTTATAAAGTAGTCCCGAGCAGAGTCGCCAAGTCTGTGATCGGTGGAAATAGAACTGACTATTTTGAAATGCTGGTTCCGCGAAATGTCGCGGTAAGCAAGAGTCGCCACCGTCTTTTATGTTCTCCAACAAGGAAAGGACAAAAGCACAGCAAAATTCCTTCTTTGAGAATGTTTCTCGGTTCGGGAGGTAGATTTATAGAAAGGGAAGGTGTTAGCACCCTTTCTATCCATGGTTATCCATGGGCTCTTAGGTACTTGCTCTTACGTTTTCAAAAATTTGTTTGCTTTTCAAATGTGTGTGGATTTTGAAAAAAGTTTCGTTTGAAAAATTTCTAAGTAACTCTTGTATCTGTCCTCAAGAGTGTATGAAAAATTCGTTTGAAAACTTTTAAAAGGTGTCAGTGCGAAAAGATGTTTTTTTGTTTGTTTTGAAAAGAGCAAGTACCCAGGAGAATCTACCTACTCTAAGGAATTAGGATGTGTAAGAGTCCTTTAGATAGTGATATCCCACCATTGAGAGGTAGGTAGCTCCATCGTTGGAGTTGTTCGGGTCAATTCGATTATAAGGGACAGTGTGGTCACCGAAGCAATAGTAGGACACCTTAGAAGTAACCCTAATGTCCTAGATCCTTTTTTATCCGAGGCAACCGTTTCGAGGCAACTGGATCTTTAGACAGGAGGGCGACCTCTAAAACACCCTATACTTGACGACCACGTTCGAGGCAACCAGTGAGGCGTACCCTAGGAGTGGCATGTGCATGTGTGTTGTTTTCATGTTATATTATCTTTGACCATGTTATTTGTGAGCTACGGATTGATTTTATTTGTCATTCAGTCTTTCATGCATTGTTAACAGTTAAGAGTGCGGAAAATAAAGTGCGGAAATATAAATCTACGCTATTACAAGGTGCGGGTCTATACATCGCCAAAAACATAACCCGTTTTGGGAAATAAATGCGGAAAGTAAAGGAAAGCGATAAACCCTAATTAACTATTACATCCTTTGAGCAGATACATAAATAGAAAATAAGAATAATGCGCGAAAGAAATTAAATCGGGACGTCCTTAGGGTTTTGACCCTTTTGAGAAATAAAGAAATTTTTAGTCCCTTTTTGCAATTAATTAAACATTAAACCTAATACTAATTAATTATTTAATTATTTAAAAGAAAAAAAATGTTTTTTGTGTTTTTTATGTTTTTAATGAAAATAAAAATAAAGAAATTAAAAGTCAAAAGAAACCCTAATTCTAAACTTGTTTTTATTTATTGTAAAAAAGGTTAAGATTACCTAATTAAACTAATTTAATTAATTTATATTTATTTACAAAAATAATAATTAATAAATAAGAATAATGATAATAATAAGACATGATTGAAAATTGTCAAACCCTAATTCTACATGATTTTTATTTATTTATGAAAAAAGATTAAAATTGACCTAATTTAACTAATTTAATTAATTACAATTTATTTACAAAATAATAATAAATAATAATATAAATAATATTTAGGTTTCTGATTTTATGATGAAAAATAATTTAGGAATTAATTAAATAATGGTAATAATAATTATGAGAAGAAAATAAAGAGAAAGAAAATAAAAAAAGAAATAGAAACCAATGGGGGTGTTGACCCAATAATGGAGGTATGTTTGGGAATTCAGACCCATTAAGCTTCCAGGCCTGTTGACTTCTGGGAATTGACTAGGGCGTGCTTTGACTTGGAGCATGGTGTGGATCACCCTTTGGCCTTTGGATCAGTCTGTTGAGACACTTGGCGCCCTGATTTGTAAGGTTTATGGTGGAATACATGGAAAGCGCTGCATTAGAATATATTAGAAAAAATAATATTGAGATTTGGGTGGATCTGGGAATCGAAACCAGGTCCCAATGCTTGCAAGACAACTCATCCTCCACTACGCCAGCTGAATGCCTTTGATATTATAATAACAAACAAATATATTATAAGAAAAACAAGTCACATGCTGAAACACAAAAAAGAGGCGCGCATGTTTGAATGAACCACTGGGGTATTGCAAGCTCACCGTCTTCTTCGTTTTCCTGCAACAAAACACAACAGATAGCGGGGGTTTTTAACCCCCACAAAGTGAAACGACCAAAAATAGCGACTAGCTCCCTAGGCCATATAAATAGGGCGCGAGGGTTGGTTTACGTTCGTCTTGTCCTTCTGAGTTCAACCATGGGTATCATTGGTCCTGATTTTACTTGTGCAGCAAAGCCCTAAAATCAAAGCTTCGAAACCCTAGATTTCTCCAATGGTGTCTTTTGATTTAAGGCTCCATAACTCAATTCACCTATACCATTAGCTTCAGAAAGGTCATAGCAATGCAAAGCAACAATTATATCATGTTAATGATGCATAAAACTTGAGTTTCGATTCTAGAAAAATTAAGCAAACCGTGTGACTGAAGCGAGTGATTCTTTGAGTGTTAAAGCTTGTTTGTGATTGCAATGCGTTCCTGAATGTCCCAGCAAGGTATTAGAATCAAGAAAGGGCTTTGAATTATGCTGGAAGGTGGAATTCAGTTTTCCAATTTTCTTGAAGTTTTGGAATTTTCTTATGGATTCTTTGCAGCAACTTGCACGTCTAAGGCTTTAGGGTTTGGTTATGCTCTTATAGTATAATGGATTTAGGGTTCAATCTTTGTCCAAGAATCCATGAAATTATGTTTTGCATCTTTGATTTCAATCAAATCTTTTTGCACATTTTTTATTGATAAAACTTGCTAAAATTGGATATTTTGGTCCCCTTGATTGGCAAACGAAATCTTCAGCATGTGTTGGTCATATTTGCTCCACAAAAGATTTGAAAATAATATCTTTTGAATTTTCCTACAATTAAATGAATTAAATGAATTAATATTAATAAAAATTCAATTAATTAATTAAAAATAAGAAAATAAATCAATTTAAGCTCAATGGGTCGTGCATAGGCCTTGGACAATGTTTCAAGAAAGAATTTGAGGCCCATTAGCAAAAACAAGGTGTTTTAGGCAAAGTTGACTTTTGCAAATTCCCAAAACTTTCCCAACTTCTCAAATGCATATCTTGCTCAATTTGGATCATATGAACATGTTCTTGGACATTTTGGAAAGGTCTTGAAGTCCTCTAACCAATGCCTTTGGTCCCATGTCATTTTGATTTACCAATCTCAAGTTATGGTCTTTGACTTAAAGTGCCTTTTTGTTGACTTTTGAAAATGACCTATAATGTAGAAATTGATAACTTTTTGTGAGAGCATTTCTTGGATTTGAAATGTGAATATGAGTTGTAGGAAATGTCATCCCCTTCAAAATGAGCATTGGATGGGATTTTTCTGATGAACCATGAAAAAGTTATGCCTTGGTCAAGTTACAGTTGACTTTTCAGCTGTCCAAAAATAGTAACTTTTGCATCTTGATGATATTTGAGCCATGCTTGTGGAATCATGATCAAGACTTGATCAAATGATGATTGTGGCTTCAAAATAAGATGTTGACCAAAAATTTTGACTTTTGACTGCCAAATGACCATTTTGCCCCTGCAGTTGATTGTGAACCAAATGAAGCTTTTGACTGTGCAACTTGACCCTGTGAGTCTTGAAACTTGCCATGTAGATGCGTGAGGATATGTGTAGGCCTATGGGACTTGATTGAGCCCTTGAAAGCCTCAACTTCTTTTCAATAACCAAAACCCTAATTTTGACTGGCTTAGGAGGCAGTTGGGACTGTGCAACCCTTGAGTAGACTTGAGCAAATTGAGATGAATATGGGAGGGCAAATTTTGGGGTACAACAGGGATACTTTTGAAGCCAGCTTCTATTCCAGTGAGAAGAAGGTTTCGGAGCTCACCTGCCGACTTCACGAGGAGGAAACTCTTAACACTTACATTGCACCAAAAAGGATGCGCAATGTCTTTTTACATTAAGAATTTTGTAATGTTTTGCCCATGGGGCACTTATGTACTAACAAATTTCTTCTTAATATGACGTGCTTTCATTTTGTTTGCAACAAATTTGAAATTTTGAACCCTTGAATGCATTACATGAATAACATACCATTCATCATATGCATAAACAGGTCTTCAAGCCAGGTTTCCTTATCTTTCTGCTGTTTATTTCAGCAAGATGGATTTGGAGCAAACAGTAAAGGATCTACAGGCACAAAATTCACAATTTCAGCAACTCCTCATGACCTTGGCAAAGGGTCAAGAGGATCTCAAAGCTCTGTTAGAGAAGAATAAAGAGAAGAAAAAGAAAAAGAGATCGGGGGTAGCCACTTTCGGAAGAAGGTTTGAGAGTGATGCTAGAAGGACTCTTGAGTTCCCTTTGACGTCTGACGAAGGGGATGGCAAGGGGAAAGGAGTTACTGTACCTTCTGAGTATAAGGTAGAAGAGGAGGAAGAGGAAGAAGACGAAGACTATTCCGAACAATAGTATCCACCAGCGGATGACAAATATAAGAACCTTGAAGACAGATTGGCAGTTATGGAGTTGCAGAGGGTGCCCGGGTTGGATTTCGAAGAATTAGGATTGGTAGCGGGGATTGTGATCCCTCCCAAGTTCAAGGTGCCAACATTCGCCAAGTACGACGATCTGTCTTGCCCTAAGATGCAGCTGAGGTCGTATGTTAGAAAGATCTAACCTCATTCATCCGATAAAGACCTTTGGGTACACTTTTCTAAGACAGCTTGTCTGGCACTCAGTTAGATTGGTTTTATCAGCTCAAGAGATCAGAGGTTCACAATTGGGAAGACTTGGCAGCTGCTTTTTATCATCAGTATCAGTACAATGCTGATTTGGCGCCCACTCGTACTCAGTCAAAGTATGGGGATGGCTTCAAATGAAGGGTTTAAGGAGTACGCCCAGAAGTGGCGTGATCTGGCTGGAAGGGTGCAGCCACCGCTATCAGATAGAGAATTAGTTGACATGTTTCTGGGGACCCTGTCTGGCCCCTTCTTCAACCATCTAATCGGGAGCTCTTCTGCGGGATTTACTGAATTGATTTTGACCGGCGAAAGGGTGGAGGCCGGTATTAAAAGTGGAAAGATTCAAAAGGATGCTTCCGCATCCACAGCTGTTAAGAAACCTTTCCCAGCCAAGAAGGAAGCATCCGCTGTTTATTCTCAGAAGGGATTGGGAAGAACTGAGCGCCGGCCGACTGTAGGGGCCGTGATGATTCAAAATTCGTCAAATGATCAACCTCACAACAATCAGTCGAGACCTAATCAACAACGGGTAGAACGGCCACAACGGCAGTTCACCCGCATCAACATGACGCCCGCTCAGGTTCTTCCCCATTTGTTGAAGCTGAATCTGACCAGTTTGAAAGAGGCGCCAAAAAACCCTAACACCTCCTCTCCATACTATCACTCCAATGCCAAATGTGCTTACCATTCCGACAGTGCTGGGCACGATACCAATAATTGCTGGGCACTTAAGAACAAAATTCAGGATTTAATTGACGCCAAAGAGGTTTAATTTGACGCTCCTGAGAAGCCCAATGTTATATCCGCTCCAATGCCCAAGCACGGCCACAATGTGCATGCTATTTTGGAAAATCTCCATGTTACTGATGTTGCCGATCTGTTGACTCCATTGTTAGTGATTAAATAAAATTTGTTGCGAGCCGGGATCTTTCCTGGTTGTGGCAAAGACTGTTATTTCTGTTTGAACATTCAAGGTGATTGTCCAATGTTGAAGTCAGGTGTCCAACGCCTGATGGATACTCAAGAGATACTTTTCCAGAAAACCCCTGTTGACTCTTTCAATCCTATTACTCCTGATACTTGTGTTACTTCAACCAAAGATATTGCTATCATAACCATTTCTGACAATCCTCCCAAGGCTTGCAAAAGGCCTGTCAGTATTACACCCAACTTTGAATGTGTACCTTTAAAGATCACCATGTCGGGACCTGTCCCGTACCAATCAAGCAAAATGATACCGTGGAACTATGGGGGAGAAATCTTCTACCACGACATAAAACAAATCGAAACAATCAAAGAGATTTCTGAAGAAGACCCTGATATAGGGAACATCGCGGGTACAAGCAAGATAACCCGTAGTGGCCGAATCTTTTCTCCGGAGATTGCTCCCCCTCGAGCAGTTTTCGGACCCTTAAAAGCTTCTACACCTGTTGGGCCCTCTGTGCAAGGCCCAGTGATTGAAGAATTAGATACTCCTGGAGTAAGACCATCTGCTGATTTTACCGACAAGGGTAAGGGGATACTGGAAGGGCCTGTCAGGACGAAGGCTTATGTTGTGGTTATCCCCGAAACCACTCAGAAAGAAATGGATGAAATCCTGAAAATAATCAGAAAAAGTGACTACGACGTTGTGGAACAATTAGGGCAAACCCCTTCTAAAATTTCAATGTTGGCTCTTCTGCTCTGTTCTGAGGCGCATGCCAAGGCCCTGATCAAATTCTTGAAAGCGGCACATGTACCCCAAGAGACCTCGGCTGACCAGTTTCAGGAATGTGTGGCCAGTCTTACTGCTGACAATGGCCTGGGCTTTTCCGACGCTGACTTAACTCCCAAAGGAAGGAAGCACAATGACGCGCTACACGTCTCAGTTGAATTCCGGGGAACCACTCTCGCCCATGTCTTGGTTGATACTGGTTCTTCCCTGAATGTGCTGCCAAAGAAGGCCTTAGACCGTTTGGATTACGAAGGTTTGACCCTCAAACCTAGTAACATCGTCGTTAGGGATTTCGATGGTTCCAAAAGAATGGTTCATGGAGAGGTTGATATTCCTATCAAGGTAGGCACCAAAGTATTCAATTCCACCTTCTACGTGATGGACATCTGTCCGTCATACTCATGTTTGCTTGGAAGACCGTGGATCCATTATGTCGGGGCAGTTACATCCTCTTTGCACCAGATGCTGAAATATCCTGTTAAGGGTAAAATTATAACTGTGCACGGCGAGGAATAGTACATGATCATTCATCTCAATTCCTTTCAATATGTGGAGTTAGATGGCGAGTTCATCGAAACGCCTTTTCAACATTTTGAGGAAGTTTCTCCCGAGGTAGCAGTTGCGAAGACAATGGTTGAGGTACCTATCGTGCCCAAGCATGCATCTAGGATGGCATCTCTCAAGGACACGGAGGTTGTGATTAAGGAGGGGAAGAGCACAGTATGGGGGCAGTTGCCCGATTTTCCCTATAAGACAGACAAGTTTGGGTTGGGGTTTACTGTTGCAGGACAAAAGGCTATGCGTCACTCTAAGATTGGAAGACCACCCGTCAAGATCTATCACCATGGAATCAATGATGTAGAAGATGAGGATGAAAAGAGCCACTTTGAAGATTGGATCTTTCCGACTGTCGAAGGGGGTTTGAGCAACTGGGAAGCAAAGGATTTTGTTCCCATCACCTTTATCAACCAGTAATTTTATCTTTGAACAATTTCCCATTTCTATGGTCTGTAATAACTACAACAATTTGCACACTATTTTCACCTCATGCCTTGCCCGGGGCATGTAGGTCCATTTGTAAGGGTTTGATTTTCTTCATAATCATATGCCATGTTTTAATGAATCATTGGACGTTTTTCATCTATAAACTTTATGTTCATTTTCTTTCCTTTTGCATTTCTGTTTGTTTAAGGATGGCTATCCCTTACACACACCCACACTCACAAATGCAGGTTCCCATCCACTCCGGATTCCATGGGTGACTATTCTGTTTTAGCCTTCGATAACTCTGAAGATTTGGTCAATCATGCTGAGTACAAGGTTGACGAAGATTGTGAAGTGCCAGGAGAGTTAGCCAGACTTCTACAACAAGAAGAGAGGGCCATTCTGCCTCATGAAGAGTTGCTAGAAACCATCAACTTAGGGACAGAGGAAGACAGGAAGGAAGTAAAAAAGGGTGCCAACCTGGAACCGAGTGCCAAGGAGCGCTTAGTGCAGCTGTTGAACAAGTATGTTGAAATCTTCGCCTGGTCTTATGAAGACATGCCGGGGTTAGACACAGATATCGTGGTTCACCGTCTCCCTAGAAGAGAAGACTATCCACCGATCAAGCAAAAGGTTCGCCGAATGAGGCCTGACATGTCTGAAAAGATTAAGGCTGAAGTAATGAAGCAATTCAACGCTGGCTTTCTGGCTGTTACAACCTATCCACAATGGGTTGCTAACATTGTGCCCGTACCCAAAAAGGACGGCAAGGTCAGAATGTGTATGGACTATCGGGATTTGAACAGGGCCAGTCCTAAAGACGATTTTCCACTACCGCATATCGACATCTTAGTTGACAACACAGCTCAACACAAGGTTTTTTCCTTCATGGACGGATTCTCGGGCTACAACCAGATTAAAATGGCCCACGAGGACATGGAGAAAACTACCTTTGTCACGCAATGGGGTACTTTCTGCTACAAGGTGATGCCGTTCGAGCTGAAGAACGCAGGGGTAACTTACCAACGCGCCATGGTAGCTTTGTTTCATGATATGATACATCACGAGATCGAAGTTTATGTGGACGACATGATAGCTCGATCACAGACAGAAGAAGAACACCTTAATAATTTTCAAAAGCTGTTTGCCAGGTTGAAGGAGTATAAGCTCAGACTGAATCCAAGCAAGTGCACTTTTGGAGTTAGATCTAGTAAACTTCTGGGATTTATTGTCAGCAACAAGGGCATCGAGGTTGATCCAGCTAAAGTAAAAGCTATACAAGAAATGCCTGCCCCCCGTACTGAAAAGGAGGTTAGAGGATTCTTGGGACGCTTGAACTATATTGCGAGGTTCATCTCTCACCTGACATCTACCTGCGAGCCAATTTTCAAATTGTTGAAGAAAGATCAGGTAGTTGAATGGAACGATGATTGTCAAGTTGCTTTTGATAAGATCAATGAGTACTTACTAGAACCTCCTATTCTGATGCCACCCGTCGAAGGAAGGCCGTTGATCATGTATCTGACCGTTTTGGACAACTCAATGGGGTGCGTACTAGGCCAACATGACGAGTCTGGCCGAAAAGAGCATGCCATTTATTACCTTAGCAAAAAGTTTACCGACTGTGAGACTCGCTACTCACTGCTCAAGAAAACTTGCTGCACTTTGGTATGGGCTGCTCGCCGGCTAAGGCAGTATATGTTGACTCATACCACTTTGCTGATTTCCAAGATGGATCCGATCAAGTATATCTTCGAGAAGCCGGCTTTATCTGGAAGAATCGCTAGATGGCAGATGATCCTGACTGAGTATGACATCCAGTATACTACCCAAAAATCTATAAAAGGGAGTGTACTAGCTGACCATCTAGCTCATCAAGCTGTCAAAGATTATCAATCTATGAGATTCGACTTCCCTGACGAGGACATCATGACTTTGGACAACATCGAAGGTAACGGACCATATGAAGGACTTGAACAAGGATCCCGATGGACCCTGTACTTTGATGGTGCTTCAAATGCACTTGGCAACGGTATCGGTGCGGTACTTATTTCTCCGGAAGGTTGCCATACACCCTTCACTGCCCGACTTTGTTTCAGCTGTACCAACAACATGGCCAAATATGAAGCTTGCATCTTTGGTCTCAAGGCTGCTATAGACCTGGGGATCAAATCTCTGGTCGTATTTGGGGACTCGACTTTGGTTATCAGTCAAGTCAAAGGAGAGTGGGACACCAAACATCCTAATCTTATCCCATACAAAGAACATGTCCTGACATTGTTGCCTCATTTCGAGCAGATTACTTTCGAACATTTCCCGCGAGAAGAGAATCAGCTAGCAGATGCTCTGGCTACAATGTCTTCCATGTTTAAACTCAACTGGGATAACGAGGCTCCCCAAATTACCATCGAGAGAATGGACGAACCTGCACACTGTCATGAGATTAATACCGAAGAAGTAGTGGAACAACCCTGGTTTCATGAAATCAAAAGGTATCTCCAGACTAGAGAATACCCCAAAGGAGCTTCCGTCAATGACAAAAAGTTCTTAAGGAGATTTGCTGCCAAGTTCTTCCTAAGCAATGACATCCCTTATAAACGCAGCCATGATTGTGTTTTACTTCGATGCGTGGACAAAGCTGAAGCAGAGTTGATCATGACTGAGATACACAGTGGCACATTTGGCACCCACTTGAGCGGGCATCCAATGGCAAAAAAGATTCTAAGGGCAGGCTACTACTGGTCTACCATGGAAGCTGATTGTCATCAACATTACCATACCTGCCACAAATGCCAAGTCTACACCGACAAGGTACATATTCCTCCTGTTCCTCTCAACGTTCTGACAGCTCCTTGGCCATTCGCAATGTGGGGCATTGACATGATTGGAGAGATCAAGCCCACGACATCCAATGGACATCGCTTCATCCTGGTGGCTATTGATTACTTCACTAAATGGGTCGAGGCAGCTTCCTATGCCTCAGTTACAAAGAATGTGGTTACCCGCTTCATCAAGCAGAATCTCATATGCCGGTATGGTATCCCCGACAGGATCATCACAGACAACGGTACAAATTTGAACAATACTATGATCACCGCTCTATGCAAACAGATTAAGATTTATCATCACAATTCATCTCCCTATCGGCCGAAGATGAACGGTGTTGTTGAAGTCGCGAACAAAAATATCAAGAAGATCATTCAAAAGATGATAGTCACCTACAAAGACTGGCACGAGATGTTACCATTTGCTCTGCATGGATATCGTACCACGACACGTACTTCAATAGGGGCAACCCCATTTTCTTTAGTATATGGCATGGAGGCTGTTTTACCTATGGAAGTTCAGATTCCTTCCTCAAGGATCATGAAAGACGCTGGTTTGAGTGAAGACGATTGGATTCAGACCCGGCTTGATCTACTCAATTTGATTGACGAGAAGCGACTTACTGCTGTTTGTCATGGTCAGGCATATCAAAAACGCATGATCAAGGCTTTCAACAAGAAAGTCAGGCGCCAAGTATATCAAGTCGGAGATCTTGTAGTCAAGCAGATCATATTACCGCAAAGTGATCCCAGGGGCAAATGGATTCCTACTTACGAAGGACCATTTGTAATTAAGAGAATCTTTTCTGGTGGGGCAATGATTCTGACCACCATGGATGGCGACGATTTGCCGCACCCTGCGAACGCAGACATAGTCAAAAGATACTACGCATAAAACGACCTGACAAGTTGAAAACCCGAAAGGGCGACTTGGACAAAAATGGGCATCCCGGTGAATCGAAAACCCGAAAGGGCGGTTCAGGCAAAAATTAGGGATAAAACAAAAAAATCTGTACACCCGGCAAGTTGAAAACCCGAAAGGGCGACTTGGGCAAAAAAGGGTTTCCCGGTGGATCGAAAACCCGAAAGGGCGGTCCAGGCAAAAGTTAGGGAATTAAAGCGTATGACTATGTCTCGTCGGATCACTTTAAGAACAATATTTGCACCAACAAGCTCCAAGCTTCTGATCAACCCAGTCATCGGCGGACGAAGCAGCGAATGGACAAGATATTCAGAGTTTTGAAGGCTATGGCAGAATGGGAATCCCATGGAATTGTTACACATAGCCATCTTTCTTTTGTATAAAATTTTTTGAATTTTTACGACAACATTCTCTTACTAGGATGTCTGTCCCCTTTGTACAAAGATACTCACGAAAGTTAAATTCAAAGATACTTCAAAGTGCGGAAATTTGCTTGCCTTTCTTTTCTTTTACACTTATGTTTTATTTGAAAACGTCCAACGTTTCGTTAAATAGGCATACGCATTCGAATATAATCACTGCTTACAAATAAAACGAAATTGAAAAAGGGAAATTACTGATAGGTTGAAGGTGTAGGAAGATATCTTTGTGCCATTCCAGAAGGAACCCCCTACGATACATCATTCAGATCCTCAACAAAGCTGAAACCTTGGAGTATTTCCCCAGCGGAGTTAAACTTCAAGATCCCCAGCGGAGCCAGTTTAATCTAAACCTCATTCCCCAGTAGAGCCAGAATGGTGAGTATTTCCCCCACAGATTTATCTCCCAACAAGATCGAAGAATCTTGGTCCCATTTCTCCAAGGCTTCAATTCCCCAGAAGAGATTTTCAGAGTTTCCCCAATATCCCAGGAAAGTCAACAAGGATTTCTCATCTTCAACAATCAAAGTTTCTGGAATCCCCAACTTCGATCGAAGATTTATCTTCCCCGGCAACAGTCAAAGATGTCATTATCTCCAGCTATCCAGGATTTATCTTCCTCAACAAGACAGCTACTCAGCTTACATGCATAACCATTACATCCATATTCATAAACATGGATTACAATTCATTGCATCATACATATCATGCAATACAACTTCGTGTTTTAGCTAACATTTTACCCTTTTCAGGATAAGATTAAAAGGTTATTGTTAACAATTATTCAGATACAGTATGGATACACCCCAGACACGGCGGTCATTCTATTACTCATTCAGAACTTCAAGTCAGAATACAGTATGGATACACCCCAGACGCGGCGGTCATTCTACTACTCATTCAAACCTCAGTAATCAGATACAGACTAGATACGCTCCAGACACGGCAGCCATTCTATCTCTCATTCAGATTCAACTATCAACTACAGGTTCAGATACGCTCCAGACACGGATGCCATTTTGGCTCTTACATCAGCAGTTTGACTCTCCCCAATGCAGTCGCCACGAAAATCATTTTGTCACTTATTCAAATCCCAGTTACAGTACTGATACACCCCAGACACAACGGTCATTCTACTACTCATACAGGTCTCAACTTCAGATACAGTCCAGATACGCTCCAGACACGGTTGCCATTCTGTTACTCATTCAGAGTTTAACCCCAGCACACAGTTTATCCATACACAGATGTTTTCCTATTACCCAGATACAATACATATAACTCCAGACATGGCAGTCATTCTGATATTCATTCAAAGTTCAAATACAGTTACAGCTCAGATACGCGCTAGACACGGTCGCCATTCTTTTGCTCATACAGACTCAGTCTCCAGATACAGTTCAATGGCATCCCAGACACGGATACCATTTTGATGCTCATTCTTCCGACCTACAGCACTGCAATTCGACAAACATTCTTGGATGGCATCTTTAAGCCCATCTCCAGAAAGATTCTACCATCTCTAAATGACATCTTTAAGCCCATTTCTTCAGCCATGTTTTGACGAGTGCAAATTTACGGGCACTCTAGTGTCCAATCCTCTTTTACCTTCGAGTCACGAAAGGCAAACTTGCCAATCTAACTCCTCAGGTTCAAGAAGATTGAACAGGGGAAACTGTTGTACCCCAAAATTTTCCCTCCCATTCCATCAACATTTTTCTCATCACAAGACTCTTGGAACTGAAGATCAAGCTAGGGTTTGCTCTGCTCAAGACACTTACTTGCACTGTTGACCTAAATTAGGGTTTGAGTTTGCACAAGGATGTTTTGACCCACAATTCCCAAATGGACTTTCATACTTCATGTTGGACTCACAAGTTTATCCCTACCAAGTTTCAAGCCTTGATTCAAATTTTTGCCCAGTCAATTGGACAGTTGACCTAAAATCAACTGTATTGGGAAAAAAGTCAACTATGGCCAATTGATAGTCAAACCTCATGAAATTTGACCCATATCAACATTATGAACTCATATGAACCATTTGATCAAGTTTGGATCACAATTCTACAAGAAATTTGATCAGATCACCAAAAGGGTAAAATGGTCATTTTTAGGGTTTTGACTGTACAAAGGCAATTTTTGACTGTTTGACCTAACCAATGGCAAACCAAGCTCAACCATGGACACAAGGACTCAATGACATTGTCTTGACCCATTCAACAAGTTCAGAAGATCTCAATTGCATAGGATTGACAGATGAATTTTTCAGTCAACTAATCAAAATTTGACTGTATACTGAAAAGTCAAACTTTGACTTTTTGGTCAAAATCAAGTGCCAAGATTTATTTTTCATTAAGACATGTCAAATTATGAAACTTGTTCATCAAGAAACCCAAAAATTCAAATTCTGGTTTAAAATGAAAAAATGTCATAACTTAGAAATTTTCTAAGTTATGAAATTTTCTTTTTTTTTTCCTAATTTTGTCCCATTTTTTCACCAAGATGAAAATGGATTCAAACAAAACTTGCAACATGAAAGTTGTAGTCCATCACAAAGTCTACAACTTTGATTCACAAAGTTTTCTCAAAAGAAGCTTGTATATCAAGTTATGATTTTTGGAACAAGGGTACCTAAAACTTCTAACTTAGAGAAAATTTGCCCTAATCTAGGCAGGATTTTGACCCATGTTCTTGGCCATTTTTCACATAGTTCCACTTGGGATTTCAAGTTAAATTTCAAATATGGATTGTAGTAAATGTTCCAAGCTTTCCAAATTGTCCAAGAACTCCTCAAACACCCTTGTGGTTAGAGAGAATCGAATACTTGAAGTTGGCAAAAACTCACTTTTGTCCATGGCCAATACATGTTCATACCAATTTGCAATTCTGATCTAGCTAGCTTGGTTCACCATTACAGGCCTCAAAACCAATTTTTACTCCTTAATTTAATTCATATCCATTGAGTTAATGTATTTCCTTGGTCATTAGGGCATTATACACTAGTTTAAGCCTTAAAAGGAAAAAGCAACAATGCCATTTTTGCCTAAACTTCACTTTATGTCAAAACAAAATCCTTGAGGCATGGGGCCAGATCTTTGAGGCAAGATCAAGTCCACTAATTCTAGTAACCAAGAGCAAAAGATGCAGCATGATAGGGGGGCCTGTACCAAGCTATAACATCACTTTCACATGCTTGCTTGAAAAAGGAGAAAAGTGGCAAAACATATACAATCTCACACATCTGTTTAAAGAAGCTAAGACAAACCTTGTAGACAAGTTACATACCTCCCAACAAGTCTGAAACACGACCCTTTCATCACTCAAACCTCCTCATACTCAGAATCATAGTTTTTCTGCAAAACAGGGCAAGTTCTGCATTTTGCAAGCCATAACCAAATTCCATCGTGCGTTTTATCCAAAGATAGTTCAAACACCTTCCAATCAACTCACCTGAACTATCCCAGGCCCCCATTGCAAGCTGTAACACCTCTAACACACTTTGACATTTTCATTTCAAAGCTCTACGGGTTGAGTTCTACAGCACGATTCAAGTTGTTTCAAAGCAAGCCAAGCATTGAAGAAGCTTCCTTGGACCTCAGGCAAGCTCAAAAGAAGCTCAAACACCATTAAAGGTTGCTGCATTGTCCAGCTCGAAGTCAACTGAAACATGTATTTCATGGACTTCTATCTCTCTATTTAGGAATGGTTAGGCTTAGGTTTGTGAATGAAATATGTTGTACTCATAGCCCTGAAGCCATACATATGCTTAGTTTTCATTTACATTAATCGTGCTAAGAGAATTTCACTCATGAACTTTCTGAAAAAACTAGGTTAGAAATTAGGGCCAGATAAATTCTCTCTGGTATTTGAGAGTTAATCCAAGTTTTTTATATGGTTAAATTCGTTGTTTAATTCTCTACAATGTTCATGTTGTGAGTTTTGTCAAAAAATCAAAGAATCAGAAGATAGCCATGGATGTACAGAACGCGTGTTTTGTGAAACAAGAGGAAGAAGATGAAGTCTGGCTGGGCTGAGCCTAGTTGTCCTTTGCTTTTGACACCCCCATTTTCTGTTTACACCCTCCTGGCCCATTTAATTAAATATTTATCATTTTGGCATTTTTATTTTTTATTTTGACTTTGTTATTTTTTGTCTAAATATGAAAAATGTCAAAAATAATTTTCTATATTTTTTCATATTTATTTGATATTTATTTTATTTTACTAAGTATACATATGTAAATAAACTCTTTTCTTTTTTAATAAAACTAAAAAATAATAAAAAAATATACTTATTTTCATTTTTTTATTCTTATTTACATTTGAAAACATTTTCTTGAAAGTACCCATTTTTGTAAATAATTAATTTTTATCTTTGTATATTTAATATGTATATATATATATATATATATATATATATATATATATATATATATATATATATATATATATATATATATATATATATATATATATATATATATATATATATATATATATATATATATATATATATATATATATATATATATATATATATATATATATATATATATATATATATATATATATATATACTTGTTATTAAATAATTAGGTTAAAAATATAAAAATATCACATTTTCATTTTTATTAATATGTTGTATTAAAAATATCATTTTCATAATATACTTTTATTTTTATGTATAAATTAATATATTATTGTATATAATTAATAAATAATATTATTCATTAAGAATTAGGGTTTCTTGCCCTAAATAGAAAAATAATAAAAATTGACTTTTATTTATTTATTTATATTTCACATTAAAAAAATACACTTTCTACATACATAAAGATCTTTTTTGTATAACATGTTTTATTTAATATTTATTTGTTGTACATTTAAATATTGTATCTCGTACATTCAATTTGGTTGTAATAGTAATCTAGGGTTTAATTTCTTGTCAAAAACTCCCAATTCAAATTTGCACCCCCTCCCTATATCATGTTGTAATAGTATAGCATTTAAATTCTCGCACATTTAAAAGCTTTCAATTATGCCATGCTTAGACCTAGGGTTTATATGCAAATAAAATCAACAATTAGTTTGACCTAATCCAAGATAAATATGCATGAAAAACAAACACAATGCACACTTGCATCCCTAGGGTTACAATCCACTTGTTGCCTTCAAAAATGGGCCATGGTTGCATGTTGAGTACTTTGGCAAAACAAAAACAAAACAAAAGATCATAGTCCCTCGATGACGCTATCTGAGTTGCCTAAACAAAATGATCAAGTCCCTTAAGAAAATTGCCAAATATACTTGACACCATTGCTATCATGGTCTATACGATGACCCGCGTCTGTCCCGTTAACATCCTAACACAAGGTTGTTCACCAAATACAATGGTGAAACAACACTGTTAAAAGGGTTAAAAAACATAAGAAAGATCTTTGAGTAGAATAGGGTAGATAGCTCCTAGTTACTTGATCAAGCTTGCAAAAACATCCTTGCTATTTTTAAAACACACTTCACAACACAATTTCAAAACCCTACTTTCAAACATTGAAAACTTTTCAAAAGACAAAAACATCTTTGTATACATTCAAACAAGAATCATTACAAAGGTTGCCACAACGATGGCTTCTTTTCAAAACATCTTTCAAAATCACACACAAAGCACCATTTCAAACAATTGAAAAGCACCATTTCAAACAATAGAAATGCAAAACAAGTAACTAAGAGCCCATGGATAACCATGGATAGATAGGGTGCTAATACCTTCCCTTTCTATAATCTACTCCCTGAACCCAAGAAAACATCTCAAAGGTCTTTTCTGTGCTTTTTGACCTTTCTTTAGGATAAAATAAAAAGTCGGTGGCGACTCTTGCTAAACCGAAACATTTGCGAACACAAACGCAAAATCCCAAGTCAGTTCTCCCACCGTATCACATAAGGTTTGTATGGCAAGACTAAAATCAATCGATAGAAAATCCTAATTCTCAAGATAAATATAACTGAGCTGAACACACTTTTCATACTCACACCTCTAGGGTAACCTCTCTTTGTTGCATTTGGAAACAATGGTCATGTCCCTCAAAAGTAGGGATACTTTAGCAAAAGACCCTTATGAATAAAGATCATAGTTTCTCGATGATCCTTTGATGTTGCCAACGAAAAATGATCTAATCCCTTCGATATAATTGCTAAAGTATCTCTATCTGTTGCCTTTAATTACCATACGATGACCCTTCGCCTGTCCCTTCATATCCAATAGATAGGGCTGCCTACCAACTAATGGTATGGATAGTACTATCTCTAAAGGAGAAGGAAAATAATAAGAAATACCTTGAGTGGGTAATAAACTTTTAATCGCTTGCTCATAACTCTTTTCTAAAAAAATAAACATTTTACACATCACCTTTTCAAAACAAATATTTTCAAACACTTTGTACGCATTCTTGAGAAATGATACAAGAATCATTACAAAGTTAGTGGTACTTTGGCTTTTCAAAATATTTTCAAACAAATCACACACACAAAGCAAGTTTCAAAAAGTGAGCTAGCGATTAAGATCCCGTAGATAACTACGGATGAAAAAGGTGTTAACACCTTCCCTTTTCATAACATACCCCCCGAACTCAAAATCTATCAAGGTCTTTCCTGTTCTTTTCAGTCTTTCCTTATATTGGATAAAAGAAAATTCGATGGCGACTCTAGCTATCCACATATTTTGAATAAAACCTAAAAAGTCAGTTTTGCCACCGTATTACAGTGATCCCTGCAAAGACAAACTCAAAGAGAGAGGAAACATGTGACCAAACTTGTAATCTCATGATGCAAAATGACATGGGATCTTAGGGGTAAAAATTAGGGTATGACACTAGACATGGATTCACTCGATGATATTAGACCCATGATCTTGCTTGATAAAGAGCGTCACGGAACCTGACCGAGTCCAGATTTGTGAATCCAGGCCGGATTTGAGTGCCCCGACGAACTTCTTCTAGAGTTTGATGCTGATGCCTTAGAGGATCGGTATATACCCGGATGGGATCTTGATCCAAGGCTTACATTTACATCATTCAGAGATGGCTCTAACTCGATGTAACTGCTTGCACAATGTTGTATTGGAATTCGACGGTCCAACGGGGCCTATATGATATTTCAGTTTCATGTGATTTTGGTTTGTTAGTTGGAGTTCTCTTTGAAGTTCAAATATGAGAATCAGTAGTGGAAACATGAAAATCATAGGAATTAGAAGTAAATTCCCAGAGATGGCGCCACTATTTCTTTGTGAAACCATAAATGGTGGTGATGGTGGAAGCTAAGGTGAAACGGAGCTTCTGATGCTCTTTATGGATGTGACCTTGTGGATCGAAGGTTTCTATCACATTGCTTCTTGAACCAAATGTATCGACACTAATACAACATTGATAACAGGTGTTGTTATCTTTGATGCAGTGGACCTAAGAGAGTACCTACATGGTTAGCACACCAACGACCAAGTTAGTTAGGATTCCAGATAGGTGATAATGAAAGTGGAGATTACAGATTGTGTACCTTAGAATCTTTTACGAAGATATTTATACATCGGATCTAGCGGAGTAGGATAGATAATAGACTTTATAACATTGGACATTTGACTAGCAAGAAGTAATGGAGCAGAGTCTTTGGTCAGTGTAGACCAATAAATCTCAAATTTGATCGGCATAAACCAATAAACCTCCAAATCTTTGACCGACACAGAATATATATATATATATATATATATATATATATATATATATATATATATATATATATATATATATATATATATATATATATATATATTAAATGAGACTTATAATTATAAAATACAAGAGGGAAAGAGTATTCAGTAATAACTCACATATATTTGAAAATGTCACTATATCATGGCTTTATATAGGCTAGAAAATAAACAAGAACTTATAAACTAAGGAAATAAATGACGGTGATATGACGTTGCTAAAATTGCTAGCTAAGATTCTAATTTTATTTCTTACTAACTAAGTATGAGTTTAATCTTATCTCATAAGCATAATCCACTTCCTCAATATTTTAATTGTCTATAGTAAGCTTTCTTAATTATGAAAAATAAAGCCATGCATTTTCTATAGTAATTTTGATTTAATTATTCAATATTATCTCTCTTAAATCAAGCTCACATCATTGCAAACATTTTCTTAACATTTTCTTTAATTTATAAAATAGTTTAATCTTTAATGATTTTATAAAAATTTATACAATTTGTTTATTAGTGGGACAATACTTGATCTTCATTTCTTTCTTATCTATCAACTCTCTTATCTTGTGAAACTAAATATCATTATGCCTGGAACGTCTATGAAAAACTAGATTTTTACTCAGTGTAATAGTTGATTTGTTGTCACAATATCTTTGTAGGACTATTATAATTTTGATGTATCATTTCTAAAAAATTTCTCATTCATATTGTTTGACTATCACAACTGGTTGTTGTAATATATTCGGCTTCAGCAGTAGAAGCGCAACAACTTTTTGTTTCTTTGAAGACCAATAAATTACACATGTGTCCAAATGAAATGCATACCCTGACATGTTTTTTCTTGTTTCTAAATCTTCAGCCCAGTCACTGTCTGTGTATCCGACAAGCTCCACTTAATTATTACTAGCATAAAAAAAATCCTATCAATGAAAGTATCTTTGATATAACGAAGAATCCTCTTAGCTCCTTGAAAATGGCTAACACATAGTTCTTCCATGAATTGGCTAAGTAAACAGACTCCATATACTATATATGGTCTTGCCGGATTCAAATATCTCAGACTTTCAATCAAACTTTTATATTGAGTTCAATTTACCTTTTGCTATCATATTTGCTGGATGTTTTTGGCTCATTAGGTATTGGATTATGTTCATTCTCCTCTTCGTAATCATTTGAAGTCACTATTGAATCTTTTTGTGACTTTGAGGACAAATCACACATTCCTCCTTCATAAAAAGTCACATCTCTACTGATAATCACCTTTTGTGTCTCTGGATTGTAAAACTTACATGCTTTTGAGTTTGAATTATCCCAAAAAAAGATTCATTTGTATCCTTTGTCATCTAACTTCTTTCTCAATTGACATGGTACACGAGCATATGAAATACATATAAAAGCTCTAAGGTATCGGATTAAAGCTCTTCTTCCACTCCATGCTTCTTTATGAGTCTCTTCGTGAACAATCTTTGTTGGACATCTATTCAAAATATAAACTGCAGTAGCCCTGCTTCCGCCCAAACTTCTTTTGGCTTTTGTTTGGATTTTAGCATGCATCTGAACATATCCATTATTGTTCTATTTTTTTCTTTCAACAACTCCATTTTGTTGAGGTGTGTATCTTGTTTTTAATTGATGCTCAATTCTATCTTTCTCAAATAATTTGTACCAACGAGGTATTCTCGGCCTCAGTCTGTTCTCAATGCTTTGATTTTACAACCACTTTATTTTTCTACAAATTCCTTGAATGTTTTGAAGGCATCACACGCTTCTGATTTTTGTTTCAAGAAATACACCAAAGATTTTCTACTAAAACCATCAATAAAAGTAATAAAGTACTTGCAACTACCAAGTGTTTGTATTTCCACTCAACACAAGTCTAAATGAATTAGCTGCAGTATTTTCTTTGCACGTCAAGACATTCCAGTTGAAAGTGAATCTCTATGATTCTTTCCAATTTGACAAGTCTCACGTACTCCATTTGAAATATTTACAATAGATAAACCAGAAACACATTCTTTTTGTGATAGGTAATTCAAGCCATAAAAATGAAAGTGACCAAATCTCATGCACCACAATCAATCATCATCTGGTATAATAAAACTCAAGCAAGGAAATTTTTTATGTTGAATTTTCAAAGGGAATGGAGGTTTGGTGTCATTCTTACCTTTGTGATAAATCTGTTATTTATGTCAATTAACGTGTAAAAACCATTTTGAATATGCATGAGGTGATCTTTCTTTGACAATTGTCCCATATTCAATAGATTGTGATGAAGACTAAGAGCATAGGAAACATCACAAATAAAATTTTGTGATCTATCTTTCAAGCTGATAAAAATTTCACCTTTCCTCAAAATTGAAATATTTCAATTGTTTCCAAAATTTACCAATGACTTTGTTGTTTCATCTAGAGAAGAAACTAACTCCCCTTTTTCACTCATATGATTACTACATCATGTGTCTAAATATCAAATATTTTCTTATTCTAAAAATGTATTACTCACCAAAAATATATTTTGTGGATTTTCTTAGTACTTACTAGTATTTTGATATGGACTTTCTACTATATTTGCCTGATAATTGTATTTGTAATCAGCTATTTTGTGTCCAAAATTTCCACAATGATAAAAGTTATAATTTATTATTTCCACAATGATAACAATTATAATTTACCTCTTCCCCGACCACGACTGTTAAATCCAAAATTATTTCCACATCTTTGATGGGATGGATTGAAATTATTGTCTCTCCATTGGTTGAAGTCGCCACGTCCTCTTCCTCCATAATTTCCTCTGCCCCTGCCTCTATAATTTCCTCTTCTCTGTTGTTGTAATTATTTTGACCTCTTTCTTCTACAGTACGACTTGATTCAGAAGTGTTGTCAAAATTTACCCGACTCTTGAGAGCTTCTAGTGTTACTACTTTCTCCGTCTTTTCTAATATTCTGTTCACATGACTTTCAATACTCCCCTGTAACTCTGCTACAGACAAAGTGTCGGTGTCGCAGAACTCAATTATTACAGTCATCACATGGTCAAATTTCATCAACATTGTACGTAGAATCTTTCTACCACTTTGCTATCAGAAACATCTTCCCATATACTCTCATCTTATTAACAAGATTTATAACATGGGAAAAATATTGTTCTACCATTTCGAAATTATACATTTTATATTTTTCATATTCTCTATGATGCGATTATAATTTGGACTTTTGAGCCTTCTCTACTTCTTTATGTGACAACTTCAATATGTCCCACACTTTTTTAGCAGTTTTGAAATTTGCTGTTTTGTCAGATATTGAGTAATCAATTACTTGATGAATTTGTGAAAGTGTCAAATGATCCTTTCTACGAAGCGACTTCATTATCTCCATGTTGTAAATCGGAATCCACAAAATTCCAAACATTATAAACTTTTAGATATATTGTTATCAAAAGTTCTCAGTAACTAAAATCTAGTTGTATTGAATATTAAACTAGACTAAACAAAATTATAATTTTTCATATATCTCTCACAATAATTTTTAACACAATAAAAATACTTTTGTTTTTTACATACTCAATATATTTTTAACACTCACAGTAACCAGATGTAATCTGCTCTGATATGAATTTGAAATCAAATAAAACTTATAATTATAAAAATCACACATACATAATAAAAAAGAGAAAGAGTATTAAATAATAACTCACAATATGTTTGAACTTCATGCCTCTACATCATGACTTTATATAGGCTAGAAAATAAACAAGAAGTTATAAATTAAAGAAGTAAACGGCGGTGATATGGCGGTGCTAAAATTGTCAGTTGAATTCTAATTTTTTTTTTTTACTAAGTATGAGTTTAATCTTATCTCTTAAGCATAACCACGAATTCAATATTTTAATTATCCATGATAAGCTTTCTTAATCATGAAGAATAATTCCATGTATTTTCTATAGTCTTTCCTTATTACAACCAAAAAAAAAGTTATTTGTTATAGAATAATTCCCTTACAAATAATAAAAATTTCTCATAAAAACAAAATTTATAAGAAGATTGATCCCTAATAAAATATGGAATCACAAGTATATTTGTGAAAAGCTTTCAACATCGTCATTTTGCGAGACACATACTCTTTCACAAAATATAAATTATTTTTATACGATATACGAAAATATAGTTGCAGACTAGGAAATCAGTTAATACTGTAATATATCAGATTTTTTTTTGAGGTTATGCCCCTAACAAAATACAAATACTTTTTTTATTTGTTAATGATTTAGCCTGTTACAAAATGCATTCGTTGATATTTACTTTGAAATTTATTCTCTAACAAATTATAGTTTATAATTATACAAAAATGATATTAACAAAATCAAAATAATAATAATACAATAATTATAATATATTTACATTAACATAATAATAATAATAATAATAATAATAATAATAATAATAATAATAATAATAATAATAATAATAATAATAATAATAATAATAATAATAATAATAATAATAATAATAATAATAATAATAATATAATTATAATAGAATTAATAGAATAAATATAATTAAACATATTTAAATATAATAAAAATTAAAATTAAACTTTATACAAATTATAATAAAGTTATAATATTCAAAATAGTTAACATAAGTTCTTCTATACAAATTAAAGTAAACTTTAAATATTCAAATTTTAATTATTTTATTCATTGTTCATTTTTCCATGCTCTTCTCTTCTTCAACAATAATATAGTTAATATTATTTTTTTAAAATATTTTCTTATACCGTTTTTTTAAAAAATAATAATGTTTTAACATTTCTGTTTTAAAAGAATAATATTGTTTAAGATATAATGTTTTTAATAATATTATTTTTAATATAATTGTTTTTAATAATATTTTTTTATAATATTATTTTTAATAATACTATTTTTAATATATTTTTTTAATAACATTTTTTAATAATATTGTTTTTAATAATATTGTTTTTAATAATTTATTTTTTTAAATAATAATTTTATAATGTTTTTAATTCTGTTTTTTCTTTAAAAGTAACTGATTTTTTAATTAATTATATCTACTATTTTATAAAGCTGTTTTTTAAATAAATATTTAAAAAATTGTATTAAAAAATACTATTTTTAAACTATATATTTAAATAGTTTTTTAACTATTATTTTTAAACTTTTTTTAATATTATTTTTTAAAAATTATAATACTTTTTCAAATAATAAATTTATTCCAAAAAAACACAAATTTTTACTATGGATTTTATTCTGTTTTTTTATAAATAAATTATAAAAATTACCATATTATTTTTTAATTATTTTTAAAATTTTAATAAATAATATTTCACAACAAATTTTAATAAAAAAATAAAATATATATTTTTAAAGCTATCTTGAAGATGAACACTTTAAATTTGAATTTTTTAATAATAGTTTTAGATGATAATAATAGAACCTTAAATTAAAAAATGAAAATTAGAATCATTAATAAATATGTTATATAAACAAAACAATATAAACTATACATAAAAATAAATATAATAAAAAAAATTATTTTAAAAAGATGATAAAGTTTTATATGAAGATTTGAAGATAGAGAGTTTGTATATTGATATTGTTTTTTTTTTAGAGAGAGGAAGAGTATTTGTGTTTGAGAAAGAGAGAAAGAATATGTGTTTGAGAGGAAGAAGATAGAAGAAGAATTGTATAAAACAAAAGTGAGAGAGGAAAAATATTGTTTGTTTTTCCAATGTAGTATGCATAGTACTAGATGTGGTGAAGTGACTATATAACATAATAAATTGTTAGGCGTTGCCCCTCGTTAATTGTAAAAGAATTTCTGAACAATTTGACACACGAAGTTGTGTCTTGAATTTTGAATGGGACAATAGCTATACTTTTATGAAGTTATACCCCTCACTAAATGTAAAGCGAAAAATATTTTTAAAATTTAAAAATCTTTACTTAAATATTACGACGGAGCTCTCCACGTCTTATTTTTCATTTTATTTTATTTTCTGATTAGTAATATGTGAGACAGATATCCTCAAACAATATTTAAATTTAATGAGAGGTATAATACCTCACAATCATCCCTTACTAATATCACCTTCTTCTTTTTTTGTAGTGCTTGATTTAATTATTCAACATAAATTGAGAATTTTTTCCATATATTAACATGTTTTATAAGGGAATTTGAAAAAACATATTATATAATTTCAACTTTGCAATAGTTAATGTAATGCTGTTTTAAAAAATGTAATAATAGGCATGACGTGATTACAATTATTACATAACACAAATATAAATCTTACTAATACTATATACTCCTAAGGATGAATGGTGATGGAATAATCACGTGTTCATGACGTGAGAATGGCAATGTGCAATTTTGGGTATATAAATCACTTAATTTAAACTTAAAAAAGCTTAGAAAGTAAAAGCCCAAAAGGAAGATGAAGTAGTGGAATTGACAGAGGTAGTAAACTTTAGAGAAAGAGAGCATGATTTATCCACACTATTCGGTCATAACCTAACATGGGCAAGGTAGGATATTTGTTCCTCTATTGCACTTTCTTTTAATAGTCAAATAAGGGTCAAATGTGAGTTCCCATGAGTTTGGGGTTATAGCTTGGTTTCAAGTGTCACTAATTAAGACCAAACCTTTATACAAAAGAGATCGTATACAAAAAGAAAAAGCTATTTTGAAAAATGAAAAGATTATTGGAAGAGTGCGACAACCTTTTATCTCACAAGTCAAATCTCTCCTTTTATATATAAACACTGCTTTTGCCCTTTCTTTTCTCTCTTTCTACTTTCTTTAAGTGGTCAAGTAGAATATTTTACCTGATAAAAATATTTCTTTTACTTTGAATTGATTTATTATGGTTGTTTTATAACAAAAAGTTAATTTTTTAAATAAATAATATATTTAAATAATATATGGATTAAATATATTAATTATTTAATAAATTTAAAAAATATTTTTTTAAATAAATGAAATTAGAAGGAGTACAAGTTAAATGAAGTTTTATACACATTTTTTTTAAGTGAGAAATATTACTATCATTTGTTAAAATTTAATTTTACTATCTAAAAAAGTTTTAATATGCAGTTTATTATTAATTTATTTTTTTATTTTTGATTATTGACTCACTTATTTTTACGAAGGTTTATTTTAACAATATATACGTTATGATCAGTGGCGGAGCCAGGAAAATTATGAAGTCTGGACAAGTTTTCATTAGCTTCATAATTTTCTACCAATACAGTACAATGCTAATCCCAAAGAATTATTTCCTTGAATTGCAATTACCTCTTCAATTTGTAAGATTTCGGATTTTATAATATATACATGTTAAAATTTCGGATTTTATAATATATACATGTTACAGTATTTCAGGTGTGCTCACAAAATGAACAAACCTATAAAAGCCGAGAAAATTAGTTCAACACGCTCATTTGTGTGAAATTAAGTACTGCCTAAAAACACCGCTATCAATTCAAATTTGAGTTGCTAAGGATGATTGAACAACATCCTGGTATCTTTCGAGACCCTGTATCAATCATGTTCACCCTTATCATTTCAGCCTTTTCCCATTTTTGTAAACCTGCATAAATATTCGACAGAAGCACATCTTGAGAATCAGCACATGTAGCTGAGTCTGTACCAATCATGTTAATAGTTTGTTCTGCCATTTTCATATCTGAATGAATCCAACAAGCACCAATCATTGCCCCCAAAATATTTTTATTAGGTTTCAAAGGCATTCTTTTTATTAGCTCATATGCCTCCTTTAACCGCCCTGCTCTTCCCAAGAGGTCTACCATGCACCCATAGTGCCAGATGTTTATTTCGATTCCACATGCCTCCATTTTAGATATTACTTCCAATGCTTCACTAACCAAACCTCCATGAGCACAAGCCGAGAGTACACTGGTAAATGTGACAGCATCAGGCCTTATATTTGACTCCTCCATCTTGCGCAAATACTCAATAACCTCCTTGCATTTTCCATTGACAGCAAAATCCAAAATCATAGCATTCCAGCAGACAACATTCATATCATTGTAACTATCAAATACCACCTTTGCATGAACCAAGTCCCCGCATTTCGCATACATGTCAACCAATCCACTCAAAATAAACTGGTTCACACCTATTCCTTTGCATTCTATCATGTGATGAATTTGTTTGCCAGCATCCAAGTCCCCAAGCTGAGCACAAGCAGATAAAACACTAACAGCAGTGAACTCATCCGCCTCAAACCCTTCAACTCTCATTTCGCCAAAAGCCTCCAACGCTTTCTCACCAAATCCATTCTGCACATATCCAGCAATCATGGAATTCCAAATCTCCAAATTCCGAACCGGAAGGGGAATCCTTCGAAAAACATCCTCAGCCTCCACATTACTACCTTTCCTCCAATACCCACAAACCATAGACGACCAAGCAAAACAATTCCTTTCAGGCATCAACTCAAACACCTCTCTTGCATCCTCCATCTCTCCTTTCTTAGCATACCCATCAACCATTACACTCCACATCACCACATCCTTAAACTCATTCGGAACCCTATCAAACAATCTCCTAGCCCTTACAGTATCACCATTCTTCGCAAACCCACCGACCATCTGCCTCCAACTCACCCTCGATTTCCCCGGCATTGCCGCAAACGCAAGTGCATCAGATTCAGTGTCGCCATTTCTGAAGTACCCACCGATCATTGCATTCTAAGTCACAACATTTCTTTCAGGCATAACATCGAACAACTTGCGTGCATCCAAAACAACACCACATTTGGAATAAGCAGTAACAATTGCGGTTCCAATGAACACGTTGGTGTCCGAACCAGATTTTATGGTGTCTGCGTGTAAGGATTTAACGTAATGAAGGAAGGGGAGAGAATCGCATGGTTTGAGTAACTGAGGGATCACGGTGGGGTCGTGTGTTCCTTCATAACGAGTTTGCTTGTAGAGAATAAGAGCTCTTAATGGTTTGAAAGTTTTTGTGATTCCACGAATTTTGTGAATTGCTGCATTGTTCATTTACCTTTTCTTTTTCTTGATTGTCTTTTTTTTTTTAAGGAACATTGTAGCATCACAGCAACAATTCGATGAAACTCAAACCGCGAATCCGCAATCCAGCCAACAACAATACCGTACCTCACCGGGGCGGCCGAGCCTGGGCAGCTGCCCTAGCTGGCCGGACGCTGGCTCCGCCAGTGGTTAGGATGTATTTAACTACTTTTTAATTTAACTTGTTAAAACACACTTTTATAAAATGAGTGGATGTCTTATAGTAAATTCTATAGGAGTTTGTTATAATACACTCACTTACTTTTTATTTTTATAAAAGTGTGTTTTAATAACATGCACATTAAAGTATATTTAATTATTTTTTAATTAAAACTTGTTAAAATAGATCTTCATAAAAATAAGTGGGTCTATATTAACAAATTATATATAACTTTTAGAACAATACTTCTATGATGCACTTTGTTATAAATATGTATAATACAAAAATAAAAAACAAACAGAAAATAAAGTGCGCTGGTATCATTTATTTAAAAGACACAATATTATCATTTATGAGTTTTGGATTTTTGGTAAAATATCTATTGTCTCTGATGCTAGGAAATAAAATAAAAAATCAAAGATAAATAATATGTTGATTGTTCGAGCACACTTTTTCATTATTTCTTTACTTGAATGATTAAATTGGCTTATATTGAGTTGAATCTCTTACCTTAATTATGATTAGATGAGGTAATTGAGCATAACATGGGCATGCATGCTTGCCTGAATAAGACATGGTGTTCACATAGTAATGTTTCGAAAGTGGTCACTTAAATTAAGATTTTGTTGAATAAAAGAGGAAAATTCACCAATCCACTAACAAGGTAACAAGGAAATGATATTAGAGTTCGCAAACATGATATGGACTTACAGACATGTCATGAAACATGAATGTGTTAGCGCACAAGATTAATAAATAAAAGAAAGGTAAGAGAGAATATATTTACTGCAATGATGGCTAGAAAAATTATAGAAGGAATGATATAAATAATTGCTACTACTGATCTATTTATATACAAAGTAAATTGTCACGTAGGCCTTAAAAGGTAAACTTAATGACTAAGCTAAAAAGTACAAACTAGAAAATACTAAACTTAACAACTATGTTAACAAACTCAGAACTCGGAAGTGAGCTGAACATACTTCTGGACGTAACCTCAGAAGCTTATGCTTTTGACTAACAACGCTTCTAATTAAGCAGTCTCAGAAACTTACAGCTTCTGGCTAACAACCTCGGAAGCTCAACTGCTTATGAACAACAACATCTTCTGGATATGAATTACTTCTAATACCATTCCTTAATTCATATTCTGCTAACCAAAACTCTTTAACACTAATTCCATCCTTCAAACAGATAAAGTGTTCAGTCTTGACATCCTTCGTTAGAACATCTGCAAGTTACTTCTGGATGCTACAGTGTGCAACTTCTAATACTTCATTTAGAAGTGTAGATTTCTCCTTGAGAATCCATCTGACGTTGATATTTTTCTTCTCCTTCGGAAGCTCAGTTAACTCCCAAGTCTTATTTCTTTCAATAGCATCAAGCTCTTATTTCATATCCTTAAGCCACACTTTCTTCTTGATAGCTTCACAGGTTGACAGCACAACCACTAGTTTCTTCTTGGAGTACCAAGAAATAGGACTTTCCAAATATAAGCAAAAATATTCTGAAGTATTTCTTCTGTCAACTCTGTCTTCATACAAATCAGATTCTGAATAGCATATCAGCTCTGCATCTGATCTAACACCAGAAGAGAATAACACTCCATACCTCAGAGTCCCTTATGTATCTTGCAGCTTGTCAAACTCTACAAATCTCCTTGATATATTTTTGACTCTATATGGCCTCTAAACTTGTTCAGAATCTCCTTCTGATTTTGGAACAATATCTCCTTTTGGACTTTCTTCAGAAGTTTGACTACCACCAGAAGCTCCACATTTGTTAGCTTCTGGACCTTGTTCAGAATCACTACCTTCAAAAATAACATCTTCAAAAGTTGAATCACCTTCAGAATCTCTGCCTTTAGAAGTTCCACTTTCAAAATCAGGATCACCGTCAAAGACTGGATTACCTTTAGAAGCTCCTCCTTCAGAAAGTCTACCTTCAGAGACATGATTTCCACCAGAAACATGATCATCGTCAGAAGCTTTTCGTCTAGAACCTATGTCTTAAGAGTTTTTCTTTCTAGAAGCATGACCACCACCAAATTCAAAATCTGGATCAAAATCAGATTCACCATCTGACTCATCTTTAGAGTCTCTAGAAGATTCTTCATCTTCTGACTCTAGCTCTTCTTCAGAACTTTCAAGTTTTGAATCATCTTTAAAAGCAGAATCTTCTTCAGATTCTGACTCATCTTCTAATTCTTCTTCAGACTCAAAATCACCTTTGGATTCTGACTTGTCTTCAGCTTCAGAGTCAACTTTTAACTCTGACTCATCTTCAGAAACCTCAGATTCTGACTCATATTCAGAATCTTCAATGTCATCTTCTAATTCTGACTCATATTCAAACACTTCTTCAGAGTCAGAATATTCAGAATCATCTTCTTCCCCTTCAGAATCAGAAAATGACAATCTCACATGTTCCTCATTAGATTCATAAGCCATTAAAAGCACAGTTTCATCATCTGAATCTCCTCTGACTATTTTTGCCTCTTCTTTGTTTGACCAACAGTCTTTAGCAAAGTGACCAAACCTATTACAACAAGAACATTGAACTATTCTCTTGTCGTACTTCTACATTCCCTTATGATGTTTCTTCTCATCAGAATAGAAGACTTCTGAGTTCTGAGACCTACCATATTTTCTCTATTTCTGGTCCTTCTTGATAAAAGAAGCTTTCAGAGTCTGCTCAACTTCCCTCTCAGAAGTTCTTTCAGTCAGACGCAACTCTTGCGCCTCTAGACTATTTTGTAGCTCTTCTATTCTCATGGTGTCCATATCTTTAGAATGTTCAATTGCTACAACAATGTAATCAAATTGAGGAGTAAGTGACCTCAATATCTTCTCAATGATTACTTGTTCAGAAAGTGTTTCTCCACAAGGCTTCATCTCATTAGTGATCAGAATCACTCTAGAGATGTACTCAGAAACCTTCTTGTTGTCCTTCATGTTGAGATTCTCATATTGCTTTCGTAGGGGCTGAAGCTTCACCTTCTTCACTAATGCGTTACCACCGTAACATATGACCAGTTATCCCATGCGCCCTTTGACGCCGTTGAATTTACAATCATCTCAAACACGTTCACATCCACACACTGATGGGTGTAGAACAACGTCTTCTGATCTTTCTTCCTCTTGTCTCTCTGGGCGTTTCTCTGCTCTTCCGTTGTATTTTCTACAATTGAAACATAACCTTCGGTAACAAGCTCAAAAACATCTTGAGCACCGAAAACACATGCATCTGAATTATCCAACTATTCCAGTTCTTGCCATCAAACACTAGAAGTTTGGTACTCAGATTGTTATTTCCGTTCATCTTCAATCTTGTACAAAACACTCAGATCTCACAAACACAGTGTTTCTCAATCCCATAGAATCAGAAAATGTGATCCTGTTAAGATTTTGTTCAAGATTCAACACGAACTCAAGAACTAAAATCAATCACACAACGCCTCACGTTTCACTCGTGTTTCCCTGTGGATCAGAACCAGAGCTCTTGATACCAGTTTATTGGTGCACAAGGTTAATAAATGAAGGAAAAATAAGAGAGAATATATTTACTGTAATGACGACTAGAAAACTTACAAAAGGAATGATACAAATGATTGTTATTACTAGTCTACTTATATACAAAGTAAATTACCACGTAGGGCCTTAAAAAGTAAACTTAATGACTAAGTTAAAAAGTACAAATTAAGAAATAACAAACTTAACAGCTACGCTAACAAACTCAGAACCCAAAAGTTGAGTTGAACATACTTTTGGGTGTCACCTCAGAAACTTCTGCTTCTCACTAACAACAATTTCTTAATATATCAAACTACTACTTCTAACTAAACAGTTTAAAAAACTTACATTTTTTTTATAACAATCTCATAAAGTCAACTGCTTCTAAACAACAACATTTTCTAAATAAAATGAGGGGATAGAAACACAAGATGAGACAAAAGCACGATAGATCCCAACACCGATACACCCTTGAGATTGCATATATTTAATTCTGAAAAAGTTAGTGTTATATTCATAAAAATAAGAAGGGCGTGGACATGGCATTGGGTGTTGAAGCCCCCCTCACTCGTATTAGGATTATAGAAATGAAACTTAATTCCTCTGTTCAATTTCTTGGGTGCGGATGTTGCATTCTGTTCTTGCTACTTAAAGTGAAAAAGACAAACACAAAGGCCAAACGGATATACACAAATTAAAATGGTTGTCCTTCTTTAAATATTTTTATCTTAAATTATTTTTCCCTTAAAAGTATCAAAATAATTCGTAAGTAAATTTTTTCAATTTATAATGTTATATATATTACCTTCATTCAATGGAATAGTTCATAATATATTAACTTTTACAAAAATAAATGTCGTTCAAAAATAAAGTCGAAGTCAGAGACTTAGATAATTGTTAATATTGTTATTAAATTTAATATCAGTTATATAAACAAATTTCTTTAAAAGAAAATATTAGTTGACCATTTTATAATAATAATAATTTTATTAATCATATTTTTATATTTTTTGTGAGTGAGATTTGAATTTGTCTTAATAGTTCAAAAATATATTAAAGTGAAAATAATTTTTTATAAGATACAATTAGTAAAATTAATCAATATTATATTAAATTTAAAATAGAGTGGCTTTAATTTGATGAAAAAAATTTGTTGATCCCAACTTCAATCTTTGATGACATCATTTATTTATATTTATTTATTAATATAAACAAATTTTTATATTTATAAATAATTTTTTTATTAAAATTAAAATAAATTAATCATTTTAAAATCATTACTTTTACAAGTAAATTATTTTAAAATTGTGGTGTTTTTTTATAAACTTTTATCTTACAATGCAACATAAATAAAAATTCTCTCATAAATGATTTAACATTATTATGTGTTTAGAGTTAAATTAAAATTTAAAATTTTTGGTTAAGAAGGAAGACCTTTTACTATCCCATTTAAATTTTTTTTTATAGTTTTTATCATTAGTATATGATCTACATGATCATTTAATCTAGTTTGGAGATCAATTTTTATATGAAATAATTCTGACTTTCTCTCTATTATAATTGTAACCTACCAACTCAAACATCAATCAATGTTAAATCAACTAACATTAAATCTTTTATAAGTTTAGTTAATATTTTATGATCAATTAGTACTAAAATGAAATCTTTGAATGTTAACAGTAGTGTACAATGTTTTGTTAGAATAAAATAAAAGAAAAGTAGTAGCATACGTAAAATAGGCGTGAGAAAAGCAGTCAACGTTGGGCTAACGTCATAACAAGGAAAGTTAAGGAACAAAAGCTGAGAAAAGCCGTCATGTCTCTTACTTTAACGGCTGAATCCCTGTCTATGTAAAAACAAAGTTTGGTTTGCGTCAGAGTTTGCTTCTCATAAATCATCTTCATGACGACACCATTATTCTTCTGATTTTGCGTGTTTCACAGCGTGCTGTGTGAGTCTTAAGTGTGCAACTCCGTGTCTGCTGCGTAACAAATTCCCATAAGAATAAGAATTTTAAACAAACAAAAAACAGTATCATCAAATCAAATCAAAGTGGATCAGGTGAGGAGACATAAAGACAATACAGCAACATCCCTAATTACTCTATAGGTGAAGGACTAGGATCATCAATGTCATGTTTGTTTCTTTGTTTCTTCTTGATCGGTGTGGACCATGCCTACTTCTTCCATGGATAACCTAGGACTTGGATCTTAATCATAACCCTTCTCTATCATTACCATTCTATTAGCCTCCTTGACTCATTGAGAAACACATGATCATGTCAACTCTCATAGCTAAACATTTTGTCACGAGGTTATTGTTTTAAGAAAATTAAAATAAAAAAAATGGTATATAAAAAATACTTCTTTTATTTCAAAATAACTGTCATTTTAATAAATAAATTTTATTTCAAAATAATTTTTATTTTCACTTTTAAATATAGTAATGATTGTTATTTTTTTCAATTGTGTCTTTTACTTTTTACTCTCACATTACTTCCAATACATTAATAGAGTTAATTTTATAAAAGTGTAATGTCGTATGACAACACTTAAACGACAATTATTTTGAAACGGAAGAAGTATATTTCAATTAAGATTGGATAATTGTTGAATCCTAGACGGAAGAAGCTTGAACTTTAATAACTTTGTTGGGTTTTAGACGAAAGAAGTTCATGACCCAATAAGCTTAAAAAAATCTATGAAAGACTTATTAGAAAATTGGGAGGGCGAGAACTTGGGTTGCCTGACTATGGTTTGGGTTGCAGAACCTGAATCTGTGTCTATGGTTGGTTAATCTCTCCAATATGTGGCACATGAGGTGTTCCTTGTGACACCCAATATAATATACATTTAAAAATATATATTATATGCAATATAAATTAGTACTAATACAACATAAGAGTTTGTCGACATTCATTAAATATACATGTCCAAAATAAAATATACAACTATGGCACATGTCATACAATAGTGCCTAATCAAAAACTAAGATCTATATACAATATACACATTGCACATAATCCACAACGGAAGATCACGATAATGAAAATCTTCGAAACATCAATCGACAAGACTTCCCCTGCCTTCAACCTACAAAGAACTACATGAAAAACAATAATAATAGTGGAGTGAGAGGATATTCTCAATGTGTTCCCCTGTTTATGGATCCACTCGGCCCTAAATGGATCTTTTACCGTTTTTTTAATTTAAGCCATTCAACTTCATCCTACTTGTGCACGCTTACACAATAGAACAATGACTTAAGCATCTAAGGAATATTCGCATTGTATATGAAACACACAACACGAGTTCACAAAACTCAATGAATCTTTATTCAGAATACAAACAATAAAGTATCTTTCCCGACCGATCCTATGTCTAGGACTATGGACACAGATCTCTGCTACCTCATACAAATTTCCCTGACCGATCCAAATTCATGGACTATGGACAAGGGTCACGATTGCCCGCACAATCAAGGAACGTCTTCCCCGACCAATCAAACTCCACAGACTATGGTCACGGGTCACAGACTTCCCATAACATAGAATACTTCTCCTCGACCGATACAAATCTACAAATTATGGATACGGGTCATAGTATCCACTAATCAATCATTTGCCTTCCCGATTACTACTCTATATGAGTCTCAAACTCGAGATACACATGAATAAGGTTATTCCCGATTACACAATTAGTCTAATCAACCTCCATGTGGCTATGTCACGACTATCATGGGATTATACACCATTTCCATATGAATATATCACAATCACAACATACACAATGTGTTTCCATACGAACTAGTTCAATTAACAATAGGATCATCATTAACCATTAATGCCATTTGACACTTTTTCGTAAATCGAACGATCCATCCCTAACAACTACTTGCTCATGGATGCACACTGAGTCACCTCTTACATGCGAGCATTGCAACCTATGTTATTTACTATAACTTAAGTTATCTTCCTAATTCATTAACCTAGTTATACTCCTAGGTTTTCCCTCACTCATCATCATAAGGTTTTAGTCATATCATTATACAAACAATACAACCAAATAAATCATAGCATGGTTCATTAACACACAAACACATCTTAATATGGTTCATAACATACATAATAGTTCATCACCAATCTTCAACCAATAATTGGAACATATGCTTACATGATAATATAGCATGTTAAGCAACCCATATGCGAAGCTTTCATGCAACTCGCTTCAACCTAACCTATTCCACTTACATGTCAGATAGTAAGCGTACATCCGATCATAGCTCATAGAGACATTTCTATATCATAGCTCTTGATGTTACCTTTCTAATGCGTCTGAATGCACCCAAAATAGAGTTATGAAACTCATTTTATAGTGAAAACAAGGGAGACAATCGATTGTCATATAGGTACAATCGATTGTCCAAAAATTTCTCAACTCTCTGCCAAGCGTGAAAACTGAAAATATAGGCATGATAATCGATTTCCATATGGGTGCATGCAATCGTTTGTCACTACAACTTTTCTCAAAAATCTCATTTATAAACACATATTATTCCATCCTTAACCATCTTAAACCATTCCAAACCATAGACTAACATACTCAAGCATTTCAAACCTCAAAATTAGCATCATACAAGAACATATATGCGACCATGCTTCCTCATCATTCATGCATCATGCAATCACAATAGCAATAACAACATGGTTCTATCACATGTTCATATAACAACAACATAATATCAACACAACATAAACCTCATGGATTAGCAACAACAACATAACAAGAAGTCATTCATTGAAGACACAACAAGTACAACATAGTTTCATCATTTCTTAACATCTCTAACAATCTAACACAACTTCAAACATAACAATCCACATTGACACCACATAACATCATAGTTTGTCACTACAACACTAAACATAACATGATTCTACACCAAACAACATGAATCATCACAAGTAAGCATGTAACAACAAACAAGAACTTATATCATTATCAATTTAATGCATCAAGTAAGATTCACACACAACCCACAATTCCCCAATTCATCAAATTTCCCCCAAAACTAAATCTATCTAGGATCCCACATTAATTCAAGATGATGATGAAGAAATTGAGATGATTTGGTGGTGATGATGATGATTTCATGATCTTCTTCTTTCTCTTATTTCCTCTTTTTCTTCTTGTGATACGGTGGGAGAACTGACTTGGGATTTGCGTTTGTTTTCGCACTTGTTCGGTTTAGCAAGAGTCGCCACCGACTTTTTATTTTATCCTAAGGAAAGGTCAAAAAGCACAGGAAAGACCTTTGAGATGTTTTTGTGGGTTCGGGGGGTAGATTATGAAAAGGGAAGGTGCTAGCACCCTTTTCATCCATGGTTATCCATGGGCTCTTAGTTACTTGTTTTAGATCACTTGCCTTTGTTTTCCAATTGCTTGAAATGGTGTTTTGTGTGTGTGATTTTGAAAAGATATTTCAAAGTTTTTTTGAAAGTTGTTTTGAAATTGTTTTTGAAGTTGTGTTGTGTGTGTGTTTGAAAAAATGGAAAGGATGTTTTGCAAGATTTTTGATCAAGTAACTAAGAGTTGTCTACCCTATTTTACTCAAAGATTTTTTCTTATTTTTTTTTACCCTTAACAGTGTTGTTTCACCATTGTGTTTGGTGAACAACCTTGTGTTAGGATGTTGAACGGGACGGGCGTTGGGACGTTTATATAGTCATAGAAGGCAACATATGGGATGTTTTAGCAATGTTGTTTTAGGGACTAGATCGTTTACCGAAGGCAACATCGAGGGTCATCGAGGGACTACGATCTTTTATCGAGGGTCTTTGCTAAAACTCCCATGCTCGAGAGACATGACTATTTTCCGAGGCAACAAGTGAGATTACCCTAAGGGTGCATGTGTGAATAATGTGTTTGATTTGCATGCATTTAGTCTTTGATTAGGGGTTGTCTACTTGTTGGTTTGATCTTGCCATACACACCTAGTTACTAACATTTGTACAAAGTAAATAAAATGCAGAAAAATAAAATCCTACGCTATTACAACCATATCGAAAGGCATAAAAATATGAAGGAAAAAATAAGATAAAAGTAAGAATAATGAGTCTATTTCGACCCAGGCAGTAGCATCCTTCGATTTGAATTCTGTTGGCCTCCTTCGATTGGGACTAGCACCAGTGAGGTCCTGGCCTTCGATTGGCCTGGAAGTCAATGTATGGCGAAGCCTTCTGGTTCTGCCTTGTTATCTTCTTCGACTGGAAGTTGAAAGCAGTGAGGGAATACCTTTCAACTGGACATGGTTTGCCTCCTGGTTGTCTCTTTCGTTTGACCTGGAGAAAGAGGGTAGAAGCCAGAAGCTTCGTTTCCTATTTCCTGTTTCCTGTTTTCTTTCATTTAAAGCATTAAATGGCAACATGGCATGAGGCCATGCTAGTATTTGTCTTGTAAACAGTTTAACAGTTAAAGCAAGTTCATGTAAATAGAAAGCAAAACGAAAGGGTTAGCTCTGAAAAAACATGTTAAAAGGGTGGAAACTAAGGGAACAATGGTATATACATGTTTGAACAAAAAAAGATTATTTACATGTTATGCCATGGAACGAAAAGTTCAAAGGTAAGAATAACTTACCTTGCTTCAGGCCTTGAATGGATGTGGGTTTCGAACTTGAACTGCTACCTGGACGTTTCTAGGATTCAAAGAGTAGTCACAGGGGGTTCGCTTTTGGTTCGAAGAGTTGTCACAGAAGGTTGTATTTGAGTTTGAATAAACTTCTATGTGTGGGGTGTTATTCAGAATCGAAAGAGGTGAGTGTTTGGGATTCTGGGTTTTTTTTGATTTCTCAAGTGTTGATGAACTTGAGAGTTTTGTTGTGTTTGAGAAAATTTGGGGGATTCGTTCCTCTGGTCCAAAGATCCTCCCTCAGCTTTGCAAAAATTCCTCTGTTTATAGAGAAAAAGAATGGACATGTTTTCAATAGCCAGCCTTGCAAAACAATAAAATAATAGGTAACGTGAAAGTACAAGTGGGGGGGCCCCTTGGCAGTTGGGGTGCAGAAGATGTGACTTATGCTTCTGGCGTGGCTTGTGCTCAGACCAAATTCAGGTTAAAAGCTGCTTTTGTGATAAAAGTACTCTCTATGAAAAGAAAGAGTGTGTAGCCTTTAACCAAGAATAGTAGTATCTAAAAGACAAAGTTTAAAACCCTTGTACAAGCTTCTGATTATGTAAAGATTTGGATGCAACATAGCCTGGAAAACGAGATTTGGTCTTGTGTCTAATGCAAGAGTGAGATCGAAGCACACCTGTTTGAAGGAAGCCTTTGCCTCAGTCAAAGCTTGTGGTCGAAACAAACTAACTCGAAGGAAGCTATTGCCCAATCGAAGCTTGGGTCGAAACAAACATATTTCCCAATCGAAAGTCTGTGTTTGAAGGAAGCAATGTTTCCTAATCGAAACATGTGGATCGAAACAAACATAAAGGGAGTCATTGCCTTGTGTCTTTTTAGCATGAGGGAGTTCCTGGCTTCTGAATTGAAGGGTGTTCCTTCAAGGGAAGCAAGAACTTAGTCAAATCTTATATGAAGATATCTCTTGGCTCAAACGAAGCTTGTGAGAGGTAAACTATGCAAGAGGCCCTTGGTGCAAGTGGATTTGAAGGATGCATAGAGACGGTTACTTTGTCCCATCGAAACTTGTCCAAACGAAGCAAGCATGCAGGCAGCAAACTTGTCCAGTCGAAGCAGGCTTGTAGGCAGTAAACTTGTCCAAATCGAAGTAGGCTTTGCAGGCAGCACACTTGGTGAATCGAAAAGGTTTCCTTACAGGGGGGCATGTGTGGCCAATCATGTCATGGCCTTTGATTGCAACCATGTAGGCAGCACACTTGTCCAATCAAAAGGCTGAATCGAAGGAGGTTTCAAATCCAAACGAAGGATGTACCTAAGTTGCATTCGAAGGAGGTTTCAAATCCAAACGAAGGATGTACCTAAACTGGCATTCAAAGGTGGCTTAAAGTCAGTCGAAGGGTGCTAAATCAAAGGAGATATGTTTTCCTCCAAATTTGTCAAAATGTTATTTTTATCTACTTTCTCCCTTTTTGACAGTCTCCTTTTAATTTTGGTATTGGAAAATCCCAATGCACTTGTTCAAGCTTGAACCTTGAAAATCCTTGTAAGAAAGGCCTTGAGAATTGAGAGGGAAAATTTTGGGGTACAACATCTTCCCCTGTTCAATCTTCTTGAACCTGAAGAGTTAGATTGGCAGTTTTGCCGTTCGCGACTCGAAGGTAAAAGATGATTGGACACCAGAGTGCCCAAAAAATTTGCACTCGTCAAAGCGTAGTTTGAGGGAATGGGCTTAAAGATGCCATTTGGAGATGTGACAGAATCTTGTCGAAGATGGGCTTAAAGATGCCATCCAAGAATGTTTGTTGTAAGTGCAATGTTATAGGTCAGAAGAATGAGCATCAAAATGGTATCCATGTCTAGAATGCACTTGAACTGTATCTGGAGACTGAGTCTATATGAGCCAAAGAATGGCGTCCGTGTGTGGAGCGTATCTGAAATGTATTTGAATGAGTGACAGAATGACATCCGAATCTGGATCGTATCTGGACTGTATTTTGAATGAGTGACAGAATGACATCCGAATCTGGATCATATCTGGACTGTATTTTGAATGAGTGACAGAATGACATCCGAATCTGGATCGTATCTGGACTGTATTTTGAATGAGTGACAGAATGACATCTGAATTTGGATCGTATCTGGACTGTATTTTGAATGAGTGACAGAATGACATCCGAATCTGGATCGTATCTGGACCGTATTTTGAATGAGTGACAGAATGACATCCGAATCTGGATCGTATCTGGACTGTATTTTGAATGAGTGACAGAATGACATCCGAATCTGGATCGTATATGGACTGTATTTTGAATGAGTGATAGAATGACATCCGAATTTGGATCGTATCTGGACTGTATTTTGAATGAGTGACAAAATGACATCCGAATCTGGATCGTATCTAGACTGTATTTTGAATGAGTGACAGAATGACATCCGAATCTGGATCGTATCTGGACTGTATTTTGAATGAATCTGGAATAAGTATCAGAATGTCAGCCATATTTGGATCGCATCTGAATTGTCTCTAGAAGGAATCTGGAATAAGTATCAAAATGTCAGCCATATCTGGATCGCATCTGAACTGTCTCTAGAAGGAATCTGGAATAAGTATCAGAATGTCAGCCATATCTGGATCGCATCTGAACTGTCTCTAGAAGGGATCTGGAATAAGTATCAGAATGTCAGCCATATCTGGATTGCATCTGAACTGTCTCTAGAAGGAATCTGAAATAAGTATCAGAATGTCAGCCATATCTGGATCGCATCTGAACTGTCTCTAGAAGGAATCTGGAATAAGTATCAGAATGTCAGCCATATCTGGATCACATCTGAACTGTCTCTAGAAGGGAATTAGAATAAGTATCAGAATGTCAGCCATATCTGGATCGCATCTGAACTGTCTCTAGAAGGAATCTGGAATAAGTATTAGAATGTCAGCCATATCTAGATCGCATCTGAATTGTCTCTAGAAGGAATCTGGAATAAGTATGAGAATGTCAACCATATCTGGATCGCATCTGAACTGTCTCTAGAAGGAATCTGGAATAAGTATCAGAATGTCAGCCATATCTGGATCGCATCTGAACTGTCTCTAGAAGGAATCTGGAATAAGTATCAGAATATCAGCCATATCTGGATCGCATCTGAACTGTCTCTAGAAGGAATCTGGAATAAGTATCAAAATGTCAGCCATATCTGGATCGCATCTGAACTGTCTCTAGAAGGAATCTGGAATAAGTATCAGAATGTCAGCCATATCTGGATCGCATCTGAATTGTCTCTAAAAGGGATATCAGGAGATGATGATCTTTGCCTGTTGATTAATCTTTCCTGAAAAGGTAAAGAGTTAGTTGTATGCAATGTCATGATGTATGCATTGTGTAATGATGTTCTCAAAATAAAATGAGATTTGTGTCATATGTATTTTGTATGCATATGTTATGAATGTTGTTGAAGTGTAATTTTGTCTTGGACTTTGCTCAAAATGTTTCCACCGGGGGTCCCTGCTTTGTTGTTTGAGGAGAACTCCGCTGGGGGATATTGAAAACTCTGGGGAGTATGTTTATTTCTGCTTGGGAAAAGAGTTTAGGAGTCTTAGTCGTTCGTTGCTCTACTGGGGAGTCGAAGTTGAACTGATATCTGGTCGGGTCCAGGTTTCACAGTAACTTGCTGGGGATTGTAGAGTAGTCTACTGGGGAAGAGGAGTTGTGGTCCTTTGATTTGTAGTAGTCGGAGAGGTAAACTCAAGCTGGGGAATCCTGGTGTTGTTGGGGAAATAAACCCCGTCGTCAGTCCGCTAGAGAGGTGACATCTTCGTTGGGGGAAGTCCTCGAGGATTCTTGAGGTTGATTCAACTGGGGAAAGGTTTTCAGAGATTAAACTCTTGCTGGGGAATCATCCTATGAGAAGGACTTTGGGGAGACTTGTCATTGCCCCTAGTAGCAAATGTTCGTGGCATTGCCAAAAATGTTTGATTGTATGTAACTCTTTGCTGAGATTCGACGTTTAATGCCCTAAGTGACGGAGATGGATGACCTGCCCCTGGTTACTCTGCACTTCTTCAGAGATTTCTTGAAATCTTGACTGGACTGCCCCAGGTGTGCTGGATAGTGACATGTTAAGTCCCCCTGTTGATATGAGTTTCGTCAATGGAAGTGCCATCCTTCTTGAATTGATTTTGTTCACTGAGAGAGCTTTTGTTCACTGGATATTCATTGTGTGAATTTCTCCGCTGTTAAACAAATAGCCATATGCAAACAATGATATTCAAGTAATGCAAATTTTATGTTTGTCTTGAAGTTTTTTGAAAATGCGTTTTAGCGAGTAAAGAAATTTTGCTAAGAAAATTCAAACTCAGGATTTAGAGTAGAGCCTTACAGGAGTCAGGATACCTTTTGTAACTGTATTCTTTTGAACTAACCCATGCTTCAATTAGGACTTTTGAAGGGTTGTAATGTGGCTTGGTTCACGGTTTAAGAAACAAAGGATAAAGGCTCAAATGTATTTGTACCCACCCGCTCTTCGTGACGTTCTTCAATCTTAAACTCAGTTAATTATGCATTTGAACTCCAAATGAGTCTGGAACTCCGTTTTGGTGATGGTTCACACAAGTTGAATTTGTTGGAAGGCAATCATTTTTGCAACATTTTTCATGTTGTTGAGGATTTGTAATGACCTTGTTCTTTTGATTTATTATCCCTAATTTTTGCCTGACTATTCCTGTTTTCGAGATTATAGTCAGTGGGATGCCCCAAATTTCTTAAGCCTCCTTTATAGGTTTTGGCTTAGTGGGCTTTTCTTTTTTGAGAGATAATGACTGCTGTGATCGGTGGAAATAGAACTGACTGTTTTGAAATGCTGGTTCGCGTTTGCGTTTAGCAAAATGTCGCGGTAAGCAAGAGTCGCCACCGTCTTTTATTTTCTCCAACAAGAAAAGGACAAAAGCACATCAAAATTCCTTTTCGAGATGTTTCTCGGGTTCGGGAGGTAGATTATAGAAAGGGAAGGTGTTAGCACCCTTTCTATCCGTGGTTATCCACGAGCTCTTAGGTACTTGCTCATTATGTTTTCAAAAAATGTTTTGCTTTTCTTGTGTTTGTGGGTTTTGAAAAAGTTCGTTTGAAAACTTCGATTTAACTCTTGTATCTGTCCTCAAGAGTGTATGAAGTGTTGTTTGAAAACTTTTGTCATAAAAGTGTAGGTGCGAAAAGTATTTTTGTTTTGAAAGAGCAAGTACCTGAGAACCTCTACCTACTCAAAAGAAATTAAGCTGTGTAAATGTCCTTTAGACAGTACTATCCCACTATTGAGAAGTAGGTAGCACCATCGTTGGAGTTTTTCGGGTCAATTCGATTATAGGGACATGTGGTCACTAAAGCAATAGTAGGACGCCTTAGCGGTGACCCTAATATCTTAGATCTTTTTTATCCGAGGCAACTGTTTCGAGGCAACTTTGATCTTTAGACAGGAGGGCGACCTCTAAAACACCCTATACTCAATGACCACGTCGAGGAAACCAAGTGAGGCGTACCCTAGGACTGGCATGTGCTCGTGTGTCAGGTTTCATGTTAAGTTATCTTTGTACATGTTATGGTGAGCTACGATTGATTTTAATTTAAGATAAGTCTTGTCATGCATTCCCTAATTAGCATACATCTAGCAGTTAAATATTGTGGAAAATAAAACTAAGCTATTACAAGGCGTCGGGTATTTACATCGCCAAAAACAACCCTTGAAAAGTAAATTGTGGGAAAATAAATAAAAGTGATAAAAAGGCCTAATTAAAGCTATTACATCCTCGAAACAATTACATAATAATGGAATAAAAAATAATATGCGCGAGAAAAAATTGAATCAGAATGTTTTAGGGTTTTGACCCTTTTTTGAGAAAGAAAGAGGTTTTTATTATTTATGAATTAAATTAAATTAAACCTAAAACTAATTAATTAATAAAAAGAAGATACTTTTTTGAGTTTTTTATGTTTTAAGGAAATAAAAATAAAAATGATTAAAATTATCAAGAACCCTAATTCTACATTGATTTTATTTATTGTGAAAATATTAAAAATTAACTTAATTAAAAAAACTAAATTAATCATGTTAGTGTTTATTTACAAAAATAACTAGTTAAGGGTGAAATTAATTTTAATAAATAATAATAAAAAATATTATGTTTTAGTTTTCTGATTTTATTATAAAAAATTAATTTGTTAGTGAAAATAATAATTATAATAAATAATTAAAATAAAAGAAATAAAAATAGAAAAGAAAAGGAAGAAACTTGAAGGGGGTGTTGGCCCAAGTCAGGAGGTGTCTTTGGCAATTTGTGGCCCATTAAGTTGCAAGCCTGTTTGACTTTTCTGGTTACCCACACACCTGTTGACTGGGGAGTATGGTGGTCCTTCCACTTTGGTCATTGGATTTGAGTGGGGAGACACCTGGCGCCCTGAGGTTTGAGGTATATGGTAGACCTCACTTTGAAACCTGCATGTGAACATACAAAGAAAAAAGAATAAACGTTTTGGGGGAACCTGGGATTCGAACCCAGGTCCCAAGGGATAATACTCCAATGCCTTTGCCAACTGAACCAGAACGTGCTTTTGTTAAAGGAATAGATAATGAATATTATATACAAAACCTAATATTATGCTGTAAAACACAAAAAAATACGCACGCGTTTTCAAACACGCCAATGAGATGCTAACACGTCCTCGTCTTCTTCGTTTGTACCTGTACAAATAATATTAGATAGCGGGGGTTTTTAACCCCCACTACTTCCTGCAATCAAAAATAGCGAATAGAAGCATGATGAATATAAATATTTCGCGAGGTATGATTCTTGATCGTCTTGTTCTCACGATTTCACTCATATATCTCACAGGTCCCAATTTTTCTGGGTTTAGAAAGCCCTAATTGGAAGCTCAAGAACCCTAGAATTTTGATCATGGCAACTTTTGATTCAGGGCGTTATAGTTTAATTCAGTCATACCATTAACTTCATATGGTTCCTAGCAACACAAATCAATCAAGAAAACACGTTAAATATGCATGATTTAAGCAATATGATTTTGGATAAAAGCTGCAAACCGTGAAACTGTCTAGGACGATTCTTTGAGCTTTAAGGCTTAAATTTGATTGCAAAGCGTTCCTGGGATCTCCTGCAATGTATTTGAATGGTTAAAATGCCTTGAATTAGCCTAGGTTGCAAGAACAAGTTTTGAATTTCCCTCAAAATTCTTGAAATTGTATGGGGTGTTTCTGCAGCTTTTTTCACGTCCCCTAGGTCAGGTTAGCTTGCATCCATATAAAGGAAACAAATTAGGTCAAAAATTGGATCCAATCCATGTGCATTCAAGTTAAAATCTTTGATTGGAAATCAAATATTTTTTATTCTTCATGATTGAATAATGTTGCCAAATATGGATTTTTTGATATCTTTGACTTGTGCACGAATTTGCCAGCATGATTAGGTCCTATTTTCTTCACAAAAAGATTTAAAAACCAAATCTTCTATTTTCCTACAATTTAAATTAATTAAATGAATTAATATTAATTAAAAATCCAATTAATCAATAAAAATAAGAAAATAAATTCAATTAATCTTGATGGGTCGTGCATAGGCCATGGATGAAGTTTCAAGAAGAGATTTGAGGCCCATTAGCAAAAATAAGGTGTTTTGAGCAAAGTTGACTTTTGCAAATTCATGAAAATTTCCCAACTTCTCCAATGCACAACTTGCTCAATTTTGATCATATGACCATGTTCTTGGACAATTTGGAAATCTCTTGAAGTCCTCTAACCAATGCCTTTGGTCCCATGTCATTTGGATTTACCAATCTCAAGTTATGGCCTTTGACTCAAAGTGTACTTTTGTTGACTTTTGAATTTGACCTATAATGTAAAAATTGATAACTTATTGTGAGAGAATTTATTGAACTTGGAGTGTGAAGATGGATTGTAGGAAATGTCATCCTCTTCAAAATGAGCATTGGATGGAATTTTTCTGACAAACCATGAAAAAGTTATGCCCTGGTCAAGATACAGTTGACTTTTCTTCTGTCCAAAAATAGTAACTTTTGCATCTTGATGATTTTTGAGCTATTCTTGTGGAATCATGATCAAGACTTGATCAAATGATGATTGTGAACTCAAAATAAGATGTTGACCAAAAATTCTGACTTTTAACTGCAAAATGACCATTTTGCCCTTGTAGTTGACTGTAAATCAAATGGAGCTTTTGACTGTGCAAATTGGCACTGTGAGTCTTGAAACTTGGCATGTAGGTGCTTGAGGATGTATATAGGCCTATGAGACTTGATTGAACCATTGGAAACCCCAAATTCCTTGAAAGAACCAAAACCCTAATTTCAGCTGTCTTAGGAGGTGGTTTGACTGTACAACCCTTAAGCAATCTTGAGTAATTTGAGGATCATTCTTGACAAACCTTGAGGAATATGGGAGGGCAAATTTTGGGGTACAACAACTACCTATGAGATAAGGAACCATCACTGTCTTTTGGTTCCAAAGGAATGTTTTTGATGTCATTCGTGGTATTACGAACTGAGAGTTTTGCGACTTTAATGCGCATCTTTTGAATTAACTGGGAGACTATCCTGCCCCAGGTTTAAATCAAAGGTTTCAATTTGTTTAAAAACAGAAAAATCCTACTTCTTTGGCTCGAAGGGGTTGACTAGGGATTATCTTCCTTATAACTCCAATGTTTAGGATTTGAAAGAAATGCCTGTACATCGTCAGCAAGGTCTGTCCAAAAGCATATTGTATAAGATTATGGCATTGTTTCGTCATCCTCCCTCTAAAGGCATGTAACTTTTAGCAAGAGTTGAATGTCATAAAGTGAGTAAAAATCATAGTTTAAATATAGTGAAAATGAAAGGATGAATTCAAGACAAACATATGCAATGCATTAATGAAACAAAGTTTGACATTAATAGATAATTGTTTTAATAACAAAAGAAATTACAATTGAAAATTCAAAATGAACATAAGCCACTTTGTCTGAACTTGTCACTTTAGGTGGTGAACCTTTGAGGGACGACAGAAGAATTCAGTCTGGCCATCTTGTGTGAACTCCAGCGTTCCTTCTTCAATTAGATCTTGAATTTTATTTCTCAACGTCCAACAACTATCGGTGTCATGTCCAGGACTGTTGGAGTGGTACGCACATCTTGCATTTGGATTGTACCTTGGAGAGGCTGTGTTGGGATTCTGAGGAGGGTCCCTTAATACAACCAGCTTGGCTTCCAACAGGTGTTGTAGTGCTTGAGATAATGACATGTCAATTTCGGTGAAGCGTCTTTCAGATGTATTCCGCCTACGCCGATTAACCTGTTGTTGCTGGCGAGGTTGTTGTTGGGCTCGTGACACGGAAACAAATTGGAAAGGTGCACTCTCAGCTTCTTGTCTTAAGGGAGGCTGAATGATAATTTGATCCTCAACTCTAGGTTTTTGCCCCATTTGGTTACATCCGTCTTGATGAAGCTTGTTGATGAGGACTCTCAGCTCTTCTTGTCCTTGAGCCAAGTTTTGGATAAGAGCCATTTGGCCTACCAGTTGTCCCATCATCTGGACTTTCATTACGGCCAACTCGGTTTGTAGCCGCTCCAACTGGTCATTTTTGTTGCCCTCAGGATTCCCCATGATCATGCCCCTAGTGAGGAGAGCTTTCACTTCTTCTTGCCCCTTGGATAAGTTCAAGAACATTTCTTGGAGTTGAGCATTTTGAGCCTGGATGTCCTTGATAGTCTGCTCTAGAGCCATCTCTACTGAAATAAACAGTAGGAGAATAAGGAAACCTGAAAAGGAAAACCTGTTATGATGCAATGCATGATATGTGAATGCATGTTTTCAAGAATCTCGGGGGGTAAACACAAGAAAATGTTAGAGGTCGAATTTTGATCAACATCTTTGATTGGAGAACTTCGTATCGGTGGATGTCTTTCCACGAGAATCAAGCTCACCATGTCAAGTGGGTCATAGCCCCTGATTCAAGTTGTTGCACTTGATCTTTGAAGGTGTTTGTTTAGAGGAAAACCCTCTTGCCCTTTGGTAGACGTCTGGTTCAACGTAACCCTGCATCAAAAGACCCTCAAGATCCTTGAAATGGTTATTGAAAATGCTATGGTATGATGTTATGATGTTATGTACATGTATGCAAAAGTAAGCAAGTGTATATACAGGTAATCATATTCACACAGAGCAAACAAGTCCTTAGGTTTAGGCTTGCATGGGGTTTGTAGGTAAGTACCCTCTTGAAGTTAGTTGGCTCAACCTGTCCTAAAATAGAAACCGGGTTCTAAGGAGCTCATTATCACTGGATTATTTTCTATGTTCATTGTTTTGGTTTAGCCACTTAACTGGCGACCAAAATATTCCAAGAAAACAATCCTCAATGAGTGTAGTATCGAGTATCTACCAACTTCGGACTGCACCAAAGTCGATCATCTCACTACCCCTAACAAGGCCAAGATGGTCAAGTAAGATTCTAAGAGTTCGTTAGTGCTTCATGACACCACTTAGCGGCCCCGTATTCTCCTTGACTACTCAAGGGCTATCGGTACCCACAAATATGTCACACTAACATAGCTACTGCTTCAACCATGTCAGTATACCCCGCACAATTCCCTCACAGTTTATTGCTATTTACCTAAAAAGGTGCCCCCAAATCCGGGTGTAGGATTTAAAACAAACCCAAGCAAGGAACCCAAAAAGTAAAGCAATCAAAGCAAACAAGGTAAGCATGTAAAGGTGATCTAAAACCCTAAGGTAACCCCACTTTTAGAAAATCCCCAGCAGAGTCGCCAGTTCTGTGATACGGTGGGAGAACTGACTTGGGATTTGCGTTTGTTTTCGCACTTGTTCGGTTTAGCAAGAGTCGCCACCGACTTTTTATTTTATCCTAAGGAAAGGTTAAAAAGCACAGGAAAGACCTTTGAGATGTTTTCGTGGGTTCGGGGGGTAGATTATGAAAAGGGAAGGTGCTAGCACCCTTTTCATCCATGGTTATCCATGGGCTCTTAGTTACTTGTTTTAGATCACTTGCCTTTGTTTTTCAATTGCTTGAAATGGTGTTTTGTGTGTGTGGTTTTGAAAAGATATTTCAAAGTTTTTTTGAAATTGTTTTTGAAGTTGTGTTGTGTGTGTGTGTTTGAAAAAATGGCAAGGATGTTTTGCAAGATTTTTGATCAAGTAACTAAGAGTTGTCTACCCTATTTTACTCAAAGATTTTTTCTTATGTTTTTTGACCCTTTTAACAGTGTTGTTTCACCATTGTGTTTGGTGAACAACCTTGTGTTAGGATGTTTAACGGGACGGGCGTTGGGACGTTTATATAGTCATAGAAGGCAACATATGGGATGTTTTAGCAATGTCGTTTTAGGGACTAGCAACATCGAGGGTCATCGAGGGACTACGATCTTTTATCGAGGGTCTTTGCTAAAACTCCCATGCTCGAGGGACATGACTATTTTCCGAGACAACAAGTGAGATTACCCTAAGGGTGCATGTATGAATAATGTGTTTGATTTGCATGCATTTAGTCTTTGATTAAGGGTTGTCTACTTGTTGGTTTTATCTTGCCATACACACCTAGTTACTAGCATTTGTACAAAGTAAATAAAATGCAGAAAAATAAAATCCTACGCTATTACAACCATATCGAAAGGCATAAAAAATATGAAGGAAAAAATAAGATAAAAGTAAGAATAATGAGTATATTTCGACCCAGGCAGTAGCATACTTCGATTTTCATTCTGTTGGCCTCCTTCGATTGGGACTAGCACCAGTGAGGTCCTGGCCTTCGATTGGCCTGGAAGTCAATGTATGGCGAAGCCTTCTGGTTCTGCCTTGTTATCTTCTTCGACTGGAGGTTGAAAGCAGTGAGGGAATGCCTTTCGACTGGACATGGTTTTCCTCCTGGTTGTCTCTTTCGTTTGACCTGGAGAAAGATGGTAGAAGCCAGAAGCTTCATTTCCTATTTCCTGTTTTCTTTCATTTAAAGCATTAAATGGCAACATGGCCTGAGGCCATGCTAGTATTTTTCTTGTAAACAGTTTAACAGTTAAAGCAAGTTCAGGTAAACAGAAAGCAAAACGAAAGGGTTAGCTCTTAAAAAACATGTTAAAAGGGTGGAAACTAAGGGAACAATGGTATATACATGTTTGAACAAAAAAAGATTATTTACATGTTATGCCATGGAACGAAAAGTTCAAAGGTAAGAATAACTTACCTTGCTTCAGGCTTTGAATGGATGTGGGTTTCGAACTTGAACTGCTACCTGGACGTTTCTGGAATTTGAAGAGTAGTCACAGGGGGTTCGCTTTTGGTTCGAAATGTTGTCACAGAAGGTTGTCTTTGAGTTTGAACAAACTTCTATGTGTGGGGTGTTCTTCAGAATCGAAAGAGGTGAGTGTTTGGGATTCTGGGTTTTTTTGATTTCTCAAGTGTTGATGAACTTGAGAGTTTTGTTGTGTTTGAGAAAATTTGGGGGATTCGTTCCTCTGGTCTAAAGATCCTCCCTCAGCTTTGCAAAAATTCCTCTATTTATAGAGAAAAAGAATGGACATGTTTTCAATAGCCAGCCTTGCAAAACAATAAAATAATAGGTAACGTGAAAGTACAAGTGGGGGGGCCCCTTGGCAGTTGGGGTGCAGAAGATGTGACTTATGCTTCTGGCGTTGCTTGTGCTCAGGCCAAATTCAGGTTGAAAGCTGCTTTTGTGATAAAAGTACTCTCTATGAAAAGAAAGAGTGTGTAGCCTTTAACCAAGAATAGTAGTATCTAAAAGACAAAGTTTAAAACCCTTGTACAAGCTTCTGATTATGTAAAGATTTGGACGCAACATAGCCTGGCAAACGAGATTTGGTCTTGTGTCGAATGCAAGAGTGAGATCGAAGCACACCTGTTTGAAGGAAGCCTTTGCCTCAGTCAAAGCTTGTGGTCGAAACAAACTAACTCGAAGAAAGCTATTGCCCAATCGAAGCTTGGGTCGAAACAAACATATTTCCCAATCGAAGTCCGTGTTCGAAGGAAGCAATGTTTCCTAATCGAAACATGTGGATCGAAACAAACATAAAGGGAGTCATTGCCTTGTGTCTTTTTAGCATGAGGGAAGTTCATGGCTTCTGAATTGAAGGGTGTTCCTTCAAGGGAAGCAAGAACTTAGTCAAATATTATATGAAGATATCTCTTGGCTCAAACGAAGCTTGTGAGAGGTAAAGTATGCAAGAGGCCCTTGGTGCAAGTGGATTTGAAGGATGCATAGAGACGGATACTTTGTCCCATCGAAACTTGTCCAAACGAAGCAAGCATGCAGGCAGCAAACTTGTCCAGTCGAAGCAGGCTTGTAGGCAGTAAACTTGTCCAAATCGAAGTAGGCTTTGCAGGCAGCACGCTTGGTGAATCGAAAAGGTTTCCTTACAGGGGGCATGTGTGGCCAATCATGTTATGGCCTTTGATTGCAACCATGTAGGCAACACACTTGTCCAATCAAAAGGCTAAATCGAAGGAGGTTTCAAATCCAAGCGAAGGATGTACCTAAGTTGCATTCGAAGGAGGTTTCAAATCCAAATGAAGGATGTACCTAAACTGGCATTCGAAGGAGGCTTAGAGTCAGTCGAAGGGTGCTAAATCGAAGGAGACATGTTTTCCTCCAAATTTGTCAAAATGTTATTTTTATCTGTTTTCTCCCTCTTTGACAGTCTCCTTTTAATTTTGGTATTGGAAAATCCCAATGCACTTGTTCAAGCTTGAAGCTTGAAAATCCTTGTAAGAAAGGCCTTGAGAATTGAGAGGGAAAATTTTGGGGTACAACACTTCTCTTCTATTTATATTCTTTTTCTTTTCTTACTAACAAGATTTATATAAGTTGGACTTGAGACTTCTCACACAAGAGGGGAGGTGAACTGTATGGTTTGAAAAAATTGGTTTTGAAAACTTTGAAAAATTAAATCAGAGTTTCAAATCATTTTTAAATAATAAGCAGCGGAAAATAAATAGAAAAAAGTAAAAGTTAAGGGAAGAAGAAAGAGACAGAGAATTATAGAGGTTTGATCAACTAAAGGACCTAATCCTGTAATATTCAATATACCCTTAAGTGCTCTAAATGTTGTTAGTTGGGAAAAACTGAGTTCCTAAGTGCTATATCCGTTGTCAGTTGTTGTCATTTGAGCTCAATATAGTAATTAGTGAACTCAGATGAACTTATTTCTTACTCAAAGAGACTTACCTTTATTAATTAGTACCCAAAAGCATATTTTGGTAACATTAATATTTGGTCAATTGGTCTAGTAGTAAGAAATACCCCTAATAGATATCATTGAGATATTTATTTTCCAACTTTTGTTTTAACCATGCATATATTATAATATATATGTATATGTGGTGGTATTTAATAGAGAAAGAGATTTGGTAGAGAAATTATAAAGAAGAAAAGAAAGAAAGAAGAGAAGAGAAGGGAGAAAGGAAAAAGAAAGGAGGAAGAAGAATGAAGCCATGGAAGGCCACCATCTTCATAATCTCCACCACCATCATTTCATATCATATTCTTCACCAATCTTCACCCCCTTCATCATATCAAAGTGAGTTTGAGCTAGATTATTCATTAGAGAAAGCTAGGATTTGTGTATGTTGTTGAACTATGAACATAATGATAGGTAGTATTCCATGATTTTATGATGAGTTCCATGATTTTGTTGTTGTATTGAGTTCATGATAATATGTTGGTTGTTGTATTGATGCCATGTTGCTGTTATTGTTATGAATACATGATTGTATGAGTGATGGTAAACATGGTGGCACATGTATATTCTTTTTTCTTGGATTTATGACTAATAATCATGTGGGTTGGTGTGAGTTTATGATAACCAAAGTGTTGGAATGATTTAATATGGTTAAGGATGGAAGAAAACATGTTCAAAAGTGCAATTTTTGAAGAAATATCAACTATCAATCGATTGACACCTAGTATACAAATCAATTGGTCCATGCAGATAGTGAAAAAAATTGGATAGAAGGTTCATACAATTGATTGGTCTTTGCCAACAATCGATTAGTTCAACTATTTTCACTATAAAATGAGTTTAATAACTTTGTTTGACGCACGGTCGAATGCGTTAGAAAGCTCTTCCAAGTCTATATTAGATAGTGAACTAAAAACATGTTTATATGCCAATGATTGATAGGATAATGACGATAAATATTTATGTGCAATATGTTGAGATTGGAGTTGGTTAGAAATCTGATTTCCTATTTTCACCATAAAACAGGAATAATAGCTCTGATTAATGTGAGGTCAGATACATTAGAAAGATAGTCCAATGATTTATAAATTGTTGAGAAGGAAACATATTGGTGTCGTGATCATTGTTTGAGTATTATTAATGAATGGATTATGTGTGTTTTTGTGAATCATATTATGGTATAGGTGTTGTACCCCAAAATTTGCCCACTCATTTCTCAAAGGATCATCCTGAACCCTCAGGTTTGCTTCTATCAAGTTTCAAGTCTTGAATTACACTTTCCCAAGAAAATCATTCACAAGGGCAAATGGTCAAAAGCACACTGAAAAGTCAAACTTTGACTTTTATATCAAGATTCAAGTTTTAACAATTATATTTCATCAAGATATGAAATTGGTTCATCAAAAATCTGAAGTCAGAAATTACTTTGAAAAAATCAAATTTCTAAACATTTAGAAAAAATTTCTAAGTGTTAAGAGAATATGATCTTTCAGAACTTCTGGGTCAGCCTTCATGCAAATGCAATCAGAATTTGCAAACATGGTTCAGAACATGACTCATAAATTAGAACATATGGAAATTATGTCCTTCAATCAGAACGTGACTCTTCAACATATGGAGGCTATGTTCTATGCTTCAATCAGAGCCTCACCCTTCAAATCTCACTATGGTCTTCTGTGATCAAAACATCACCAAATCCCAAAACCTCGTTTGAGCAACCTGCTGCACTACTGTAGTACAGTCCTGCCACCAGCTACCACAACACTCCATGGTGCTGCTGATCTAGTCCACGCCTGCGTTTTTCTCAAACCCCATAATTGCACCAAATTAGCATGCAAAAACTGTGTTTAAAAAGCAACTGAACAATATGCCAAAAAGGTTAAAAAATCCCATTTGTTTTCCCCCCAAAACCACAACAAACCCATCTATAAATAAGTTACTCCCTCACACGTTCAAGGGGGGATGGCTTTTGGAGAGGGAGGGAATTATCAAAGAGAGAAAAGGAAACAGTAAAAACCTTCGCAAATCCTAAACAAAACCTTTGTTCTTCCCTTTGAATTAAAGAACATAACCATTGTTCCGTTGCTCTCACTGACTCCAGAACATCTGAAGGCAGAAGCTCAAGTTCCAAGCACACACTCCAGATTTAAGGTAAGTCTTTCTGACTTTGTATATTTTCATTCAGAACATCATTAAATATGTAAATATCATAGTATTGATGTTGTCCATATCATTGCATAAGTAGGAAAAACGGTGGTCCAGAACTTCTTGAATAAAGCTAGGCTCAGAATTAGAACTTCTATAAACTGTTGTGCTTTTATCCTTTTGATTTGATGTTAAGAACTGAATAAATTGCTGATATGCTGATTAATATGAGGAAAAAGTTGAAACATAACACAAAACTTATGAGTTTCTCTTCACTGTTTTAACATGAAAACTTCTAGGATTTCTTATTGTTTCAACACAGAACTTCTGATTTTTACTCATTATTTTACATAAAACAGAACTTCCGAGTTCTTCTCATTGTTTTAACACACCCGAATTCCTAGGTTTTTTACACTGTTATGATACGGTAACAGAACTTCTGACTTTTTACTCACTGCTAACATAACACAGAACTTATGACTTTTCACCCACTGTTTAACACGAAACGAAACTTCTGACATTTTTCTCACTGTCTAAACATCACCCAGAACCTCTGTTTTCTTTCCCTTTAACGTTTCTTGCAGGACCTCAGAGTGTATCAATCCATAACTTCTGTTTCCCATTGACATTTCTTTCGGAGTCACAGCGCGCCTAGCATCAAAACTTCTGATCCTTTTTGTTTTGCTTGCAGCGGTATGCTGATTCTATCTCTCATTATTTCCCCTTTTCTTATCATTTTCAATATCAATACTCTTTTTATTAATATAAAAAAGACATAAAAATATTTCTTCTTTACTAATTAATTAATGTAGGTGTTTAGGTATTGGCTTGCATTTTTGGTAAATCCCAAGTGTATGTGTGAATGTCATGACTGATGTCACAACATTCTAGTTCAGTTTGTACTGACTCATTAGGTACCTTTGCAGAAAAATATTGTAATTCAAATACTGATGTTTATAAGTGTGTATCTGAGCATTTTTGCAAAATGATCACATTTTGCTAAATCAGTAGACAGGTTTTCTCAGATGTCATAACAGATGTTATGACATCCTGTTCTGAACTAACAGGATTGTAGGATTGGATAAGTCTGAGTTTTTTCAGGAAATAACTCAGTCCTTTCTGAACAGAATCCTGCGTTTTCTGAGGGGTAACCTAGCTCAACCCTAACCTGGTTAATAAAGTCCTGTGACCTGGTCTTTAGGTCAAATGGAATTAACCCTAGGTTTTTGGAAACCCTAACTGAAGTTGCAGCTGCTATATATTCAACAGAGCTGCTATTTTTCAAGGATCGCTGCTGATTGATTAGAAGATCATTTTGTAATCTGTATAGATTTGTTTATTTGTACTCCAAGCAATTATCATTGTGATAAGTGCCTTGGAATAGGTTTCTATTTGTAAGGGTTGTGTAGCACTCAAAGCTTTGAAGCAAGAGTGTTTGAATGTTCCTTGACTAAAGCTGTGAAGCAGAGTCAAGTTAGTTGTGTACATCACTCAAAGCTGTGAAGCACGAGTGATTGTGTTGCTTGATTAAAAAGATGTGAAGCTTAATCAAGTGTTTGTTTTTGAAGAGTGTCTTCATCAATTCTTAAGTCAAATTGGTTTATGTATCACTGCTGTGATTGAGGGGGAGTGAGTAGGAACTCAGGTTTAAGTTGTACTTAGATTAGAATTGCATTGGGTAGGTCTTAAGTGAAGGAGATAAACTGGTTGGTTTATTCCTGAATTAACATCTCTTATAGTGGATTCTCTCCCTGGCTTGGTAGCCCCCAGAGTAGGTGTTGTTGCACACTGAACTGGGTAAACAATTGACTGTGTTCTTTATTGCTTTTGTATTTACTGTCATATAGTAAGTCAGATACAGTGTCATAACATTGAACGTGACATTGAGTATCTGCATCCAGAATTTCAATTAGCATCAGAGCAGGCACCCTGCCTGTATTACTGGGTGAGATCTAGGGATATCACTTTCTGGCACTATGGACAAAGAAGGAGTTTTTGGAAATAGACCACCCATTCTGGACGGAACCAATTATGACTACTGGAAACCTCGTATGATTGCCTTCCTAAAATCTCTGGACAAAAAGGCTTGGAGAGCTGCTGACAAAGGATGGATTCATCCCACCATAACTGAGATAGATGGGACAATCAGTCTGAAGCCTGAGGAAGATTGGAGTAAAGAAGAAGATGAGTTAGCTCTGGGAAATTCAAAAGCTTTAAATGCCTTGTTCAATGGAATTGATAGAAACATTTTCAGACTAGTACATCAATATGAACTGGCCAAGGAAGTTTGGGACACTCTCAAAACTACTCATGAGGGCACTTCCAAAGTAAAAATGTCAAGGCTTCAGATGTTGACTACAAAATTTGAGAATCTAAAAATGATGGAAGATGAAACCATTCATGAGTTTCACATGAACATCTTGGAGATTGCCAACACCTCAGGAGCACTGGGAGAAAAGATGTCAGAAGAAAAACTGGTGAGGAAGATTCTCAGATCCTTGCCTAAAAGATTTGCAATGAAGGTAACTGCCATAGAGGAAGCCCAGGACATTAGCAAGTTGAAAGTGGATGAACTTATTGGGTCTCTTCAGACTTTTGAGATGGGGATCACTAATAATGGTGACAAGAAGAACAAAAGCATAACACTTGTATCCAACACTGATGTTGAATACAAGGAGGATGAAGAAGAAAACATATCAGAAGCTATTGCCATGCTTGGAAGACAGTTCAACATGCTCATCAAAAGAATGGACCCAAAGTCAAGGTCTAATGTTCATAACATTCCCTCTGACATTGACAGTTCCAGCATAAGACCAAGGTCAGAAGATAAGGGAAACCAAGGCAGAGGTATTCAATGCCATGGATGTGAAGGATATGGACATATTCGAGCTGAATGTCCTACCTTTCTTAAGAAGCAAAAGAAAGGAATGACTGTTACTTGGTCTGACTATGATTCAAAAAGTAATTCTGAAGAAGAATCTGCCAAACTAGTTACTTCCCTAACTAGTGTTTGTACTTCTGAAAGTGACACTAGTGATGAAGAAGTGACATTTGAAGAACTGGCTGATACCTACAAGAAATTGTGTATCAGAAGTGCTGAAGTCTGTGTGCAGAATGAGAAACAATTAAAACTCATTATAAAGCTGGAGGCTGAAAAGAGGGCAAATCTTGAAACTATAAGTCATTTAGAAGGAGAAGTTCAACTGCTGAACTCACAACTGAATCAAATGACCAAATCTGTCAAGATGTTGACCAATGGAACAGACAAATTGGAAGAGATCCTTCAGGTTGGACAAAATGTGGGAAATAAATCTGGACTAGGATTTATGGAAGCAAAGAAATCTGGTACTAGTAAGCAAATGTCAAAACGGATGTCTCAACACAACTCTCAACATCAGGAACAGAGACATATGAAGAAAAGGTACCAAAGATGGAAATGCCATCATTGTGGTAGATATGGCCACATTAAGCCCTTTTGCTTCAGATTACATGGATACCCTAATCAGATCTCAGGTGTGAAACCTAAGTCTAAAAAGGTACCACATGCTCCTCAATGGAAGAAAAAGACTACTGCACTGATAGCTCACACTTCCCTGAGGGTCTCTGCAAAAGAAGACTGGTACTTTGACAGTGGATGTTCCAGACATATGACTGGAATCAAGAACCTCCTCAATAATGTTAAGCCTCACACCACCAGTTTTGTGACCTTTGGAGATGGGGCTAAAGGTGAAATCAAAGGAGTTGGTGATTTGGACTGCCCTGGAGTTCCAAGTCTGAATGAAGTACTGCTGGTGAAAGGACTGACCGCTAATCTCATTAGTATCAGTCAACTGTGTGATCTAGGATTCAAGGTCAATTTCTCAAAATCTGAATGCCTTGTAATCAATGACAAACAAGAGATAGTAATGAAAGGAGTCAGATCCAAAGACAACTGCTACTTGTGGGAGGCTGAGAACACTAATTCCTCATCTGTGTATTCCATTGCAAAAGAAGAAAAAGAGGTGAAACTGTGGCAGCATAAGCTTGGTCTCCTTCATCTAAGAAGAATGAAGAGAGTTATCTCTATGGAAACTGTCAGAAGAACTCCAAAACTACAGGTTGATGATATCTGTGATGTGGGAAATAAACTTGAAGAAGAATGTGTTGTCAGAACCTTAAGTCATCTTGACAAGGATGTTGGAAATAACAAGTCTCACAAATTCTGTTCTCAAAACATCTGGTCAAAACAGATGCTCCCTGAGTACAATGTTACACAAGATGTTATGACATTGTGTTGTGACAATCTGAAAACATTCAACATTTCGTTGAACCCTATTGACTTTGAAGAGAAGAAGTCATTTAAACTGGAACATAGGTTCTCTAAGCTTCAGTTGACTGATTCTTCTACCAAGGTTCTTGTTGGAAATAAACTTGAAAATTTGAGGGGCAGGTTGGGTATTCACCAACATGAGAAATTATAGCAATCAGTTTTGCTTAAAACAAGGGTTGAAGGGATTAATTTTATTAAGTCTATATTTAGTGGGTTAATCATATTCTTTCACAATTCCTTCAAAAGCTTTAAGAAGTTGAAGAGACTCCCTTTTACCCCCTACCTCTCTCATCCTTGCAACCTGTTTCCTCCTCCCAATCAAAGATTTTTCTCAAACTGCTACTATTACTCAAAGTCAATCAAAATGTCTCAGACATCGTCTTCCACCATGGCGGCTTCGTCTTCCTCATCATCGTCATCATCTGATCAAGATTCTAGGGCAATCACTACATGCATAGAATCTGAAGTTCTTGAGGTCACTCCTCTCAGGGAGATGGCAACTGACCCAGCCAGAGTCAAAAAGCTCAGAACCAGACATGCAGGAAGAGCTCAAGCTACAGCCTCTGGTAATTCTTCTCATCCTTCGTCTTCTGTACCTAATAGAGAAGGATCAGTTCAAGTACACCAAGCTATTACTAGGCTGGTTACTAGCATTCTGAGTGGCAACCAATCTGTACCGGGGATTTCTATCCCTTTGAATCAATCAGAAAGTCCAAATGTGGAAGGTTCTGAAAATGTAGATGTCACTGAGGATGTTGTGACACCAAAAGACAACATTCAGAACCCCTCTGAAAAGGCTGCTGATCCACCTATCATTAATGTGGATGAAGATTACTCAGATAATGAACTGATTGCTAATGTGAACCCTAGCATAGCTAGGAGATTGATGAAAAGAAAGAGCAGTCAGAATGATAAACCTGATGCTAAGAAATCCAAGGCTGAAGGGATGGCTGAGAAAAGCATTCAGACAAAAGGGAAGAAGGCACAGGTGCAGACTGCTAGACAACCAATCTCTAAGAAAAGTAAAGAACCTGAAACTTCTGATTCTGATGATGAATCAGAATTTGAGATTGATATTGAAGAAACTCCCATCAGAAGGAAGCTCCCCTCCAGCAAGATTGCTAGAGTGCCTGAAGTGCCAACAGACAACATCTCCTTTCATCATCCTGACAATGCAAACAGATGGAAGTATGTTTGCTTAAAGAGAATAGCCTTGGAGAGAGAACTCAACAATGATGCCTTGGAGTGCAAAGACATCATGGATCTGATCAAGAATGCTGGGTTAATGAAGACAGTGATGAAGTTTAATAAATGTTATGAAAATCTGGTTAAGGAGTTTGTAGTGAACTTGTCTAATGATTATGCTGATAGAAGGTCAGCTGACTTTGAGAGTGTGTTTGTTAGAGGAAGAAGGGTCAAGTTCTCTCCATCAGAAATCAACAAGTTTCTTGGAAGAACAAATAAGGACTGTCCTGATCTAGAGGCAACTGACAATGAAGTGTGTCTAACCATCACAGCCAGGCAAGTAAAGTGCTGGCCATTGAAAGGGAAGCTGAATGCTAGTAAACTCAGCATGAAATTTGCCATCTTGCATAAAATAGGTGCAGCAAACTGGGTGCCTACAAATCACAAATCAACTATCTCCACAGGATTGGGGAGATTTATCTATGCTGTAGGAACCAAGACTGCCTTTGACTATGGAAGGTACATCTTTGAACAAACTTTAAAGCATGCTGGCAGTTATGCTGTCAAAGGACCAATTGGCTTTCCCTCCCTCCTCTGTGGAATCATCCTTGCACAATTCCCTGATATCCTTGTGGCAAGAGATACAGTCTGCAAAAGAGCTCCTGCCCTTGGCCTGCACTACAAACTGTTTCAGGGATCTCATGCTCCATAGATTGTCATAACATCAGCTGAGACATCGTCTGTGAAGACCCAGTCCAAGACATCAGATGTCATAGCTGTTTTAAAAGAAACTTGCAAAGAGCTGGATACTAGAAAAAGGACCCTAGAACTTCTAATTGCCAGGCTAGAAAAGGAGGAAGCTGAAGAAAACAGAAGGGAAGAAGGTGAAGGACATCTCAACATTGAAGAAACTAGCTCCTCAGAATCTGATGACAGTGCTTGAAGGTTGATTGCTGTTTGGTGGAGTTTGGAAGTATGTTCTGTTGTTGTCTGCTGCTGATCTTATTATTTTGTTTTGGATAACTGTAAAATTTTCTGAACATGTATCTTTGGCCCATTTGTGGCTAAAGAGGGGGAGAATATTTTGGTACTTGCTTAATTAGTACTTGACATTCTATTTTTCTGCTGTCACTTACTTCTGCTGCTATCTATCTCTGATTGTTTAGGGTCTTTAGCCAAAAATCTGCCAAAGGGGGAGTTTGTAGGTGTTTAGGTATTGGCTTGCATTTTTGGTAAATCCCAAGTGTATGTGTGAATGTCATGACTGATGTCACAACATTCTAGTTCAGTTTGTACTGACTCATTAGGTACCTTTGCAGAAAAATATTGTAATTCAAATACTGATGTTTATAAGTGTGTATCTGAGCATTTTTGCAAAATGATCACATTTTGCTAAATCAGTAGACAGGTTTTCTCAGATGTCATAACAGATGTTATGACATCCTGTTCTGAACTAACAGGATTGTAGGATTGGATAAGTCTGAGTTTTTTCAGGAAATAACTCAGTCCTTTCTGAACAGAATCCTGCGTTTTCTGAGGGGTAACCTAGCTCAACCCTAACCTGGTTAATAAAGTCCTGTGACCTGGTCTTTAGGTCAAATGGAATTAACCCTAGGTTTTTGGAAACCCTAACTGAAGTTGCAGCTGCTATATATTCAACAGAGCTGCTATTTTTCAAGGATCGCTGCTGATTGATTAGAAGATCATTTTGTAATCTGTATAGATTTGTTTATTTGTACTCCAAGCAATTATCATTGTGATAAGTGCCTTGGAATAGGTTTCTATTTGTAAGGGTTGTGTAGCACTCAAAGCTTTGAAGCAAGAGTGTTTGAATGTTCCTTGACTAAAGCTGTGAAGCAGAGTCAAGTTAGTTATGTACATCACTCAAATCTGTGAAGCACGAGTGATTGTGTTGCTTGATTAAAAAGCTGTGAAGCTTAATCAAGTGTTTGTTTTTGAAGAGTGTCTTCATCAATTCTTAAGTCAAATTGGTTTATGTATCACTGCTGTGATTGAGGGGGAGTGAGTAGGAACTCAGGTTTAAGTTGTACTTAGATTAAAATTGCATTGGGTAGGTCTTAAGTGAAGGAGATAAACTGGTTGGTTTATTCCTGAATTAACATCTCTTATAGTGGATTCTCTCCCTGGCTTGGTAGCCCCCAAAGTAGGTGTTGTTGCACACTGAACTGGGTAAACAATTGACTGTGTTCTTTATTGCTTTTGTATTTACTGTCATATAGTAAGTCAGATACGGTGTCATAACATTGAACGTGACATTGAGTATCTGCAGCCAGAATTTCAATTAATTTCTCTTTTTTTAATTCATTAAGACAAAAAACCACTTCCAAAACAAGTCCTTTTTTTTCTTCTTGTATTATACAATTCGATATGGTTGTAACAGATAATTAGGATTTAAAATTCTAGAAAATCCCCATTTGTAATTATATGCCCCCATCCCTAATGATGTAATAGTGTGGGACTCTACATTTCCGCAAATTTACCACCTTCAAATAAATGCTAGTAATTAGGGCTTATATGATAAGACATGAAATCAACAGATAAATAACCCTAATCAAGACTAAATGTATGTAAATCAAACACACTTGCACACTAGCACCCTTAGGGTAATCCCACTTTGTTTCCTTTCGGAAAATAATCATGTCCCTCGAATATGGGACGCTTTAGCAAAGACCCTTCGATAAAAAAGATCGTAGTCCCTCGATGTCCCTCGATGTTGCCTTCTGTAAACGATCTAGTCCCTTACGAAAAATTGCTAAAGCGTCTCACAAGTTGCCTTCTATGACTGTACAAACGTCCCACGCCCGTCCTTTTCACATCCAACAATGGGGCTTCTTACCAAAATAATGGTAAGATAGCAACATCTAAAGGAGGAGGAAAAGAACGTCTAAGACCTTTTGAGTAGGTAGATTCGCTCCTAGTTGCTCGCTTGCTCACAACAAAAACGTTTTATACACCAATACTTTCATCTTGAAACATTATCAAAAGACAAACACTTTGTACACGTTCTTATAGAAACGAGAGCCATTACAAAGAAGATGCCTTTTTTAAAAATCACTTTTAAAAACACATCCCACAAACACCTCTGTGAACTATTTTCGAAAACAAAACTTTGTATGCGTTCTTATAGAAACTGGAATCATTACAAAGACATTTTAAAAATACTTTAAAAACCCACACCACAAGCGCATTCAAACAAAAGCAAGTGATCTAGCAAGAAACTAAGAGCCCGTAGATAACTACGGATGAAAATGGTGCTAATACCTTCCTTTTTCATAATCTACCCCCCCCCAAACTCAAGAAAACATCTCTAAAGGTCTTTCCTGTTCTTTTCAGCCTTTCCTTTTGGATAAAAGAAAAGTCGGTGGCGACTCTTGCTATCCGCATAATTGCGATCAAACGCAATACAACTAAGTCATTTCTCTCACCGCGTTACAGAATTGGCGACTCTGCTAGGGAGTATTGCTTAAAAGTGGGATTACCTTATGGCTAGATCACCTTTACTTGTTTTCTTTGTTTGACTTGTATGCTTTACATTATGGTTCTTTTTTTGGGTTTTCTTTGATCCTCTACCCGGATCTGGGACACTTTTTTTAGGTAAGAAGCAATAGATTATGGAAGTTGTACGACATATACTGATATGGTTGAAGCAATGGCTACGTTAGTGTGACACATTTGTTGGTAGCGGTATCCCTTGTGTTGAATCGAGGAGAATACGGGGCCGCTGAGTGGCGTCATGAAGCACTAACTGACTTTAGAACCATAGTTGAACAACTTGACCATTAGGACGTAGTGAGATAACCGATTTCGGTGGAAAGCTAAAAATTGGTTGATACTCGATACTACACTCATTGAGATTGGAATTTTGGGATATCTCGGCCGCAAGAAAAGATTGATTGTGCTGAGACAATGCCTAAAAGAAAGGTCGATGATATTGAGATCCTTTAGAACCCTGTTACTATTACTAGGACAGGTTGAGCCAACTAAACTTCAAGAGGGTACTTACCTATAAGACTCCATGCAAGCCTAAAACATAAGGACTTGTTTGCCTTGTGTGTATATGCTTACTTGTACATAACATCATAACATCATACACATTATCACTAACCATTTCAAGGATTTTGGAATTTATCTTTGTTTTTGTTTTGTAGGCCATGAGCTTTGTCCGAAGGAACACCATCCGAATCAGCTTCATAAAAGCTCACTCTCAGCTCCAAGAGTTAGTATCAAGGGTGCCCGAAGATTCTCCTTTTACCAGGAAGTATGGTCTACTCCCCAGTCTAGCTACCTCTAATTTACAAGAGGAGATGATGTGTGTGCTCTTCCAATTCTTTGATCCCATACATCATTGCTTCACTTTTCCTGACTATCAGTTGATACCTACACTTGAAGAGTTCTCTCTATTAGTAGGGGTGCCCGTGCTTGATCAGATACCATTCACCGATCTAGAAGGGATTTCGAAACCTGAGGTCATCGCCGAAGCTTTGCATCTGAAGAGAGCCGACATCATAGCAAATTGGGAGACAAGAAGCGGAGTCAAAGGGTTCCTAGCTAAGTTTCTATTAGAGAAGGCTCGTTCATTCTGGGAAGATATGGATTTTCAAGCTTTTGAAGACGTCCTGGCTCTTCTCATTTATGGTTTGGTTCTATTCCCCAACTCGGACCAATTCATAGATGTTAATGCCATCAAAGTCTTTCTCTCGCGCAATCCTATACCTACCTTGCTGGGAGACATCTTACATTGCTTCCATATCCGCACCATGAAGAAAAGAGGTACCCTCTTGTGTTGTATTCCCCTACTCGCCAAGTGGTTCACTTCACACCTACCTCGATCAACATTGAAGAATGAGAAAAGATTGACATGGTCTCAAAGGATGATGTCCCTCACCCACTCTGATATTCATTGGTGTTCGAGATCCTTGGAAGATACTCCTATCATTGACCATTGTGGGGAATTCCCTAATGTCCCACTGCTTGGTATTAGGGGAGGTATCACTTACAACCCTTGCTTAGCTTTATGACAGTTTGGGTATATCCGAAGAGATGGTCCTCATGAGATGCTCATCCAAGGTGTGGTGTTCGACTATGAAAGCGATGATCAAGGCTATCATCAGAGGTTTGTACGAGCTTGGAGGATGGTAAACAAAGTGGATAGTAAGACATTGGGATGCAAAACTCTATTCCCCTTGAGCCTTATCTTTGGTGGGTGCGAGCTCGTGCTCAGAATCTCGTAATGCCTTACGCCTCTATCCTCCCTGTTATCATAGAGCCTGTTGTTGAAGGAGATGTCCCGTGCACTGTCCTTCATCCTAACATGCCTACTTCTCTCGAAGGCTTGCAAAGAGATTGGGTTCAACTAAAGGAAGAATGAGACACTTTCGAGGCCCGATTCTACGCCAGTGAGAAGAAGGTTCTAGAACTCACCAAGCAGCTTCATGAAGAACGGTGTCTGAACGCCTACATCGCACTAAAGAGGATGCGTTCAACTTTTTTGTCTTAGGAGATTTTGTATTTTATTTCTTTCATTGTAAGCCCAAAGAGGCATGATGTACTCAAACTTGGATTTATTAATATAACGTGTTTTCCTTTGTTGTCTAAAGCAAATTTTAAATTTCTAATTTCCTTGAAATCATTTGCATATGCATCTTCATTCATCATAACACGAATAGATTTTTTACAACAGGTTTCCTTATCTTTCTACTGTTTATTTTAGTGAGATGGATATTGAACAGACAATAAAAGATCTCCAGGCGCAGAACGCCCAGTTTCAACAAATGTTCTTGACTCTGGCAAAAGGACAAGATGAGTTGAAAACTCTGCTGATCAAAGAGAAGAAGAAGAAAGCGAAGAAATCAACCGATGTTTTGAATCTGGGAAGAAGGTTCAAAGGACCAGCCAGACGGACTCTAGACTTAGCAACATCATCGAGTTAAAGGGATAATCAAGAAGGGAAAAACAAGGAATTGACTGACCCTCCAGAATCTGAAGAGGAAGAAGAGGTTGACTACTCTGAAGAGGAGTATCCTCCAGCTAACGACAAATACAAACAGTTGGAAGACCGCCTCAATGCTATGGAGATCTAGAAGGTACCCGGGTTGGATTTTGAAGAGCTAGGACTTGTCTCAGGGGTTGTCATACCGCAGAAGTTCAAGGTCCATACTTTCGCTAAATATGACGGTGTCTCTTGTCCAAAGCTGCATTTGATATCATACGTCAGGAAAATTCAACCCCATACTGCGGATAGGAATCTATGGGTGCATTTCTTCCAACAAAGCTTATCAGGAACGCAGTTGGATTGGTTCTATCAGTTTGAAGGGACCAACATCCGCAATTGGGAAGATTTGGCGGCCGCTTTTTACAAGCAATACCAATATAATGCTGACTTAGCTCCAACACGGACACAGTTGCAAGGCATGTCTATGGGTACAGGTGAAGGTTTCAAAACCTATGCTAAAAAATGGCGAGATCTCGCGGGAAGGGTCCAACCCTCTCTATCTGACAGAGAATTGGTGGATATGTTCTTAGGCACGCTATCTGGTCCATTCTTCAAACACCTGATTGGAAGCTCCTCGGCTGGGTTTACCGAATTAATCATGACTGGTGAACGGGTAGAAGCAGGTATAAAAAGTGGAAAAATTCAAAGAGATGCATCCTCGAGCGTGATAAAGAAGCCTTTTACTAGAAAGAAGGAGGTCAGTGTTGCATATGACCATAGGAATCAGGACAGAACTGAACGCTGTCCAGCGGTAGAGGTTGTCATGATCTATAAGCCTGCACCTACTCAAAAAAGGAACAATCAGTCTAGAATGGAAAGGCCGATAAGATAGTTTACCAGGATAAATATGACGTTGTCTCAAGTCTTACCACATTTGTTGAAACCTAATATGGTAACCTTGCGGGAAGCTCTGAAGAATCCCAACACTACCTCTTCCGGTTATAACCCAAATACTCGTTGTGCTTACCATTCAGGAAGTCTAGGTCATGATAAAAACGACTGTCGGGCTTTGAAAAACAAGGCGCAAGACCTTCTCGAGGTAGAGGAAATTGAATTTGACGCTCCTGAGATCCCAAATGTTATCACTGCTCCTATGCCCAAGCACGGTCGTGGTGTTAATGCTGTTGAAGATGATGTGTTTGTTAATGTTGTTGATGAACTTGTTTCTCCTCTCCTAACCGTCAAAAGGAACCTATTGAAGGCCGATTTATTTTTGGGCTGTGGCGAAGGCTGCCACCCCTGTTCATCTCTACCGACTGGTGGTCATTTATTGAAGGCAGGTGTCCAGCGCCTGATGGGTGACAAAGAGATTCTGTTTGAAAAGACTCCCGCTCCAACCATTTCTTACAAGAAGGATGTTTCAATAATAACCATTTCTGCCAATCCTTACAGGGTCTCTACCAAAAGACTCGTTAGGATTACATCTGTTCGGAAGGTGACTCCACTGATAATTACTATGCCAGGGCCAATCCCATACTCCTCAGACAAAATTATTCCCTGGAACTATGGGGGTGACGTCTACTACCACGACGTCAAGAAAGATTGGATGGCTGATGAAGACCCGGTTTTTGAGAAGGCTAATCCCAACATTGGGAACATTGTGGGAACCAGAAAAATAACCAGAAGTGGAAGAGTGTTCTCCCCTGAGATTGCTCCTCCGAAAGCTGTTATTGGTCCTGTGATCATTCCTGCTTTTGTTCCTAATGATACTACTACTACAATTCTTGTGATTACCCCTGCTAACACCCCTATCACTGAGTCGACCGAGACTCGGGGCAAAGACATTTTGGTTGAGCCTGTCCGAATGAAGGCGCAGTCAGTATCTATCCCAGATGCTCCCAAGAAAGAGATGGGAGAAATTTTGAAAATTATAAAGAGAAGCGACTATAATGTAGTCGAACAGCTAGGGCAGACCCCTTCAAAGATTTCTATGCTAGCTTTACTGTTGTGCTCCGAAGCTCATGCGAAGGCCATGGTGAAATTTTTAAAAACTGCCCATATGCCACAGAAAACCTCTGCTGACCAATTCGAAGATTGTGTGGCTAGTTTGATAGCTGATAACAGTTTGGGAATTTCTGATGCTGATCTGACACCAAGAGGGAGGAAACACAAAGTTGTGTTGTATGTCTCTGTCGAATGCAGGGGCACTAATTTGGCCCATGTCCTGGTAGATACTGGTTCATCATTGAATGTGCTGCCTAAGAAGGCTCTGGATAGACTAGACTGCGAAGGTTTGACCTTAAAACCCAACAACATAGTGGTAAGGGCCTTCGATGGTTTGAAGAGAATGGTGCACGGGGAAGTGAACATCCCCATCAAAGTTGGAAGTCAGACCTTTCTCCCTTCCTATTCCTGTTTATTGGGCCGACTTTGGATTAATGACGTTGGTTCCGTCACCTCTACATTACATCAGATGTTGAAGTACCCAATGAAGGGAAAAATCATCACTGTCTATGGAGAGGAGGAATATATGGACAGTCACCTGATCTCCTTCAGGTATGTGGAAATGGATGGTGAGTTCATTGAAACTCTGTGTCAGCATTTCTAGGAGCTCCCACAAACAGTTACGGAAACCAAGACTGTTTCCAAAGTCCCGAAGATTACCAGACCTTCGCTGAAGATGGCTTCTCTGAAAGATGCCAAGGCAGTAGTCGAAGAAGGTGGGTGTACCATTTGGGGCTAACTTCCGGTTATTCCTTACAAATCTGACAAATTTGGTTTGAGTTTTACTTTAGGAGCCTAGAAAGATGTTCGTCGTGCTCGTGCCGGAGAACCACCTTTACAGATCAGCAACCATGGAGTCAACATAGTGGAAGATAGTGATGACACCTGTGACCTGGAAGAATGGATTTTTCCAACTATCAGCGGAGGAATCAACAACTGGGAAGCCAAAGAATTTGTCCCTATTACTTTTATCCAACAATAATTGTCTTTAAATATTTGCCGGACTTGTAATAATTAAACAATTTAGACTTTAAAGCCTCGTGTCTTACCCGAGGCACAACGGTCCATTTGTGAGGGTTGTTACTTCATTTTCATATGTCATCAATAAATCATGGACGTTTTTGCATGCAAATCTTACGCTCTTTGTTCTTCTTTTTCTACATTTTTTATTTTTTCAGAGATAGCTATGCTCTTACACATACTCACACATAAAAATGCAGATCCACATCCACTCAGGATCCCATGGGTAACGATTCTTCTATGGCCTATTGTGACTTTGAAAATACGATCTACCAAGCCGAAGACGAAGGTGAGGAAGATTGTGAGGTGCCAGGGAAACTAACCAGGTTACTACAACAGGAAGAAAGGACCACACAGCCCCACGAAGAGCCAGTTGACACAGTTAACTTAGGTACCAAAGAGGACAAGAAAGAAGTCAAGGTAGGTGCCAATCTGGAACTTAGTGTCAATAAGCACTTAACTCAGTTACTACATGACTATGTTGAGGTCTTTGCCTAGTCATACATAGACATGCCAGGACTTGACGCTGATATCGTGGTCCATCGTCTGCCGACAAAAGAAGACTGCCCTCCTGTAAAACAGAAAGTTCGTCGCATGCGGCCAAAAATGTCAGAGAAGATCAAGATTGAAGTCATGAAACAATTCAACACCGGATTCTTAGCCGTAACCTCCTATCCACAATGGGTCGCCGATGTTGTTCCAGTGCCTAAAAAGTATGGTAAAGTACGCATGTGTGTGTATTACAAAGACTTGAATAGGGCAAGCCCTAAGGATGATTTCTCGCTTCCCCACATCGATATTCTGGTTGATAACACCGCACAACATAAAGTATCCTCCTTCATGGATGGTTTCTCCGGGTACAACCACATCAAAATGGCACTTGAGGACATGGAGAAAACGGCCTTCATCACACAGTGGGGTACATTTTGTTACAAAGTTATGCCATTCAGGTTGAAGAACGCCAAGGAAACTTATCAGCGTGCCATGGTAGCTCTGTTTCACGATATGATACATCACGAGATAGAGGTCTACGTGGATGACATGATAGCCAGATCTCAAATTGAAGAGGAACACCTTGACCATTTGCAGAAACTGTTTGAAAGACTGAAGAAATACAAACTAAGGTTGAACCTGAGTAAATGCACATTTGGAGTGAGGTCCGGTAAACTCCTAGGCTTCATTGTCAGCGGTAAAGGTATCGAAGTGGACCATGCAAAGGTAAATGCAATACAAGAAATTCTTGCTCCTCACATCGAGAAGGAAGTCAGAGGATTCTTAGGACGACTAAACTACATTGCCAGATTCATTTCCCACCTAACCGCTACTTGTGAACCAATCTTCAAATTACTGAAGAAAGATCAAGTGCTAGTTTGGAACGATGACTGCCAGGCTTCCTTCGACAGGATCAAAGATTACCTTCAAGAGCCTCCTGTTTTGATGCCTCCAGTCGAGGGTAGACCTTTGATCATGTATCTAACTGTCTTGGGAAATTCAATGGGGTGTGTGCTGGGGTAGCATGACGAGTCTGGCCGAAAAGAGCATGCAATATACTACTTGAGCAAAAAGTTTACCGACTGTGAAACCAGATATTCACTGCTCGAGAAAACATGCTGCACTCTGGCATGGGCTGGTTGCCGACTAAGACAATATGTGTTGACCCATACTACCTTGTTGATATCCAAGATGGATCCAATTAAATACATGTTCGAGAAGCCCGCCCTCTCTGGAAGAATAACAAGATGGCAGATGATCATGACTGAATACGACATTCAATACACTAGCCAAAAAGCAATAAAGGGCAGTGTGATAGCCGATCATCTTGCTCATCACGCTGTGGATGACTACCAGTCCATGAAATTCGAGTATCCATATGAAGACATCATGTTGGTAAACAATTGTGAAGAACTCATACCATATGACAGACCTGAACAAGGATCCCGATGGACCTTGGTTTTTGACGGAGCTTCCAATGCACTCAGCAACGACATATGTACTGTAATCATATCCCCTGAAGGATGTCATAATCCCTTCACCGTGAGGCTTTGTTTCAACTATACCAATAATATGGCGGAATATGAAGCGTGTATTATGGGTCTCAAAGCTGCTATAGATTTGGGAATCAAGTCCTTAAATGTATTTGGAGATTCAGCCTTAGTCATCAGTCAGATCAAAGGAGAATGGGACACGAAGCATCCTAATCTCATCCCTTACAAAGAACATGTGTTGACATTAATCCCACATTTTGAGGAAATTACCTTTGAGCATTTTCCACGAGAGGAAAATCAACTAGCGGACGCGCTAGCTACTATGTCATCCATGTTTAAAATCGGGTGGGGTAACGAGGCTCCTCAGATCACCATTGAGAGGATGGACGAACCAGCTCACTATCACGAGATCGATACTGAAGAAGTAGTGGACAAGCCTTGGTTCCATGAAGTTAAGAGGTATCTCGAGGCCCAAGAGTATCCAGAGGGAGCTTCAATCAATGATAAGAAGTTCTTGAGAAGATTTTCTACTAAATTCTTCCTCAGTAACGGAATCCTCTATAAACGCAACCACAATTCTACTTTGCTTCATTGCGTAGACCAGAGTGAGGCGGAAAAGATCATGGCTGATTTACATGAAGGTACCTTTGGCACTCATTCTAGTGGACACACGATGGCTAAAAAGATCCTACGGGCAGGATACTACTGGTCCACCATAGAAGCAGATTGTTATCAACATTCACGAATTTGTCACAAGTGCCAGATCTATACTGACAAAGTACATGTGCCTCCGGTTCCCCTAAACGTTCTGACTGCTCCTTGGCCCTTCGCAATTTGGGACATTGACATGATTGGAGAGATCAAACCCACAACTTCTAATGGACACCGCTTCATCTTGGTTGACATTGATTACTTCATGAAGTGGGTCGAGGCAGCTTCATTCGCTTCTGTTACCAAGAACGTTGTGGCCCGATTCATCAAACAGAATCTCATTTGTCGATACGGTATCCCGGAGAGAATTATCACAGATAATGGTACCAATCTCAACAATACTATGATTACCGCACTATGCGTGCAATTCAAGATCCAACACCATAACTCTTCTCCTTACCGGCCGAAGATGAATGGAGCTGTAGAAGCCACAAATAAAAACATCAATAAGATCATACAGAAAATGACAGTGACCTACAAGGACTGACATGAGATGTTACCATTTTCTCTCCATGGTTACCGTACCACGGTGCGCATGTCAACATGGGCAACTCCTTTCTCTTTGGTATACGATATGGAAGTTGTCCTACCAATTGAAGTCCAAATACCTTCTTTGAGAATCATAAAAGATGCAGGGTTGAATGAAGATGAATGGATTCAAACTCGACTTGACCAATTGAACTTGATTGATGAGAAGAGGCTTACAACTGTCTATCATGGTCAGATATACCAAAAACATATGATCAAAGCTTTTAATAAGAAGGTCAGACGTCAGGTATATCGGGTTGGTGACTTGGTAATCAAGTGTATCATATTGCCCCAAGGTGATCCCAGGGGCAAATGGATTCCTACACACGAAGGACCATTTGTGATCAGAAACATATTCTCTGGTGGAGCAATAATCTTAACCACTATGGATGGCGACGACCTTCCACACCCTGTAAATGCGAACATAGTTAAAAGATACTATGCATGATGTTGTACCCCAAAATTTTCCCTCTTATTTTATCAACATTTCTCATCACAAGGCTCTTGGAACTCAAGATCAAGCTAGGGTTTGCTCTGCTCAAGACACCTCCTTGCATTGTTGACCTAAATTAGGGTTTGAGTTTGCACAGGTATTTTTTGACTTATAATGCCCAAATTGATTTTCATACTTCATATTGGACTCATAAGTTTGTCCATACCAAGTTTCAAGCCTTGAATCAAATTTTTGCCCAGTCAATTGGACAGTTGACCTAGAAATCAGTTGTATTGGGCAAAAAGTCAACTGTGGCCAATTTACAGTCAAACCTCATGAATTTTGACCCACATCAACATTATGAACTCATATGAACCATTTGATCAAGTTTGGACCACAATCCCACAAGAAATTTGATCAGATCACCAAAAGGGCAAAATGGTCATTTTTAGGGTTTTGACTGTACAAAGGCAATTTTTGACTGTTTGACCTAGCCAATGGCAAATTAGACTCAACCACGGACTCAAGGACTTAATGGCATCATCTTGACCTATTCAACAAGTTCAAAAGATCTCAAATGCATGGGATTGACAGATGAATTTTTCAGTCAACTGATCAAAATTTGACTGTACACTGAAAAGTCAAACTTTGACTTTTTGGTCAAAATCAAGTGCCAAGAGTCATTTTTCATCAAGATGTGCCAAATTATGAAACTTGTTCATCAAGAAACCCAAAATTGCAAATTAGGGTTTGAAATTGAAAATTTTCATAACTTAGAAATTTTCTAAGATGAAATTTTCTTAATTTTTCCTAACTTTGCCCCACATTTTCAGCATGATACAAATGGATTCAAACAAAACTTACAACATGAAAGTTGTATTCCTCCACAAAGTCTACAACTTTTATTCACAAAGTTTTCTCAAAATAATCTTGTATATCAAGTTATGATTTTTCGAACAAGGGTACCTAAAACTTTTAACTTAGAGAAATTTTGCCCTAGTTTAGGCAGGATTTTGACCCATCTTCTTGGCCATTTTTCACATAGTTCCACTTGGAGTATCAAGTCGCATTTCAAATATGGATTATAGTGCATGTTTCAAGCTTTCCACATTGTCCAAGAACTCCTCAAACACATTTGTGGTTAGGTAAAATCGAATGCTTGAAGTTGGCAAAAACTCACTTTATATCCATGGCAAATACATGTTCACTCAAGTGGCATTTTCAAACCAGCATGCTTTGTACTAGTTTGAAGGCCTCTAAACCAATTCACACTCCTTAATTAAATGCAAATCCATCAGTCTAAGCATTTGTTTTGTCCATTTGGGCATTGTACACAAAACTAAGCCTTAATTAGAAAAAGGTACATTTCTATTTTGGAAAAGGTATGCTTTATGTCAAAACATGATCTTTGAAGCATAGGGCTAAGATCTCAGAAGCCAAATCAAATCCACAAATTCCAGAAACCAAGAGGATTGTGTGGAGCATGTTAGATGGCTTGTACAGGCCTACATTGACAACTTACACATTCTTGCTTCACAAAGAAGAAACTGGTCAAAATCCTCCCAACTTGAAAACCAGCAAAGAACAACCTACACAAACTTTTTGAACAACTTTCATACCACCCTTTGAGCAAGAAACACGAGGGTTTGAGCCTCAAAACCTCCCATATCCAGAAATCACTCTTCTTTGGCAAAACAGGGCAGGTGCTGCAACTTGAGTGCCATAGCTCATTTGGCTCTTGCGTTTTGCTCCCTTTTACTTCCAACACCTTCCATTTAACTCACTCAAGCTATCCCAAACCTCCATTGCCAACTGTAACTCCATTTACTGTGTTCACCATTTTCATTTCAAGCTTATGCAAGTTGAGTTCTAGAGGCTGATTCAGGGACATTCAAGGCAAGCTAGCTATTGGAAAAGATCAAGTGAAGTTCAGGCAAGCTGCCAGACACCTCAAAACTTGTTGAGAAGCACTGCATTGCCCTACTCGAATCCAACTGAAACAGGTTTTTCATCACTTTCTATCTCTATATTTAGGAACATTTAGCCTTAGGTTTGTGAATGAAAAATATAGTGTTCATTACTAGGAAGCCATACATATGCTCAGCTTTCATTTATATTAAGTGTGCTAGGAGAATTTCATCCATGAACATGCTGAAAAAACTAGGTCAGATTTTAGGGCCAGAGAAATTCTCTCTGGTCTTTGAGAGTTAAGATTAATGCTTTATATGGTTAAAATCGTATTGAAATTCTCTACAAGTTTTGTGTTATGTGTTTTTGCAATGGAGCTCGTTTCCAGGATATCCAAGTTTGAACCAGGCGCGCACGCATTTGACAATTGCTGGAGGTTGAAGATGAAGGCTTGGGCTGGGCCTGGCCAGTTTTGCTTCTAACACCCCTCTTTTCAATTTCACACCCCCTGGCCCAATTTCTTATATTTTTGCATTTTGGAATTTTTGTTTTGTTTTCTGACTTTGTTATTTTATTTCCAAATATAATAAATGCTCAAAAAATATTTTCATAATTTTTTTAATTTATTTGGCATTTTATTCTAATTTTTTTCTAACATTAAAAGTATTTAGATATTCTTTTATATTATTAAGACTTGAAAAATATTTACATTTATACTTTTATTTTTTGTTCTTTACTTTTATTTATGTTAAAAATATTTTCTTGAGTATATTTTATTTTGTACATATTTTATTTTATTTTGTACATATTTAATTTGATTAATATACACATAATAAACATATATACTTTTATTTTATTAAATAATTAGAATAAAAATACAAAAATATTACATTTTTATTTTTATTATTATTTATACTAAAAAACACTTTTTTTCAATATATTTTATTTTTGTACATATTAATATATTTCTTGTATATAAATAATATATAATATTTATTTTCTTAAAGAAATTAGGGCTTCATCCCTTAAACAATAAAATAAATCTTTTATTTATTTCTTTACATTTTTTACATTAAAAATACTTTTACATACATAAACAAATGAAAATTCTTTTTTTGCATAATACATTTTATTTGATATTTATTTATCTTGTTTATTTAAATATTGTACATTTAAATATTTATGCATTTGAGATTCAATTTGGATGTAATAGTAAATTAGAGTTTATATTTCTTGTCAAATACCCCCCATTCAAATTTGTATCCCCATCCCCATAATCATGTTGTAATAGCTTAGAACTTTAAATTCTCGCACTTTACGCTTTCAAATATGCCATGATTAGAGAATTAGGGTTTGTATGCAAAATCAAAATCAACAAATAGTTTGACCTAATCAAAGACAAAAATGCATGAAAATGAAACACAATGCACACTTGCACCCCTAGGGTTACAATCCACTTGTTGCCTTCAAAAATGGGCCATGTTATTCATGTTGAGTATTTTGGCAAAACAAAAACAAAATAAAAGATCACAGTCCCTCGATGATGTTATCATGGTTGCCTAAACAAAATGATCAAGTCCCTCTAGAAAATTACCAAAGATACTTGACATAATTGCTATCATGGTCTATACGATGACCCACGCCTGTCCCGTTTAACATCCTAACACAAGGTTGCTCACCAAATGCAATGGTGAAGCAACACTGTCAAAAGGGTTAAAAACATTAGGAAAGATATTTGAGTAAAATAGGATAGATAGCTCTTAGTTACTTGATCAAAAGCTTGCAAAACATCCTTGCTATTTTCAAACACACTTCACAACACAATTTCAAAACATTTCCCAAAATAAACTTTCAAAAACATTCAAATCATTTCAAAAGACAAAAACACCTTTGTATACATTCAAACAAGAATCATTACAAAGGTTGCCACAACGATGGCCTCTTTTCAAAACATCTTTCAAAACCACACACAAAGCACCATTTCAAACAATTGGAAAAGAAAAGCAAGTGATCTAAACAAGTAACTAAGAGCCCATGGATAACCATGGATGAAAAGGGTGCTTGCACCTTCCCTTTTCATAATCTACTCCCCGAACCCAAGAAAACATCTCAAAGGTCTTTCCTGTGCTTTTTGACCTTTCCTTAGGATAAAATAAAAAGTCGGTGGCGACTCTTGCTAAACCGAAACATTTGCGAACACAAACGCAAAAACCTCAAGTCAGTTCTCCCACCGTATCACACATGAATAAAGACCCGCTAGGTCGACTGGCCTAGGCAAAAGTTAGGGCATCCCAGCGAACCAAAAGGGTTCGGGCAAAAATTAGGGATAAAATACAAAAAAAAAAAAATCTGTACACCCAGCAAGCTGAAAACCTGAAAGGGCGGCTTGGGAAAAAAAGGGTATCCCGGTGGACTGAAAACCCGAAGGGGCGGTCCAGGAAAAAGTTAGGGATTAAAAGCGTACGACTATGTCCCATTGGATCACCTTACAGAAAACCTTTAGTATCGGTTGACAAACTCAAACGATTCTAATCAATCCAATCGGCTTCTGACAAAGCAGCAAGTGGATGAGACGCTCAGAGACACGAAGGCTATAGCAGAGTGGGAACCCCATGGGATTAATTCACATAGCTGTCTTAACTTTGTATCAGTTTTCATTTTCTGCGATGACATTCTCTTACTAGGATATCCGTCTCTTTGTACAAAAATACTTATTCAAGTTAATATAAAGATATTCCTTTAAAAGTGCAAAACTATCTGTTTTTCTTTTATTTTCCTGTTTTGTTTGCAAAAACGTCCAATGAATATTTTGAACATATGCATTTGAACATGATTACTGTTTACAAATGAGCGCAAGAAAAGAGGGAACATAAAACAGAAAGACAATTACTAATGGCTTTAAGAAATAGGATAATATCTATAGGCCATTCCATAAAATCCCCGTAGGTACTATTTCCAGCAAGAGTGGAAGCAAGTACATCCTACTACAGGATCACTAACGTATTTCCAGTACGCAACCTAATGGTATCGGGTGCTCTCACATTCCCGACGGAGCAAAACTTCCAGTTACTGCTCCAAAGATTCCACGGTGAAAGTCACCTAGCTTCTCAGGATTCCCCAGCAGGATTTCACGAAGTCCACAAGCAATGCACGACGTTTCCCTTCCCCAACAAAGTTTATTTATCTAATTGTGGAAATCCATCCTTCAACATTTCGACTTCAAATAGAACATGAAGACTTACGCTCCTCATTCTCAGCAGCAGTCAGGGATTTATTTTCCCTAATCCAAACAACATTGCAGTAGAACAACTTACATATGTATACATCGCATCCATACATCATAAGCATCAATGACACAAATGCATATATCGCAATCTCATTGCACTATGCATTTCATACATCATGGCATCACATACATCTAACTCTTTACCTTTTTCAGGAAAGATCAACCAATAGAAAATTATTATCAGATTTTCAACAAAACAAGGCAAATGTCTATGAACAAATCAATTATAGATCAATTCCTGAAACAAGCTGGGGCGACTATCTACTTGACAAATGCTCCTTCCAGACCTCTACTGGTTCAATTTAAATCTCTCAACGGTTTATCCTGATTCTTTCCCGTAGACATCTTCTCTGGTCCAGATAATTCGCTCCAAGATATATTATGATTCTTTTCTAGACCCTTGTTGGTTCAGTTTAAATCTCTCAACGGTTTATCCTGATTCTTTCCTGTTGACATCTTCTATGGTCCAGATAAATCGCTCCAAGATTTATTCTGATTCTTTTCTAGACCCCTGCTGGTTCAGTTTAAATCTCTCAATGATTTATCCTGATTCTTTCCCGCAAACATCTTCTCTGGTTCAGATAAATCACTCCAAGATTTATTCTGATTGTTTTCCAGACCTCTGCTGGTTCAGTTTAAATCTCTCAACGGTTTATCCTGATTCTTTCCCGCAGACATCTTCTCTGGTCCAGATAAATCGCTCCAAGATTTATTCTGATTCTTTTCTAGACCCCTGCTGGTTCAGTTTAAATCTCTCAACGGTTTATCCTGATTCTTTCCCACAGACATCTTCTCTGGTCCAGATAAATCATTCCAAGATTTATTCTGATTCTTTTCCAGACCCCTGTTGGATCAGTTTAAATCTCTCAACGGTTTATCCTGATTCTTTCCCGCAGACATCTTCTTTGGTTCAAATAAATTGCTCCAAGATTTATTCTGATTCTTTTCCAGACCCCTGTTGGTTCTGTTTAAATCTCTCAACGGTTTATCCTGATTCTTTCCCGCAGACATCTTCTCTAGTTCAGATAAATCGCTCCAAGATTTATTCTGATTCTTTTCCAGACCCCTGTTGGTTCAGTTTAAATCTCTCAACGGTTTATCCTAATTCTTTCCCGCAGACATCTTCTTTGGTTCAGATGAATCACTCCAAGATTTAATCTGATTCTTTTCTAGATCCCTGCTGGTTCAGTTTAAACCTCTCAACAGTTTATCCTAATTCTTCCCCACTAGACACTTTCTCTGGTTCAGATAAGTCGCTCTAAATATTTATCCTGATTCTTCCCAGTTAAAGAATACTCAAGACTTCTGTTAGGTTCAATTTTAAATCAACCAAAGGTTTATTCTGATTCTTTCCCCGGTTTAAGTCAAGTTTAGACTTAGTCTAATTTCTGTCAACGATCACCTCTGGATGACATCTGTACGCCCATCTCTGCCAACTCTCCATTATTCCTCCAAATGGCATCTTTAAGCCCATTCCTTACACCTCGACCAAAATATCATCAAGTGCAAATTTATGGGCACTCTAGTGTTCAATCATCTTCTACCCTCAAGTCACGAATGGCAAATTCGCCAATCTAACTCTTCAGGTTTAAGAAGATTGAACTTGGGCAGCTGTTGTACCCCAAAATTTGCCCACTTGTTTCTCAAAGGATCATCCTGGACCCTTAGGTTTGCTTCTATCAAGTTTCAAGTCCTGAATTACAATTTCCCAAGAAAATCATTCACAAGGGCAAAATGGTCAAAAGCATACTGAAAAGTCAAACTTTGACTTTTGGATCAAGATTCAAGTTTTAACAATTATATTTCATCAAGATATTAAATTGGTTCATCAAAAATCTGAAGTCAGAAATTACTTTGAAAAAATTAAATTTCTAAACATCTAGAAAATTTTCTAAGTGTTAAGAGAATATGATATTTCAGAACTTCTGGGCCAGCCTTCTCGCAAATGCAATCAGAATTTGCAAACATGGTTCAGAACATGACTCATCAATCAGAATGTATGGAAACTATGTCCTTCAATCAGAACGTAACTCTTCAGCATATGGAGGCTATGTTCTATGCTTCGATCAGAGCCTCACCCTTCGAATCTCACTCTGGTCTTCTGCAATCAAAACATCACCAAATCCCAAAACCTCGTTTGAGCAACCTGCTGCACTGCTGTAGTATAGTCCTGTCACCAACTGCCACAATACTCCATGGTGCTGCTGATCCAGTCCACGCCTGCGTTTTTCTCAAACCCCATAATTGCACCAAATTAGCATGCAAAAACTGTGTTTAAAAAGAAATGGAACAGTATGCCAAAAAGGTTAAAAAATCCCATTTGTTTCCCCCCCTAAAACCACAGCAAACCCATCTATAAATAAGTTGCTCCCTCACACGTTCAAGGGGGCTGGATTTTAGAGAGGGAGGGAATTATCAAAGATAGAAAAGGAAACAGTAAAAACCTTCGCAAATTCTAAACAAAACCTTTGTTCTTCCCTTTGAATCAAAGAACATAACCACTGTTCCGTTGCTCTCACTGACTCCAGAACATCTAAAGGCAGCAGCTCAAGTTCCAAGCACATGCTCCATATTCAAGGTAAGACTTTCTGAATTTGTATCTTTTCATTCAGAACATCATTAAAGATGTAAATATCATAGTACTGATGTTGTCCATATCATTGCATAAGTAGGAAAAACGGTGGTCCAGAACTTCTTGAATAAAGCTAGGCTCAGAATTAGAACTTCTATAAACTGTTGTGCTTTTATCCTTTTGATTTGATGTTAAGAACTGAATAAATTGCTGATATGCTGATTAATATGAGGAAAAAGTTGAAACATAACACAAAACTTCTGAGTTTCTCTTCACTGTTTTAACATGAAAACTTCTAGGATTTCTTATTGTTTCAACACAGAACTTCTGATTTTTACTCATTATTTTTCATAAAACAGAACTTCCGAGTTCTTCTCATTGTTTTAACACACCCGAATTCCTAGGTTTTTTACACTGTTATGATACGGTAACAGAACTTCTGACTTTTTACTCACTGCTAACATAACACAGAACTTATGACTTTTCATCCACTGTTTAACACGAAACGAAACTTCTGACATTTTGCTCACTGTCTAAACATCACCCAGAACCTTTGTTTTCTTTCCCTTTAACGTTTCTTGCAGGACCTCAGAGTGTATCAATCCATAACTTCTGTTTCCCATTGACATTTCTTTCGGAGTCACAGCGCGCCTGGCATCAGAACTTCTGATCCTTTTTGTTTTGCTTGCAGCGGTATGCTGATTCTATCTCTCATTATTTCCCCTTTTCTTATCATTTTCAATATCAATACTCTTTTTATTAATATAAAAAAGACATAAAAATATTTCTTCTTTACTAATTAATTAATTTCTCTTTTTTTAATTCATTAAGACAAAAAACCACTTCCAAAACAAGTCCTTTTTTTTCTTCTTGTATTATACAATTCGATATGGTTGTAACAGATAATTAGGATTTAAAATTCTAGCAAATCCCCATTTGTAATTATATGCCCCCATCCCTAATGATGTAATAGTGCAAGACTCTACATTTCTGCAAATTTACCGCCTTCAAATAAATGCTAGTAATTAGGGCTTATATGACAAGACAAGAAATCAACAAATAGATAATCCTAATCAAGACTAAATGTATGTAAATCAAACACACTTGCACACTAGCACCCTTAGGGTAATCCCGCTTTGTTTCCTTTCAGAAAACAGTCATGTCCCTCGAATATGGGACGCCTTAGCAAAGACCCTTCGATAAAAATATCATAGTCCCTCGATGTTGCCTTCGGTAAAATAATCTAGTCCCTTACGAAAAATTGCTAAAGCGTCTCACAAGTTTCCTTTTATGACTGTACAAACGTCCCACACCCGTCCCTTTCACATCCAACGATGGGGCTTCTTACCAAAACAATGGTAAGCTAGCAACATCTAAAGGAGGAGGAAAACAATATCTAAGACCTTTTGAGTAGGTAGATTCGCTCCTAGTTGCTCGCTTGCTCACAACAAAAATGTTTTATACACCAACACTTTCATTTTGAAACATTTTCAAAAGATATAAACTTTGTACGCGTTCTTATAGAAACAAGAGCCATTACAAATAAGACACCTTTTTTAAAAAATCACTTTCAAAAACACATCCCAAAAACACCTCTTTGAACTATTTTCGAAAACAAAACTTTGTATGCGTTCTTATAGAAACATGAATCATTACAAAGACATTTTCAAAATACATTCAAAACCGAGACCACAAGCACATTCAAACAAAAGCAAGTGATCTAGCAAGCAACTAAGAGCCCGTATATAACTACAGATGAAAATGGTGTTAATTCCTTCCCTTTTCATAATTCCCCCCCCCCCCCCCCCCCCCCCGAACTCAAGAAAACATCTCTAAAGGTCTTTCCTGTTCTTTTCAGCCTTTCCTTTTGGATAAAAGAAAAGTCAGTGGCGACTCTTACTATCCGCACAATTGCAATCAAACGCAAAACAACCAAGTCAGTTCTCCCACCGTGTTACAATAGGTTATGCACTATATGACGAATTGTTGTTGTGTTGATTATATGATAATTGATTAAAAACTATAATTAGGACCGAGACTAAACATAGGTTTGTAGTATGGGAATGACTTACAAAGATAACTTAGGTTCTGAAAGTGAGCTAGGTAGTGTGCCTTGGATGCAATGATACCTCGGTGTGTATTGCAGACAAGTATTTGCTCTAATAATAGATTAATATGATTTGTGTGGAACATGTGTGTAATACAGTGGGAGAACTGACTTGGAGTGTTTTGCATTTTATCGCAATTGTTGCGGATAACAAGATTCGCCGCCAACTTTTCTTTTATCCAATAAAGGAAAGGGTGAAAAGAACAAGAAAGACCTTTAAGATATTTTCTTGAGTTCGGGTGGTAGATTATGAAAAGGGAAGGTGTTAGCACCCTTTCATCCGTAGTTATCTACGGGCTCTTAGTTGCTTGCTAGATCACTTTTGAAATTGATTTGTTTGAAATGTGTTTGTGGTGAGTATTGAAAGTATTTTTGAAAAGCACCTTCATTTAGGCAAACTTTGTAATGATTATCATCTCTATAAGAACGCATACAAAGTGTTGACTTTTGAAAATATTTCATTTTGAAAGTGTTGGTGTGTTTGAAAAGATGTTTGTTTTTGAAGATGGATTGTGAGAAAGCAACTAAGAACGTTCTACCTACTCAAAAGTCTTTTGTTCATTTCTCTCTTCCGTTGACATTGCTATCTTACCATTGATGGATTGTGAGAAAGCAAATAGGAACATTCTACCTACTCAAAAGTATTTTGTTCATTTCTCTCTTCCTATGAAATTGCTATCTTACCATTGATTGGTAAGAAGCTCTATCTTTGGATGTAAAGGGACGGGCATGGGTCATTGTATAGTCATAGAAGGAAACATTGTAGGATACCTTAGCAATTTTTTTGTAAGAGTCTAAGATCGTTTTACCGAAGACAACATTGGAGGGTCATCGAGGGACTACGATCTTGTATTCGAGGGTCATTTCTAAAGTATCCCACGTTCGAGGGACATGACTATTTTATTTGAAGGCAATAAGTGTGGGTTACCCTAGAGGTGCAAGTGTTCAAGTGTTTTGATTTCATACATTTTTGTCTTTGAATTAGGGTTTTCTACTTGTTGATTTTATGTATTGCCATACAAACCCTAATTACTAGCATTTATATTTGAAAGCGATAAATTGCAGAAATGTAAAGTCCTACGCTATTACATCATTTGGGGATGGGGGTACAAATTTACAAATGGGGGGATGAAAGAAAATAAACCTAATTTACTATTACAAGGCTTTGACATTTACATAATTATAGTGCGAAATAATAAAATGTACAAAGAAATATAAAGAGAAGAGAAATTGTTTTTATGTTTTTTTTATTTATGAAAAAAGGTCTTAATTAATCTAATTGATTTGAAAAAGAAATTAATTAAAATCCTAATGTCTAAATTAATTTAATCAAAAGAAACAAATTGAAATAAAACCTAAGTCTAAATATTAAATTAATTTTAAGAAAAAAAATCGATTTTAATAAGAAAGTGTTTTTGTCCCTTTTTTTTAGTTTAGAAAAAGAAATAAAACAAAAGTTTACATATAAATATTAAATAAAATATTTTTTTGAATTTTTTATATGAAAATAATAATAATAAAAATATAAAGAAAATAAAATAAGAAATAAAAAATAAATAAATAAATAAAATTATTTTATGAGCTGACATATGAGCTTATGTATTGGCTCATGCGTTAGCTCATGTATTGGCTCATGTATGTTTCTTGCTCCTGGAAGTCAAAATAACTCAGTATGGGTCGACGCATACTGGTTTCGTATTGACTCATAACTATTTCATGTCGATGCATACGTGTTTCGTGTCGACTCATAACCTGTTTTGAACATAATATGTGTCCACTCATAGCATTCCGTGTCGACTCATAACTGTTGTTTTTTGCTTTTATCACTGCTTTGCTACATGTAAAATTCAGTTCTCAACACATGGTTAGTGAATATGAAAATCAAGCATATGGTTAGCTTCAAAGCAATGATATCTACATTTTATCTTCACAAATGAACCATTAATGATGCTTGTATGAAGAGTTCAAAGTCAAGCAAACTTACCTTGAAACTGAAATTTGCTTCGAGTTTGAGCTGTTGTATGGGCTGTTTTTGAGCTTGGGAAGTGATGATAGTGATGTTACAGAAGTTGTTCTTGTGTTTGAACAACTTCTATGTGATGTATGTGGAGTGTTTGGATGGTTTGTTTGGACAGAACTTGCAAAGTATGAAGGGTTCAAGGATTTGGATTTCAAAGCTCAAGAGTGGGAACTTTGTGGATTGTTATGCCTTTTGTGAATATAATATTTTGAGGGTTTATCAACACAACAAAACTTATGGCTATTCTCTTTGTATTTTTTTCTCACCTCTTCCTCTTGCAATTGGCCTCTCTATTTATAGAGAAGTTTTGAGAGAATCCTGGTTTGGTTGAGATGAAACAACCAAGTTATCATGAAAATTGGTGTTCCAATAAATGGTACAAGCATGGTCTGAAGTTGCCAGGAGATTTTAGGCATGTTGCTTCTTGCTTTGACATTGTGTGTGCAGAAAAATAATTGACAGGCTCAAGGGGAGCTGACTTTCTATAAAGCATGCTTTATGTGAATGGCAATGATGCCTTTGTGCCATAAATGGAATGATGCAATGGACAATACTTGAATCACTTGATAATGGTTCAATCAATTGTGTAAACATATGATTATGGATAGATTTGCAAGTCACAAGGCCTGTAAAGTAAGATTATGCAGCACATCATGCAAATTGGATTATTTGCTTCAACAAAATGACTTGCAATTCAATAATGGATGTCCGACTTCAGGCCCTTGAATCTCCTAGCTCAAGTATGATAACTTCATGCTCTTGGATGTTTTTGGAAAGCTTGAAAAATACTCTACAACATTCATGTTGGACATTTTGACAAATCTTCTTGGAACTATGTGAAAAAGTGCCAAGAAGTTGGGATAAAATCCTGACCAAAATCTGTTGAAAATTTCTCCAAGTGTTTAATCAAAAATGCCATGACTTCATGAATTTATAACTTAAAATCCAAGAATTTATAGAACAATTACTGTCCTACAATGTTTTATATCTCATTGATATCTACAACTTTCATGTTGGAAGTTTTTCTTGAATCATCTTGCATCATGGTGAAAATTTGGCACAAAGTCATGAAAAGAAGTTAACTTTTTAACACTTAGAAAAATTTCTAAGTCTTAGAATTTTGACTTTTCAAAGATAATTTTGAATTTTTGATTTCTTGATGAACAATATTCATATTTCGACATGTCCTGATGAAATATGATTTTTGAAACTTGATTTTGATCAAAAAGTCAAAGTTTGACTTTTCAATGTACATTTGACTTTTTCATTAGTTGACCAAATTTCAACTATCAATCAATTGATCTTGAGAAGTGTTTTGAACCATTCCATTAGGTCAAGATGATTCATTTGAATACTTGATATCATGTCTCAAACCAATAAGTCATGTATTTGGTCAAAAGTCAAAAATTGAGCTTTCTCAATCAAAACCCTAATTTTGACCATTTTTCCCTTTTGGTGTTCTGATCAAATTTCTTGAGGAATTATGATCCAAACTTGACCAATTTACATATATGATTTCAAAATGTTGATATGGATAAAAAATTATGAAGTTTGACTGTAAATTGACCACAATTGACTTTTACCCAATATAGTTGATTTTAGGTCAACTAATCAATTGGCTGAGTAAAAATGTGATCCAAAGCTTGAAACTTGACATGAGCAATCTTGAGAGTCCAAAATGATCCAGGAAAGTCATATGGGGCCTTAAAATTCCAATTGTACTTGTGCAAACTCAAACCCTACTTTTGAGTCACCAGTGCTTGGGGAGGTGTATTGAGCTGATCCATCCTTGTGCCTTCTTTAACCAATGGACATCTTGTGAGAGAAATCTTGGGAAAATGAGAGGGAAAGTTTTGGGGTACAACAATGTGGAAATAATATGAGAATCGGTGGATGTGACCACCTATTGATTGATGAAACAACATGATAATTGGTGGATGTGATCACCTAGTGATTGATAAGAGAAATCATGATGTTTGTTAAACCAATCACATATTTGGATGTTTTCCCTTGATTGTACACATACTAATTATGATACTTATGTAAATTAGAATTGAGGATGTGGCACCAATGGTTCGAGCCTCAAATGGGTTTGAGACCAAACCATGTCGAATTCACGGGGGAGAGCTGGACACCTAAGTGGGTTTGAGTCATATACGGTGAAAGAGACTCAAAGTAAGTTAGATTCCTATATGAGTGACAGTTCCTGAAGTAGGTTCGAGTGTAAGAACAAAATTTGGTTCTGCACCTGGCGTTTAGTTTTGATGATAATAATACATTGTTTTTAGAGAACAATTTTGTATCCTAATGATTTTCTCGAGTGTGTAACTTTTGCTAATAGATTTTGACTTTGATAGAATAGCGTGTGACGTCAACAATTTTTAGAATCAACACACATTGAGTCTAGAGAGATACAAAGTATGCATTACAAGAAAGTTTCAGTTCTAGAATGCTTATAGATAATGATTTTGATGAACGTTAGTCCAAAAGCATATGATTGTGACTCTGATAGAAGATTTTCTAAAGACTTCTCAAGCTTTGGTGATTCCGCGCTTTTAAGTTTTGAGGTTTTGAAGACTCTGAAGACAAGTTTCTGGTGAACAAGTTTTGAAGACTTTAAAGACAAGGTTCTGAAAACTCTCATTCTAGTTTTAATCCTTCTAAAGCATGCTTCATCAACACATATTCTAGTGCCTATGAAGATTAGATGATAAGATTAAAAGAATTTACGTGAGTGAATATTATAACACCCTTCTTAAACCCCATGGATATTATAATTAATAAATCAGAGAAATGCATCAAAATGGTGTCACATACTTCATAAAAACATCATACATACATATCTTTCTCCATAACACGAACTATCAACGATTATAATCATTTCCTTTAGGAGTTTCAACATATAACTCATTTATTATGAAGCAAAATTCATAGTCTCAAACAACCTTATAAAATAATATCCTTCTAAACATCATTAAATCTCATCTTTCATGAGTTATGGTTTTAAAACACCTCAAACAACATAAACAACTTATAAATCATTCAATTAAATCACTCAATTCACACAATGAGATTGAAACCATCACTGGACCAATGTCCTATCAACATCACTGGACTAATGTCCTAACATATGCCATGAGTGCATGACGCGCAACAATATAATACACACATCCACTACTAGTAAAAATGTATTGTCATCCATGAGTTCATCATAATGTCATCACATATATTGTAATACACAGTACATCATCACAACAACATCAATCCATCATACAAATATACATCATGTTATATCAATCACATAATCACATCAATTCATCATGGTATCATTATAATTCATCATTCAAAGGTCTAGTTTAATCATAGCAAGGTAATGGAAATATACATCCTTTTAATAATTTTATTATTCCTAGTAATGGTTCATCACATTAACTATCAAACGCTTTTAACGGCATGTCAAACAGAGTCTGGAAACTCAAGTTTTGGCATTTACAAAATTTTCACAAGCAGTTCTGCTCACTATTACCTCGCCCGACGAATGGGTCTGTTCGCCTGATGCTCGCTTGATGATGCAGAGGAGACGGGCTCTCACCTCTTACTCGCTCAGAGAGGCTAGATCTAAGCTCCTATTCCCATATGTTTTCCAAGAGCACCCCTTTTTCCACCCATTCCTTCGCTTCTTGTCTCGCCCGACAAAGACCAGACAAAATTGCTTCATCCGACGATGCTTGCCTCGCCCGACAAAGTGTACCTGACAACAACTCCCTGTTGCAATTCTGTACCTGTTCAATCCCAAATTCTCTTGTGATTTCATACCAATGATAGTCTAAAATCATCCCAGTTCAACATGTTTTCATTACACAACAACAATACAACCTGATAGGCATCATGTGCATCAAATCATGAAAAAACAACATGGTATTTTCATCAATTTCATCATAAACCCCAAGAAATCCATATATACATCTAAATCCCATATCAGTTATAATTATAAATCACCCCTTACCTTAGATTCCTAGAGATTAACCTTTTTCTTTGTGTTCTACTATGATCTTCTTTGTTTCTCTGTGCCCTAGCTATTTTTACAACGTTCTTCTCTCTTTCACGATTGCACATAATGAACACTGACACTCACTTTGCCTTGTTTAACCCTTGAACCCTTTCTATGGTCTTCCCATCTTATCCTCACTAATCCTCATAACATTACCACCTTTCCCTTAACACTTCTACACCATTTATTCTATTTATTTTATTAATAATAATTCTAAATAATTAAAACTAATCATCTAAAATTATTAAAACACCCAACATCACTTAATTTACACTATACCACACATAACATTACATCGCACATCATATTCACCAAAATATCACATATACTCATCATAAATAAATTAAATAAATAAATAAACAATCTAATTATATTTGGGATGATACAACTCTCCCCCACTTAAAAGAATTTTCACCCTAGAAAATTACCTGGTGGAAACAAAATCGGATAAGACTCTCTCATCTGATCCTTATGTTCCCAAGTCCAACTTTCACCAGCTAGTCCACCTCACAATACATTCACCAAGACAATGTCTTTACCCTGCATTTGCTTCACTTTTCGACCTTCTATTTTTACGGGTGATGCTTCAACAGTCAAGTTATATCTCACCTGTACATCATCCATTTGGATCACATGCGAAGGATCTGGAATGTATCTCCTCAACTGAGACACATGAAACACATCATGAAGATTCAGAAGTGACAACAGTAAAGTAATATGATAATCCACCTCATCTGTCTTCTCTGATATCTGATATGGACAAAGAAAATATGGTGTAAGTTACCTCGATTTCAAAGCTCTACTAACACCGGTTATTAGAGTAGCTCTCAAAAACATGTGACCATCCTTTTGGATTTCAAATGCCTTTCTCCTCTTATCATGATAACTCTTTTGACGACTCTGAGAAGCTTTCATCCTCTCTTGGATCATCTTGATCTTCTCAGTCATTTCCTGCATAATCTCAGGTCCAAGTACAACACTCTCGCCTGACTCATATCAACACAATGGAGTTCTACATCTCCTACCATACAATTCTTCGTACGGTGCCATTATAATTCTAGAATGGAAACTATGGTTGTTTGTAAATTCAATAAATGGCAAGTGGTTGTCCCAAGAACCTCCTTGTTACAACACGCAAGCCCCTATAAAATTCTCCAAAGACTGAATAGTCCTCTTTCTGACTGACCATTCGTCTGAGGATGATATGTGGAAATCAACTTCAACTTAGTACCAAAAGCATTCTGCAAACCTTCCCAGAAATTTGACATAAACCTCAGATCTCTATCTGATATGATACTTGAAGGTATCCCATGAAATCTCACAACATCTTCAATATACATCTCAACTAGCTTCTCCATAGGATGATTGGTCTTCATCGATAATAAATAATCCGACTTATTTAATCTACCCACTATCTCCCAAATCGAATGACTGCCCTTAGCAGTCTTCAGTAAACCCGACACAAAATCCCTAAAAAAACTGTCCCATTTACCTTGTGGAATGTACAACGGTTGCATTAGATCCAAAGGCTTCCGATATTCAATCTTCAACTTCTGACAATTTAAACAAGCATATAAAAATTAGGAAACTTCTTTCTTCATACCAGGCCACCAAAATAATTTCTTCAAATCTTGGTACATCTTCGTAGCACCGAGATGAATACTTAACCCACTTCTATGTCCTTCCCCAAGAATACTTTTCTTAAGTTCTGGCACATTTGGAACACAAAATCTATTTCAAACCTCATTAATTCATCCTCGTCAACTTGGAACTCTCCTCTATTACCTTGGTTAGTCAAGGTCAACTAATCAACCAATTTCAAATTAGACTTCTAACCTTCTCGGATATTTTCTAAAATACCACTAGTCAGTTTCAACATTCCTAACTTCACATTATCAAGAGTCTCTTCACACACCAAACTCATATCTCTGAATTGTTTAATCATTTATAACTCTCAAACCATAAACATCGACATATGCAATGACTTCCTACTCAATGCATAAGCTACCATATTTGCTTAACCAGAATGGTAATTCAAATCAAAGTCAAAATCTATTAACAACTCAAGCCATCTTCTATGTCTCATATTCAATTCCTTCTGATCGATAAGTACTTTAAACTCTTGTGATCGCTAAACACTTCAAACTTAGAGCCAAAAAGATAATATCTCAAAATCTTCAACATGAACACCATAACTGCTAGTACTAAATCATGCGTAGGATAATTCCTTTCATGAACCTTCAGTTTCCTAGAACCGTAAGAAACAACTTGTCCATTTTGCACTAGCATAACACCAAGACCCATCCTAGACGCTTCACAATACACCACAAATGACTCACACAGATTAGGTAAAATTAATATCGGAGCAGTCGTCAATTTCTTCTTCAATTCTACAAAACTTTCTTCATATTCAACATCCCACACATAATCTTGGCCCTTTCGAGACAACTGAGTTAACAGTAATGTCAACCTAGAAAATTCTTCAATTAACCTTCAATAAAAATCCATAAAACCAAGAAAACTTTGAATCTTAGTTGCAGACTTCAGAGTTTCCCATTGTAACACTGTATCAACTTTAGAAGGATCCACGATAATCCCATCACTAGGAATCACATGACCAAGGAAACTCACTTCCTTCAACAAGAACTCACACTTCAACAACTTTGCATACAACTTCTTTTATTTCAACACTTGTAACATAATTCACAAGTGCTCTGCATATTCTTCTTCTGATTTAGAATAGATCAGAATATCATCAATGAAAACCACCGCAAATTTATCTAGGTACAAATGAAATGTTTGATTCATATACTCCATAAGAACACCTGGCACGATAGATACACCAAACAACATCACATTATACTCATAATGACCATACCTTGTTCAAAAAGATGTCTTCAGAATATCATCTGGTTTAACACGAATCTGATGATAACCTGGCCTCAAATCAATCTTGCTGAAAACACAAGAACCTACAAACTGATCCATCAAATAATAAATCCTCAAGAGTGGATAATTATTTTTAATAGTCAATTTATTCAAGTGTCTCTAGTCCACATTGTAATATAGTGGGAGAATTGACTTGGTTGTTTTACGTTTGATCACAATTGTTACGGATAGCAAGAGTCGCCACCGACTTTTCTTTTATCCAACAAAGGAAAGGGTGAAAAGAACAGGAAAAACCTTTGAGATGTTTTCTTGAGTTCGGGGGGTAGGTTATGAAAAGGGAAGGTATTAACACCCTTTTCATCCGTAGTTATCTATGGGCTCTTAGTTGCTTGCTAGATCACTTGCTTTTGTTTGAAAATGTGCTTGTGGTGTGGGTTTGAAAATATTTTGAAAACGACTTTGTAATGATTCTCGTCTCTATAAGAATGCGTACATAGTATCGATTTTGAAAATAGTTCAAAGAGACGTTTGTGGAAGATGTTTTTGAAAGTGATTTTGAAAAGTGCCTTTACAATGATTCTCGTCTCTATAAGAATGCGTACAAAGTGTTTTGACTTTTAAAAATGTTTCAATTGAAAGTGTTGGTGTGAAAATATTTTTTAGTTTTGATCAAGCAAGCAACTGCGAACGTCCTACTTACTCAAAAGGTCTAATGTTCTTTTCCTCCTACTTTAGATGTTGCTATCTTACCATCGATTTTGTAAGAAGCCCCATCGTTGGATGTGAAGGGACAGGTGTGGGTTGTTTGTATAGTCATAGAAGGCAACCTATGATACGTTTTAGCAATTTCGTTAGGGACTAGATCGTTTACCGAAGGTAACATCGAGGGACTACGATCTTTTATCGAGGGTCTTTGCTAAAATGCCCATATTCGAGGGACATGACTATTTTCCGAGGCAACAAGTGAGATTACCCTAGAGGTGCATGTGTGTGAATGGTGTGTTTGATTGCATGCATTTAGTCTTGAATTTAGGTTGTCTACTTGTTGATTTTAACTTACCATACACAACCTAATTACTAGCATTTTACGAAAGCAATAAAAATGCGGAAAATATATGTCTTACACTATTACAACCATATTGAATAGCAAGAAAATATTAAAACAAAACAAAATAAAAGAGGGGAAAACAAGTTCTTCAATCTAGGAAGTAAGCACCCTTCGATTCAACCCTTTCTTGATTCTTTCGATTGGGCCTGGAAGTCAGTGTGAGCATGCAACCTTTGATTCACCCTTCTTAACCTTCGTTTGGACCTGCAAAGCAGCATGAGTATGTACCCTTTGATCACACCCTTTTTTTGTTTCCTTTCGTCTGGGGCCTGTAAATAGTGTGTATCGAATCCTTCATCCTTCGATTCACACGCCTTTGTTTTTGTTTCCTTTCATTTGGGGTCAGATAGCAGCATGGGGCGAAGCCTAAGGCTTCGATTCACACAACCTTATTCCTTTTTTATTTTGTTTAGGATTAAATAACAACATGGTTTGAATCCATACTAATATTGTTTCATGGTTAGGTTAGCTCTTAAAACATGTTTGACAAACAAAGAAAACAAGCCAAAAGATTAGCAACAAAAACAAACAGAGAAGGTGGAAATAAAAACAAACCAAAGGGTAATGATGATGTTTGAAACGAAAGGAAATGGTTATTCGCATGTTATGCTTGAAACGAAAGGTTTAAGGTTAAGAGAACTTACCTTGCTTGAAGCTGGAATATGGGTTTTGGACTTAAGTTGCTGCCCCGGGTGCCTCTAGATTCGAAGGGAGAGAAACAATTGTTGTGTTTCTTTGACTAGATTCAAAAGTCAAGAAGAGTGGAGTTGTGTTTGTTTGTTTTCGCATTCGAAGGAAAAAGAAACAAGTGTTGTGTTTCTTTAGTTCTGGATTTGAAGGAACAGAAAAAAAAGGTGTGGTCTTTTGATTATGGGTTTGAGAGTGTGGTAAGTGTTTGAGAGTTTGAGAGTTTGTGATTTTTTAAAGATTCTTTCCACCCAAAGTCCCCTTTAGCTTGCAAATGTTTTCTCTATTAATAGAGAAAAGGTTAGAAATGTTGGAGTAACCAGGTTGGTAAGATAACAAACCATGGTTTGGTTGAAAGCGCAAGAATCAAGTTTTATGGATTTTCATAGTTCCCAAGTTCAAGTACAAGTAGGGGGCCTGATGTCTGTTGGGGGAAGGAGATTGGACTTATACTTTTGGCACTGCTTGTGTTTAGATAAAATCAGGCTGGGAGCTCAAAAAACTAACTTTGTGATTAAAGTAATCTTTATGAAAAAAGGATACATAGCTTTTTGCCATTTCATCCAAAAATGGCATAATCAAGTGGATAAAGCTTCGAATCTTTGTGTAAGGTATCACAAATTTGTGTAAGCCTCTGATTATGTAAAGATTTGGAAGCAACATATCCTGACAAGTGAGATCTGGAGGATAACGCTATGAGATTTGATCAATGTTCTTCAACCAAGCTTGCTCGAAGGGTTTAGAGTTAGATTCGAAGTATGTTGCTTCGAAGGGAACCAATACTCCAATCAAAGCTTTGTGTGAAGGTAAGCCCTTGTCTAATCGAAGCCTTCCTGCAGAAGGTCACTGCTTTGTGACTCCAAGCAAGCATAAAAGAGGCCATTGCTCAAACGAAGGTTTTCATGAAGAGCCAATATCCAATTGAAGGTTACATGCAGGAGGCTCCTACTTTTTGAATCAAAGGCAAACATGTAAGGGGCCAATGGTGCAATCGAAGCTTTCCTGCAGGACGTCCCTGCCTTGAATCAAAGAAAGCCTTCAGAAGGCCATTTCCTTCTAAATTGAAGGAAGCTTTCAGAAGGTCATTTCCTTCTTAATCGAAAGAAGCCAGTAGGAAGCCACTAACTTTTGAATCTAAGGACACCAATAGGAGGTCCATGTCTTCTGAATCAAAGGAAGTTGTTTCAAAGGGAAACAATGCCCAGTCTAAGCTAGCATGAATATGACCATTTGTTCAATCGAAGTTTGTATGAAACAAGCATGCAAGATGTCATTTCCTCATTCGAAGCTTGGGAATTTGAAGCAAGTTTGAAGGAGGCCAGATGCCCAATCAAAAGCTGGTGAATCAAGCTTGCATCGAAGGAGGCCATTTTCCAGATTTTGAATTCGACTGTTGTCTGCAATCACTCCTTTCAATCTGCTTTGTACTTATGCAAACTTGAGCTTTTGAAAATCTTCGTGAGAAATATCTTGAAAAATTGAGAGGGAAAATTTTGGGGTATAACAGCTGCCCCTGTTCAATCTTCTTAAACCTGAAGAGTTAGATTGGAGAGTCCGCCATTAGTGACTTGAAGGTGGAAGATGATTGAACACTATAGTGCCCAGAAATTTTCACTCGATGATGTGGTGGTTGATTATGTAGGGAATGGGCATAAATATGCCATTTGGAGAGATGGTGGAGAGTTGTCGGAGATGGGCTTATAGATGCCATCTAAAGTGACTGCTGGTAAGTATAAAGCTTGACTGTGATGTATAATGAAGGAATCTTGAGTGACTACTACTTCAACAAGCAAAGAAGGAATCTTGGACGACTACTACTTCAACAGATAATGAAGGAATATTTTACGACTACTACCTCAACAGATGATGAAGGAATCTTTGACGGCCACTACCTCAACATATAATGAATGAATCTTTGACGACTACTACCTCAATAGATTATGAAGTAATCTTTAATGACTACTACCTCAACAAATAATGAAGGAATCTTTGACGACTACTACCTCAACAGATGATGAAAGAATCTTTGACGACTACTACCTCAACAGATAATAAAGGAATCTTTGACGACTACTACCTCAACAGATTATAAAGGAATCTTTAACGACTAGTACCTCAACAGATGATGAAGGAATCTTTGATGACTACTACCTCAACAAATTATGGAGGAATCTTTGACGACTGCTACCTCAACGAATTATGAAGGAGTCTTTGACGACTATTACCTCAACAGATGATGAAGGAATATTTGACGACTACTACCTCAACAAATAATTAAGGAATCTTTAACGACTACTACCTCAACAGATAATTATAAAAAATCTAAGCTTGATTTTGTCTTGGAGAAATTTACAGATAGTTGATGACGTTCATCTGTTGATTGATCTTTTTCTAAAAAGTTAAAAGGTTAGTTGTATGCAAAGTCATGATGTATGAAATGCACTGTGTAATGGTGTTCTCAAAATAAATGAGATTGTGCCACATGCGTTTTGTATGCATGCGTTATGATGTATGAATGTGAAATGCATCTTTGTCTGGGAAAATAAATCCTTGACAAGTGTTGGAGAGTTTTGGGAAGTTAAATCCCTGACTGCTTGTTGGAGATGAAGAGTATGTGTATCTTCGAACTTTGTTTAGAATGTTTCCGTTGGGGATTCCCGTTTTGTTGTTTGAGGAGAAATCCGATGGGGAAGATTGGCTTTGGTTTGAGAAATCTTTTTGGAGAGCGTTCATTTCTGGTTAGGCAAAAAAAGGTTCGAGAATTTTAGTTGTCTGCTGCTCTACCGGGGAGTTATACCCTTGATCAGAGAGAATGGAAGTTAGCAACTTGTTGGGGATAAAGAAGTTAATTATTATCTGATTGGCTTCCAAGCTTTACAGCAACTCACTGGTGATAGTGGTAAACTCTACTGGGGAAGAGGAGCTTTATTGATGACTTCACTGGGGATTAGGAGTTGTGGTCCCTCAATTTGTAAAAGTCCGAGAGGCAAACTCGAGTTGGGGAATCTGTAGTTTGTTGGGGAAATAAACCATGTTGAAGAGGATATTTGACAGACTGCTGGGGAGGTGTTTTCTTTTGGAAGAACTCCTTGAGGATTATTCTTGAGACCAACTCAGCTGGGAAGAGGGTTTTCCGGAGATTGAAACTCTAGATGGGGATTTCCTAGATCCAACCTTGTGGGATATCCATGAATTTGGCCTTGAGGGGTTTGTACCTTTATCCGTGAAGATTATTCTGTGGGGATGGCTTTTTGGGGACTTCACTGAGGATCACCCTGTGAAAAGGAATTTGTGGGAATTTGTCACTGCCCCTAGTAGTAAGTGTTGTAGTACTGCCAGGAAATGTTTGCTTGGTCATTCATGGCCTTTGCTGGAATTTATGTTCAATGCCCCAAGCGATTCAGATACAGACCTGCCCTTGGTTATTCAGCATTTCTTGAGGGATTTCTTAGAATCTCGACTTGACTGCTCCCAAATGATTTGGATAGTGACATGTCATGCCCCCTTACTTATAGGAGATTTGTCATTTGAAGTGTCTTCCAACTTTGAAGTGATTCTGTTCACTGCGAATTTCCGTTCATCGGATATTCACTGTGTGAATTTCTCCGCTGTCAAACAATTATCCATATGCAAACAGCGATATTCAAACAATGCAAAGTTTATGCTTGTCTTGAATTTTTGAGAATGCAGTTTTAACAAATAAAAGAGTTTTGTAAGAAAATTAATTCAACTCAGGATTTACATTTAGCCTTACAGGAGTCAGGATACCTTTTGTAACAATATGCTTTCGAAATAACCCATGCTTCAATTAGGACTTTTAAGGGTTGTAGCGTGGTCTGGTTCACAATTTAAGAAACAAAAGATAATGCTAAAAGTTTATTTGTACCCAACCCTTTCTCCATGATGTTCTCCAGTCCTAAACTCAGTTAATTGTGCGTTTGAACTCCAATTAAGTCTGGAATGACATTTTGGTGATGGTTCAGACAAGTTAAGTTTGTCGGAAGGCAGTCATTTTTGCATCATTTTTTCATGTTGTTAAGGGTTGGTAGTGACCTCTTTTTTTATTTACTATCCCTAATTTTGCCTGACTGCTCTTGTTTTGAGATTATAGTCATCGGGATGCCCCTGTTTTTCTTAAGTCTCCTTCGTAGGTTTTGACTTAGTGGGCTTTTCTTTTAAGAGATAATGACTGCCTATTTTATAGGGAACCATCGCTGTCTTTTGATTAAGAAAGATGTTTTTGATGTCACTCATTGTATACGAGGTGAAAGCTTGCGACTGAACGCGCATTTGAATTAACTGAGAAACTAACCTACCCTAGGTTTTGATTAAAGGTTTCAATTTGTATGAAAAAGAAAACTCCTACTTCTTTGGATCAAAGGGGTTGACTAGGGATTATCTTCCTTATAACTCCAGTGTTTAGGGATTGAAGGAAAACATGTACATCGTCAGTAAGGTCTGTCCAAAAGTATACTGTATGAGATTATGGCATTATTTTCGTCATCCTCCCTCTAAAGATTTGCAACTTTTTGAAACAAGAGTTGAATATCATAAAGGGAGTAAAAAGAATAATTTAAGTAGAGTGAAAATGAATGGATTAATTCAAGACAAACATATGCAATGCATTAATGAAAGTAACCAAAGTTTGACATACAGATAAGTGTTTGAACAAACAAAATAAATTACAATTGAAAATTCAAAATGAACTGGATGCTCTCAATGATTTGGCATGGGAGCAGTGATCACATTAGGAACCTCTGGAGAGTCGAATTCAATCTCCTTGGCATTAATCATATCTTGAATTTTGTTCTTCAAAGTCCTACAATCATTGGTATCGTGTTCCGGGCTATTTGAATGGTAAGCACAATTGGCATTGAGATTATATTGAGATGAAGATGTATTGGGATTTTGTGGAGGGTCTCTTAGCGAAATGAGCTCAGCTTTCAGTAAATGTTGTAGCGCTTGTGATAAAGACATACCAATATTGGTGTATTTCCTTTCTTGAAATTTCGTCCTACGCCTACCTTCTCGTCGTGATTGAGTAGATGTAGGATTGGAAATTAAAACTGCCCCTACTGAGTGATGGCGGTCAGTCTTAGCACGACTTCCTAATCCGTACACAACATTAGTCTCTTTCTTCCCAATGTACGTCTTCTTTTCAGTACTTGAAGATGTAGCCATCTGGATTTTTCCGCTTTTAATTTCGTTTTCGACTTGTTCCCTAGTTAGAATCAACTCAGAGAACCCAAGTGAAGAGCTTTCTATTAGGTGATTAAAGAAAGTTCCTGTCAAAGTTCCCACAAAGATGTCAATCAGCTCCCTGTCAGTTAAGGGTGGCTGCACCCTGCCAGCCAGGTCTCTCCACTTTTGGGCGTATTCTTTGAAGCCCTCGTTGGAACCCATGGTCATATTCTACAACTGTACACGAGTTGGTGCAAGATCAGCGTTGTATTGGTACTGCTTGTAGAAAGCAACAGATAGATCCTCCCAAGTGTGGATGCATGAACTCTCCAATTGATAGAACCATTCGAGTTGAGTCCCAGCTAGACTTTCTTGAAAGAAATGTACCCAGAGCTTTTGGTCAGTAGTGCGTGGCTAAATCTTACGCACATAAGATCTCATATGCATCTTAGGACAAGAGACCCAATCATACTTGGCAAAAGCAGTAATCTTGAATTTCGGTGGGATGACCACTCCGGAAACCAAACCCAAATCTTCAAAATCTAGACCAGGTACCCTCTGAATTTCCATGGCATTGAGACATTCCTCCAGCTATTTGTATTTGTCTTCCGCAGGAGGATATTGTTCTTCAGCATAGTCAGTCTCTTCTTCGTTAGACCCCAGACTGTGGTCCCCTTATTTTGTCTGATTGTCTCCCTCATTTGACGGAGTTATAAATTCTAGAGCTTGCTCTGCTGGTCCTCTGAACCTCCTTCCCAAATTTAGGATACCCACTAACTTCTTTGTCTTTTTCTTCTTGTCTTTAAGAATGAGGGTCTTTAGGTCCTCTTGCCCCTTAGCCATATCCAGGAACATTTGGTTGAATTAAGCATTTTGTGCTTGAAGATCCTTCATTTTTTGTTCCATATCCATCTTACTGAAATAAACAGTAGGAAGATAAGGAAACCTGTGTGGGGATAACCTATTATGATGCATGGTATATGGGTGCATGTTTTCAAGGATCTCACGGGGTAAACACAAGAAGATGTTAGAAGTTGAATTTTGATCACAACTTTGATTGGAGAACTTCTTATCGATGGATGTCCTTCCACGAGAATCAAGCTCACCATGTCAAGTGGGTCATAGCCCTTGACTCTTGTTACCGTGCTTTGGTCTTTGACGGTGTTTGATTAGATGAGAATAAATCCTCTTTCCCCTTGACAAACTTCTGGCTCAACATGACCCTGTACCATAGACCCTTGAGATCCTTGAAATGGTTATTGAAAATTCTATGTTATGATGTTTATGATGTTATGTACATGTGAAACAAAGCAAACAAGTCTTTATGTACAAATAATCATATACACACAAAGCAGACAAGTCCTTAGGTTTAAGCTTGCATGGGGTTTGTAGGTAAGTACCCTCTTGAAGTTTAGTTGGCTCAACCTGTCCTAGAAAGTAACCGGGTTCTAGGGGATCTCAATATCATTGACCTTTCTTTTAGGCATTGTCTCAGCACAATTAATCTTTTCTCGCGGACAAGATATCCCAAAAGCCCAATCTCAATGAATGTAGCATCGAGTATCAGCCAATCTTCAACTTTGCACCAAAGTCGGCTATCTCACTACTTCCTAATGGCCAAGTTGTTCAATTAAGGTTCTATGGTCAGTTAGTGCTTCATGACGCTGCTCAGCGGCCTCGTATTCTTCTCGATTCCACACAAGGGATACCGGTACCAACAAATGCGTCAAACTAATATAGCCATTGCTTCAACCATATCAGTCTATGTTGTACAGTTTCCACAATATATTGCTACTTACCTAAAAGGTGCCCCAAATCCAGGTGGAGGATCAAAACAAACACAAACAAAGAACCATAAACGTAAAGCAAACAAATCCTACAAATGAAAGCATTTAAATGTGATCTAACTCTAAGGTAACCCCACTTTTAGGTAATCCCTAGCAGAGTCTCCAGTTCTGTAATATGGTGGGGGAATTGACTTGGTTGTTTTGCGTTTGATCGCAATTGTTGCGGATAGCAAGAGTCGCCACCGACTTTTCTTTTATCCAACAAAGGAAAGGGTGAAAAGAACAGGAAAGACCTTTGAGATGTTTTCTTGAGTTCGAGGGGTAGGTTATGAAAAGAGAAGGTATTAGCACCCTTTTCATCCATAGTTATCTACGGTCTCTTAGTTGCTTGCTAGATCACTTGCTTTTGTTTGAAAATGTGCTTGTGGTGTGAGTTTGAAAATATTTTGAAAACGTATTTGTAATGATTCTTGTCTCTATAAGAATGCGTACAAAGTATCAGTTTCGAAAATAGTTCAAAGAGATGTTTGTGGAAGATGTTTTTGAAAGTGATTTTGAAAAGTGCCTTGGTAATGATTTTTGTCTCTATAAGAATGTGTACAAAGTGTTTTGACTTTTGAAAATGTTTCAATTGAAAGTGTTGGTGTGAAATTTTTGTTTAGTTGTGAGCAAGCAAGCAACTACAAACGTCCCACCTACTCAAAATGTCTAATGTTCTTTTCCTCCTCCTTTAGATGTTTCTATCTTACCATCGATTTGGTAAGAAGCCCCATCGTTGGATGTGAAGGGACGGGCGTGGGTTGTTTGTATAGTCATAGAAGGCAACCTATGAGACGTTTTAGAAATTTCGTTAGAGACTAGATCGTTTACCGAAGGAAACATCGAGGGACATCGAGGGACTACGATCTTTTATCGAGGGTCTTTGCTAAAATGCCCATATTCGAAGGACATGACTATTTTTGGAGGAAAAAAGTGATATTACCCTAGAGGTGCATGTGTGTGAATGGTGTGTTTGATTGGATGCATTTAGTCTTGAATTTAGGTTGTCTACTTGTTGATTTTAACTTGCCATAGACAACCTAATTACTAGTATTTTACGAAAGCAATAAAAATGCGGAAAATAGATGTCTTACGCTATTACAACCATATTGAATAGCAAGAAAATATAAAAACAAAACAAAATAAAAGATGGGAAAACAAGTTCCTCGATCCAGGTAGTAAGCACCTTTCGATCCAACCCTTTCTTGCTTCTTTCGATTGGGCCTGGAAGTCAGTTTGAGCATGCACCCTTCAATTCACCGTTCTTGCCCTTCGTTTGGACCTGTAAAGCAGCATGAGTATGTACCCTTTGATCACACCCTTTTTCTGCTTCCTTTTGTATGGGGCCTGCAAACAGTGTGTATTGAATCCTACATCCTTCGATTCACACACCTTTGTTTTCGTTTCCTTTCATTTGAGGTCAGATAGCAACATGGGCCGAAGCCTAAGGCTTCGATTCACACAACCTTCTTCTTGTTTTCTTTCATTTAGGATTAAATAGGAGCATGGTTTGAATCCATACAAATATTGTTTCATGGTTAGGTTAGCTCTTAAAATATGTTTGACAAACAAAATAAACAAGCCAAAAGATTAGCAACAAAAACAAACAGAGAAGGTGGAAACAAAAACAAACTAAAGGGTAATGATGATGTTTGAAACAAAAGGAATGGTTATTCACATGTTATGCTTGAAACGAAAGGTTTAAGGTTAAGAGGACTTACCTTGCTTGAAGCTGGAATGTGGGTTTTGGACTTGAGTTGCTGCCCTGGGTGCCTCTAGATTCGAAGGGAGAGAAACAATTGTTGTGTTTCTTTGACTAGATTCGAAATCCAAGAAGAGTGGAGTTGTGTTTGTTTGTTTCTGGATTCGAAGGAAAAAGAAACAAGTGTTGTGTTTCTTTAGTTCTGGATTCGAAGGAATAGAAACAAAGGTGTGGTCTTTTGATTTTGAGTTTGAGAGTGTGTTAAGTGTTTTAGAGTTTGAGAGTTTGAGAGTTTTTGAAGATTCTTTCCACCCAAAGTCCCCTTTAGCTTGCAAATGTTTTCTCTATTTATAGAGAAAAGGTTAGAGATGTTGGAGTAACCAGGTTGGTAAGATAAAAAACCATGGTTTGGTTGAAAGCGCAAGAATCGAGTTTTATGGATTTTCATAGTTCCTGTGATCGGTGGATCTGGAACTGACTGTTTAACGCTGGTTCACGAAATGTCGCGGTAAGCAAGAGTCGCCACCGTCTTTTATTTTCTCCAAATGGAAAGGACAAAAGCACAGAAAAATTCCTTTAAAGAGATTGCTCTCGGTTCGGGAGGTAGGTTATAGAAAGGGAAGGTGTTAGCACCCTTTCTATCCATGGTTATCCATGGGCTCTTAGATACTTGCTCAATGTGTTTTCAAAATTGTTTGTTTGCTTTTCAATTGTGGGTTTTAAAAAGTTTCTTTGAAAAATTTCAGTGCGACTCGTACGTCAGAGTGTTTGAAAAATTGCTTTCGAAAGCTTTTTGAAAAGGTGTCGGTGTGAAAAGTATTTTGATTTGTTTTGAAATTTAGAGCAAGTATCTAGAGTCTTCTACCTACCCTAAGGAATTCGTCTGTGTAGATGTCCTTTAAAGTAGTGCCATCCCACCATTGAGAGGTAGGTAGCACCACCGTTGGAGGTGTTCGGGTCAATTCGAGGTTCGGGACATGGTGATCACCAGAGCAATGGGAAGACACCTTAGAAGCTACCCTCATGCCAGGTTCCCGGATCATGAGGACTTACTAAGACGTCCTCTACTCGACGATCACCTTTCGAAAGGCAACAATGAGGCGTACCCTAGGGGTGGTGTGTGCGATTCGTGTGTCGTTTTCATTTGCATTTGTCTTTTGTCAAGTTCATTGTGATCTACGCTTGATTTTATTTAGGGCCATTCATTCTTGCATGCTTATTTAACAGTTAATATTTGCGATGAAAATAAATTCTAAACTATTACAAAAGGCGCGGGTCCACATCGCCAAAATTAAACCGGACCCGATTTGACGGAAAATAAAGAAATAAAGTAAAAGAAATAAAAGTGCGAGAAGTTTTAAGTTGTTACAACGCTTTGGGACATGTACATAATTATAATAAACGACATAAAATAAATGTGCGAAATTAACAATTAAAAATATGGGCGTTGGACCCTTTTGCAAAAAATTTAAAGTTAATGAAGGGTTGAAATTAAAATTGAAAAGAAAATGTTTTTTAGTATTTTTTGTGTTTTTTAGATTTAATAGAAAAAGAGGATTAATTAAAATTAAAATAAAATGTCAAACCCTAATTCTAATTATTTTTTAGTTATTAAGAAAATATTGAAATTTGACCTAATTTAAACCTAATTATTTTTATGTACAATTTAATTATGAAAATAATAAATAAATAAGTATTATGATAAAAAGAGAAAATTAAAAAGGAATAAAGAGTTATTAAACCTAATTCTATATTTTTTATGTTTTATTATGAAAAGAATTAAGATAAACCTAATTAAACTAATATTTATTTATAAGCAATTATTTACAAGAAAAATGTGAAAATTAAATATTTTTATTATGTTTTGTCTTTTTCTGAATTTTTATGCAGTTTATAATTTGTAAAATATAATTAATTAAATTAAAACAATTGAATAAAATAAAATAACAATTAACAATAAAAAAATAAAAAAAAGAAATTGCAAACCAGGGGGGGTTCAGGCCCCAGATGGAGGTGTAGGCCTTAGAATGCTGGCCCAAAACCCTGAGTCCATTTGACTTTTGTGAGTAGCGTGTGGCAATGTGGACTCACGTTCATGGTGTTCTCCAATCCTGGCCTTTGATTTAGATGCTCTTGGATGCGTGTCACGCTTGATGGTGAGGGATTATGGTGGTTATTCACATAAGCGCTGCACAGGAATTTATATTGAAAAATAACATTGGAAATTACACAGACCTGGGACTCGAACCCAGGTCTTGGACATTGCAAGGCGACACCTGTGCCACTAAGCCATCACTGCGCGTTTGTTAAGTAAATATACAATGAATAATATAATATGAAATAATGCATCAGTGGTTCAAAGCGCGAAAAATTCAAATTGTCCAACCAATACACGCCACTTCATCATCTTCCCCATGGCTTCGTTTTGCCTGAAAAAAACAAAAGTATTAGGCAACGGTTTTTACACCGTTGCAGAAAGTAGCATATGAGAAAATAACGACTAGGCCATGAGGCCACATAAATCGATCGCGATGACTGATTCTTGTTCGTTGAAGCGTGCTGGTTTGAACGGTCATGATTTCGTGAACTAATTTTGCTTGGTTTCAGAAGCCCTAATTTCAAGCTTCTTGAACCCTAAAAAACGTTAATGGTGAATTCACATAGGGCGCATAAAAATACAATCAAATAGTTTGGTTAGCTTCACAATCATTCAAGGAATAAGAATTGATAAATGAAATGCCATAAAAATGCTTAAATCTGGAAACACGAATTTGAAAAATATGAGAGAAAGGTGGACTTCTGTATACCAATTCAACACGTTAGGATTGATGTTCTTGATGGAAATACGTTCTATATTACTCAAGGAAGCTAATGGGATGGGTGTTAGGCCTTGAATCGCCTTATAACCTTGAAATCAGATTTGAGTTTTATGGACAATTTTTCAAGTTGGCAATGGTGTCTCCTGCGCAGCATTCAGTGTGTAAGGATTAGGGTTGTATTCCTGGTTATGTAATGAGCATATTAGGTTAAGAAAATTGCACAAAATCTTTTGAATTCAATGGTTTCAATATTTGATTTTATAAGATCTTTTTTTGAATCCTTTTTCATGTGTATTTGGTGTCAATTAGCTCAAATCAAACCAAAACTTGCCTAATTAGCACGTGTACGAAATATTGAGTCTAGAATGTGTACAAAAAGATTTTTTAGGTCAAGTTTTATATTTTCCACATATTTATATAATTTAAATGAATTAATATTAATAGAAATTCAAATAAATAAATAAAAAATGAGAAAATACTTCCCTTTGGGCCAAGTGGTCGTGCATATGCTTGGAATGATGAATCATGGAAGAAAAATGGGCCCATTAGCAAATTTAGGTCATTTGAACCATTGTTGACTTTTCAAAATATCCAAAAATTTCCCAACTTCCACAAGGCATAACTTGCTCAATTATTAAGCTTTTCACATGTTCTTGGACATTTTGGAAAGGTTTTTGAGTCATCTAACCAATGCCTTTGGTCCCATGTCCTTTTGATTTACCAATCTCAAGTTATGGCCTTTGACTTAAAGTCCCTTTTTGTTGACTTTTGAAAATGACCTATAATGTTGAAATTGATAACTTTTTGTGAGAGCATTTCTTGGACTTGAAATATGAAGATGAGTTGTAGGAAATGTCTTTATCTTCAAAATGAGCTTTGGATGGAATTTTTCTGATAATCCATGTGAAAGTTATGCCCTGGTCAATTTCAGTTGACTTTTTCAGCTGTCCAAATATAGCAACTTTTGCATCTTTGATGATTTCTGAGCCAAATTTTGAGAATCATGATCAAGCATTGATCAAATGATGTTTGTGGCTTCAAAATGATATGTTGACCAAAAATTTGAACTTTTGACTGTCAAATGACCATTTTGCCCCTACAGTTGACTGTAGTGCAATTTAGGGTTTTGACTGTGCAATTTTGAGCTGAATGCCTTGAAACTTGATATGAAGATGCTTGACCATATTTGTATGCATATGAGACTTGATTGGGCCTTTGAAAACTTCATTCTCTTGATCAGAACACAAACCCTAGTTTTGACTGTATAGGAGACAGTTGGACTGCACCACCCTTGGGGAATTTTGTGACTTGGCTTGGCAATTTCTTGGAGAATATGGGAGGGCAAATTTTGGGGTACAACAGTTGCCCCTGTTCAATCTTCTTAGACCTGAGGATGCAGATTGGCTGACGTGCCTTTCGTAATCCGAGGGTAGAAGATGATTGAACACTAGAGTGCCCAGAAATTTGCGCTCACATGTTAGCAGTGTGATGGGAATGGGCTTATAGATGCCATTTAGAGGTCGCTTGGATAGGATGATGGGCTTATAGATGCCATCTGGATGTTGATCGCGTAGGAGATTCCTTAGCGAGAACCTGCATACCTGCAAAAGAAAAATGAGTACCTGACACGTTGCAGGAGCTGATTTTAGATGCTTGGCATAGATGTGTCCTGACTGGTTACAGGAGCTGAGTCTGGAGCTTCAAACAGCGATGAATGAACCAGGGATGGTTACTGCCTTAGCATGAATGGTAAGAGAACCTTGGGTGATTTTAACTTCAACAACGCTCGTTGAGAAAAACCTTGGCGGGAAATACCATCTTCGCAGGATCGGGACGAGAACCATAGACCATTATAATCTGAAAGGGAATCACCTCACTCGCCGTCGGAGAGGGAATCATAGGAAAAGGAATTGTCACCTCACACACCGTCGGAGAGGGAACCATAAGAGACTATCACCTCACACTCATCGTCGGAGAGGCAAACATCTGAAAAAGGAATTACCACCTCACGCACTTGCCGGAGAGGGGACCATAAGACTATCACCTCACACTCATCGTCGGAGAGGGAAACATCTTGAAAAAGGAATTACCACCTCACGCACTTGCCGGAGAGGGGACCATAGGAGACTATCACCTCACACTCATCGTCGGAGAGGGAAACATCTTGAGAAAGGAATTACCACCTCACGCGCTTGCCGGAGAGGGGACCATAAGACTATCACCTCACACTCATCGTCGGAGAGGGAAACATCTTGAGAAAGGAATTACCACCTCACGCGCTTGCCGGAGAGGGGACCATAAGAGATTATCACCTCACACTCATCGTCGGAGAGGGAAACATCTGAAGAAGGGATTACCACCTCACGCACTTGCCGGAGAGGGGACCATAGGAGACTATCACCTCACACTCATCGTCGGAGAGGGAAACATCTGAAGAAGGAATTACCACCTCACGCACTTGTCGGAGAGGGGACCATAGGTTCTGCTGAGTCTTTATCAGAAAAATCTGTTGGGAGCCGATTTAGCTGGACTAGAGAAGGCTTTTTGATAAGGATGTGATGAAGGAATCTGAGACGATTGCTACTCCAAATCCATGATGAAGGAATCTGGGACGATTACTACCTCAGCAGAATGATGAAGGAATCTGGGATGATTACTACCTCAGCAGGATGATGAAGGAATCTGGGACGATTACTACCTCAGCAGGATGATGAAGGAATCTGGGACGATTACTACCTCAGCAGGATGATGAAGGAATCTGGGACGATTACTACCTCAGCAGGATGATGAAGGAATCTGGGATGATTACTACCTCAACGGGATGATGAAGGAATCTGGGACGATTACTACCTCAGCAGGATGATGAAGGAATCTGGGACGATTACTACCTCAACGGGTAAAGACTTTTATCTGTTGATCGTTCTTTCCTGAAAAAGTAACGAATTAGTGGTATGCAATGTCATAATGCATGAATTGCCTGATTTTAAGATGTTCTCAAAAATAAATGAGATTGGGGTGATATGATGCGTCTATGCATGCTATAATGATGTATATGACGTTTTATGAATGTGTTTTTCGTCTAGGAAAGTAAATCCTTGACGGGTGCCGGGAAGTCGTATCCTGGGCTGATGTCGAAGAATAGATTTTGCTTCCGCTGGGGATGATAACTGCAAGAATATCGGTAGGGGAAGATGACTCCGTTGCGGAATAAACTTGGCAAATGGAAGATTCTGCGGGGAGAAAAATACTCTAGCGACCATGCTGGGAAGCAACACTCTGTGGGGAGAGGGATGCCTTGCTGAATTTTTGATGACTTGCTGAGGGTACCCTTGTTGTTGGAAGTGCTGACAGACTTCGCTGGGGTAAGAAGACTTCGTTGACGACGATCTTTCCATGGCTTTTGGCTGAGGATAACCCAGTTATATCCTATTGAGGAAATAACTCTTTGAATAAAGCCGGGCGATGCGTTCGTGCTCTGCGAGGGGATAAGCTTCCAGAATCTACTGGGGATAAGCTTACTGCTTGAGGAGATAAATTCCAATTTTCCTGGGGAAACTGGGTTGGACTCTCTTGGGGAAGTTTTGAACTATGGGGGAAGTGATTCCTTTGAATGCTTGATAGAACGCCGGGGAATCAATCTTTAGACCAAGACTGTCGGGGATGCTTGTTAAGAATATATGTATGCTGCTGGGGAATGTTGAGATCTGCTGGAGGATACTTAACTTCCTTAAGATTTGATAGTATAGCTTGGAGAGAGTGTGCTGACTGCTGACTTACTCTCTGGGGAATTAGGATATCTGGTTACGTTCTTCCGCTGAGCCCATCTTGGTACCCTGTGAGGTGTTGATGGTTGTTGATGGACAAACTCTTCTTCTGATAGGCAAATGACAAGATGACGAGACATAGTCGTACGCTTTAATCCCTAACTTTTGCCTGGACCGCCCTTTCGGGTTTTCAGTCCATCGGGATACCCATTTTTGCCCAAGCCGCCTTTTCAGGTTTTCGACTTGCCGGGTGTACAGATTTTTCATTTCATCCCTCATTTTGCCCGAAGCCTTTTGGTTCGCCGGGAAGCCCTTATTTTTGCCTAGGTGTGTCAACCTAGCGGGTCTTTGATTGTGCGTAGTATTTTTTCGACTATGTCCATGCTCTCCGAATGTAGGGAGCTGCCCCTGTTAGAATTGTTTTGCCATGCCATCAGAAGGTGTTTGATCAGACAAGATTCGTTGCTAGAATGCCCCAAGTGACTCAGGCGGAGATTTTCCCCAGGCTATTTGACTTTTGAGAGATTCTCCGAATCTTGATTGGATTGCCCCAGATAATAGGCCATGATCATACCGGCCCCTTGATTGGAAGTACTTCTGTTCATTAGGCATTCATCGTGCGAATTTTCCTGTTGTTCGAACAAAAAGTCATATGCAAACAAAGTTATGTTAAAAATGCAAAGCTTATGTCTGTCTTGAAGATTTTTAAAATGCATTCTCTTTCATAAAACAAGTGAATGTTTGTAAAACATGATGTCAACTTGTTATTTTATTGCGAGCCTTAAGGAGTCAGGATACCTTTCGTAACAGTATGCTTTCGAACTAACCCATGCTTCAGCTAGGTCTTTTAAGGGTTATAACGTGGCCTGGTTCATGGTTCAAGAAACAAAGGATAAAGGCTCAAATTATTTGTACCCACCCGCTCTTCGTGATGTTCTCCAGACCTAAACTCAGTTGATCATACGTTAGACCTTGCTCGAGTCTTTGATTTTCCGGTGACGATTCGGATGTTGATGATTTATTCTGACTAGGCAGTCATTTTTTGTTTTTGTTGAGGGTTTGTGAGACCTCTTTCTTGATTTTTGTTATCCCTTTTTTTTTTTTTTGCCTGAACTGTTTCCTTTTGGAATTACAGTCAGCGGGATGCCCCAGTTTCATAAGTCTCTTTCATAAGTTTTGACTTAATGGGCTTTTTGATTTTGGTAATGACTGCCTGTCTTTATGATTGTTCTAAACCATCACTGTTTTTTCGTAAGGATCTCTTTGGTGCCATTCGTCATGCACTTGGATCAACTGAGAAGACTACCCTGCCCCGGGTTATGATAAAGGGTTTTAATTTTCGAAAATAAAAACTCCTACTTCTTTGGCTCAGATGGGTTGACGAGGGATTATCATCCTTATAACTCCAGTGTTTAGGGATTGAAACAATGCCTGTACCTCATCAGCGGGGTCTGTTCAAAAGCATACTGTAGATTGTGGTATCGTTTTCGTCATCCTCCCTCAAGAGGCTTAGAATTATTTAAGATTAAGAGTTGACATCAGAAAAAATATGAAAACAATTTGCATATAGTGAATGCGAATATATTGATTCAAAATAGACATAAGCGATGCATTAATGTGATAACAATGTTTAACATGAATAAATGTTTGAACAATCAAAGAAAAATACAACTTGAACATTTGAATGGACAAAAGACATTCTCGATGATTTGGTGTAGGATCAGTGTTCAAACTCGACCTCCTTGGCGTCAATCAAATCCTGGATCTTGTTCTTCATGGTCCAACAGTCGTCGGTGTCATGTCCAGGACTGTCAGAATGGTAGGCACATCTCACACCCGGGTTGTACTTGGGAGAGGAAGTGTCAGGATTTTGAGGAGGATCCTTTAGTGTGATCAGTTTTGCCCTCAGCAATTGCTGTAATGCCTGAGACAAAGACATGTTGATGTCAGTATACTTCCTATCTTGATGCTTTATCCTATGCCTATTGCTCTTTCTTGGTTGAGCGGGCGTGGGATCAGAAATCTGGATTGCCCCTACATCATGATGACCCTTTTTACCATGTATAGCATTGGACTCCTTCTTCCCACTGTGGGGCTTTTTCTGAGCATCAGTAGGTGCGGTTTCTTGAATCTTCCCCGACTTGATACCAGCTTCGATTCTCTCCCCAGTCAAGACAAGATCTGTAAACCCAGCAGCAGAATTCCCAATTAGGTGGTTGAAGAATGGACCAGACAGGGTCCCCAAGAACATGTCGACGAGCTCGCGGTCAGTCAGAGGTGGTTGTACCCTTCCAGCGAGGTCCCTCCATTTTTGAGCATACTCTTTGAAGCCTTCGCCTGTACCCATAGACATCCCCTGAAGCTGAGTACGCGTGGGAGCGAGGTCGGCATTATACTGGTAGTGTTTGTAAAATGCAGTGTCTAAGTCTTCCCAGGTACGGATGTTGGCTCCATTCAGTTGATAGAACCACTCGAGCTGAGTCCCTGAAAGACTCTCTTGGAAGAAATGGATCCATAAGTTTTTGTCAGCTGTATAGGGCTGGATCCTCCTTGTATAAGCCCTGAGATGCAACTTAGGACAGGATGCCCCATCGTATTTAGCAAAGGCAGGTACCTTGAATTTGCGCGGGATCACTACCCCAGAAGACAGACCTAGATCCTCGAAGTCCAGGCCAGGCACCTTTTGTATCTCCATAGCACTGAGCCGGTCTTCCAACTGTTTGTACCTGTCCTCAGCCGGAGGGTACTGCTCGTCTGTCTCGTTATCGGAGACCACTGGGCTGGGAATCCTTTCTTCTTGATGACTACTTTTCCCCACAGATGGAGTTGTCCTCTCAGCTTGGTCCTACAGGGTGTTCCCAGATCTGCGTCTAGGGCTGAACAAGACAGTCCTCTTCTTCTTCTTTTCCTTCTTCAAAAGCAGAGCCTTCAGATCTTGCTTCCCCTGGGTCAAGTTCATGATTAGCCCTTGGAATTGGGCATTCTGAGCCTGGAGGGCCTTGATAGACTGCTCAGCTGATGATTCAGGATTCATGGCGATCAGCTGAAATAAACAGCGAAGAAGGTAAGTAACCTGCAGAGAAAGGGTACCTGTTATGCAATGATATGTATGACATGCATGCAATGATTTCAAGGACCTCGCGGGGTAAACAGAGAAACTTGTTAGGGTTGAAAACCGGTAACTTGATTGAAGGTACTTCATGTTGTTGAGAGTCCTTCTTCAAGGGTCAAAGGCTCACCATATCCAGTGGGTCATAGCCTCTGATAACCTTAGCTAGGGGATCGTTCTTCAGGTGTCAAAGCTCACCATATCAAGTGGGTCATAGCCTCTGACAACCTTGGCTAGAGGAAAATAAATCCCCTTTGCCCCTTGCTGGGTGTTTGATTCATCATGACCTGCATCACAAGCCCTTGAGATCCTTGAAATGGGTTAGAATGTATGCAATGGTATGATGTTATGGTATGCATGAGGTAATGTAAGTAACCCTGTCATGAGCCCCGATTAAGGACTAAATAAACCTGCAAAACACTCAGTAAACCCTGTTATGAGTCCTAGTTAAGGACTATAAACAGCACCTGCAAGAAACTCAAGTGTCAGATAACAAGCATGCAAGTAGTCAAGTTGGAAGGCACACAAGTCACACAAAGAGCCCTTAGAGTTTAGGCCAGCATGAGGTCTAGGTAGTACCCTCTTGAAGTTGGTGGGTTCAACCTGTCCTAATCAAAGTAACCGGGTTCTAAGGTTCCCAATATCACGGGATTGCTTTCATTGTTCATCGTTTCGATTTAGCCACTGAACTGGCGACCGAAATATTCCAGGAAAGCAACCCTCAATTGAGCGTAGTATCGAGTATCAACCAACCTCGGACTGCACCAAAGTCAGTTATCTCACTACCCTAAAGAGGCCAAGATAGTTCAATTAAGGTTCCTAAGGTCTGTTGATGCTTCACGACACCACGCGGAGGCCCCGTACTCTCCTTGACTGAACTCAAGGGTTACCGGTACACACCAAAGTGCCACATCAACGTAGCAGACTGTTTCAACCATGTCGGTATACCCCGCACAGTTCCCTCACAGCCTTGTTGCTACTTTCTAAGAAAGGTATCCCCCAGATCCGGGTTTAGGATCTATAGAACTCCCATGACAGTCCCACAATTTAAAGCAAGCAAAGCAATACAATTGAAAACACAGTTATGAACTAACCCTAAGGTACACCTCACTTTAATATTAATTCCCCAGCAGAGTCGCCAGTTCTGTGATCGGTGGATCTGGAACTGACTGTTTAAAGCTGGTTCGCGAAATGTCGCGGAAGCAAGAGTCGCCACCGTCTTTTATTTTCTCCAAATGGAAAGGACAAAAGCACAGAAAAATTCCTTTAAAGAGATCGCTCTCGGTTCGGGAGGTAGGTTATAGAAAGGGAAGGTGTTAGCACCCTTTCTATCCATGGTTATCCATGGGCTCTTAGATACTTGCTCAATGTGTTTTCAAAATTGTTTGTTTGCTTTTCAATTGTGGGTTTTAAAAAGTTTCTTTGAAAAATTTCAGTGCGACTCGTACGTCAGAGTGTTTGAAAAATTGCTTTCGAAAGCTTTTTGAAAAGGTGTCGGTGTGAAAAGTATTTTGATTTGTTTTGAAATTTAGAGCAAGTATCTAGAGTCGTCTACCTACCCTAAGGAATTCTTCTGTGTAGATGTCCTTTAAAGTAGTGCCATCCCACCATTGAGAGGTAGGTAGCACCACCGTTGGAGGTGTTCGGGTCAATTCGAGGTTCGGGACATGGTGATCACCAGAGCAATGGGAAGACACCTTAGAAGCTACCCTCATGCCAGGTTCCCGGATCATGAGGACTTACTAAGACGTCCTCTACTCGACGATCACCTTTCGAAAGGCAACAGTGAGGCGTACCCTAGGGGTGGTGTGTGCGATTCGTGTGTCGTTTTCATTTGCATTTGTCTTTTGTCAAGTTCATTGTGATCTACGCTTGATTTTATTTAGGGCCATTCATTCTTGCATGCTTATTTAACAGTTAATATTTGCGATGAAAATAAATTCTAAACTATTACAAAAGGCGCGGGTCCACATCGCCAAAATTAAACCGGACCCGATTTGACGGAAAATAAAGAAATAAAGTAAAAGAAATAAAAGTGCGAGAAGTTTTAAGTTGTTACAACGCTTTGGGACATGTACATAATTATAATAAACGACATAAAATAAATGTGCGAAATTAACAATTAAAAATATGGGCGTTGGACCCTTTTGCAAAAAATTTAAAGTTAATGAAGGGTTGAAATTAAAATTGAAAAGAAAATGTTTTTTAGTATTTTTTGTGTTTTTTTAGATTTAATAGAAAAAGAGGATTAATTAAAATTAAAATAAAATGTCAAACCCTAATTCTAATTATTTTTTAGTTATTAAGAAAATATTGAAATTTGACCTAATTTAAACCTAATTATTTTTATGTACAATTTAATTATGAAAATAATAAATAAATAAGTATTATGATAAAAAGAGAAAATTAAAAAGGAATAAAGAGTTATTAAACCTAATTCTATATTTTTTATGTTTTATTATGAAAAGAATTAAGATAAACCTAATTAAACTAATATTTATTTATAAGCAATTATTTACAAGAAAAATGTGAAAATTAAATATTTTTATTATGTTTTGTCTTTTTCTGAATTTTTATGCAGTTTATAATTTGTAAAATATAATTAATTAAATTAAAACAATTGAATAAAATAAAATAACAATTAACAATAAAAAAATAAAAAAAAGAAATTGCAAACCAGGGGGGGTTCAGGCCCCAGATGGAGGTGTAGGCCTTAGAATGCTGGCCCAAAACCCTGAGTCCATTTGACTTTTGTGAGTAGCGTGTGGCAATGTGGACTCACGTTCATGGTGTTCTCCAATCCTGGCCTTTGATTTAGATGCTCTTGGATGCGTGTCACGCTTGATGGTGAGGGATTATGGTGGTTATTCACATAAGCGCTGCACAGGAATTTATATTGAAAAATAACATTGGAAATTACACAGACCTGGGACTCGAACCCAGGTCTTGGACATTGCAAGGCGACACCTGTGCCACTAAGCCATCACTGCGCGTTTGTTAAGTAAATATACAATGAATAATATAATATGAAATAATGCATCAGTGGTTCAAAGCACGAAAAATTCAAATTGTCCAACCAATACACGCCACTTCATCATCTTCCCCATGGCTTCGTTTTGCCTGAAAAAAACAAAAGTATTAGGCAACGGTTTTTACACTGTTGCAGAAAGTAGCATATGAGAAAATAACGACTAGGCCATGAGGCCACATAAATCGATCGCGATGACTGATTCTTGTTCGTTGAAGCGTGCTGGTTTGAACGGTCATGATTTCGTGAACTAATTTTGCTTGGTTTCAGAAGCCCTAATTTCAAGCTTCTTGAACCCTAAAAAACGTTAATGGTGAATTCACATAGGGCGCATAAAAATACAATCAAATAGTTTGGTTAGCTTCACAATCATTCAAGGAATAAGAATTGATAAATGAAATGCCATAAAAATGCTTAAATCTGGAAACACGAATTTGAAAAATATGAGAGAAAGGTGGACTTCTGTATACCAATTCAACACGTTAGGATTGATGTTCTTGATGGAAATACGTTCTATATTACTCAAGGAAGCTAATGGGATGGGTGTTAGGCCTTGAATCGCCTTATAACCTTGAAATCAGATTTGAGTTTTATGGACAATTTTTCAAGTTGGCAATGGTGTCTCCTGCGCAGCATTCAGTGTGTAAGGATTAGGGTTGTATTCCTGGTTATGTAATGAGCATATTAGGTTAAGAAAATTGCACAAAATCTTTTGAATTCAATGGTTTCAATATTTGATTTTATAAGATCTTTTTTTGAATCCTTTTTCATGTGTATTTGGTGTCAATTAGCTCAAATAACACCAAAACTTGCCTAATTAGCATGTGTACGAAATATTGAGTCTAGAATGTGTACAAAAAGATTTTTTAGGTCAAGTTTTATATTTTCCACATATTTATATAATTTAAATGAATTAATATTAATAGAAATTCAAATAAATAAATAAAAAATGAGAAAATACTTCCCTTTGGGCCAAGTGGTCGTGCATATGCTTGGAATGATGAATCATGGAAGAAAAATGGGCCCATTAGCAAATTTAGGTCATTTGAACCATTGTTGACTTTTCAAAATATCCAAAAATTTCCCAACTTCCACAAGGCATAACTTGCTCAATTTTTAAGCTTTTCACATGTTCTTGGACATTTTGGAAAGGTTTTTGAGTCCTCTAACCAATGCCTTTGGTCCCATGTCCTTTTGATTTACCAATCTCAAGTTATGGCCTTTGACTTAAAGTCCCTTTTTGTTGACTTTTGAAAATGACCTATAATGTTGAAATTGATAACTTTTTGTGAGAGCATTTCTTGGACTTGAAATATGAATATGAGTTGTAGGAAATGTCTTTCTCTTCAAAATGAGCTTTGGATGGAATTTTTCTGATAATCCATGTGAAAGTTATGCCCTGGTCAATTTCAGTTGACTTTTTCAGCTGTCCAAATATAGCAACTTTTGCATCTTTGATGATTTCTGAGCCAAATTTTGAGAATCATGATCAAGCATTGATCAAATGATGTTTGTGGCTTCAAAATGATATGTTGACCAAAAATTTGAACTTTTGACTGTCAAATGACCATTTTGCCCCTACAGTTGACTGTAGTGCAATTTAGGGTTTTGACTGTGCAATTTTGAGCTGAATGCCTTGAAACTTGATATGAAGATGCTTGACCATATTTGTAGGCATATGAGACTTGATTGGGCCTTTGAAAACTTCATTCTCTTGATCAGAACACAAACCCTAGTTTTGACTGTATAGGAGACAATTGGACTGCACCACCCTTGGGGAATTTTGTGACTTGGCTTGGCAATTTCTTGGAGAATATGGGAGGGCAAATTTTGGGGTACAACAGTTCCCAAGTTCAAGTACAAGTAGAGGGCCTGATGTCTGTTGGGGGAAGGAGATTGGACTTATGCTTTTGGCACTGCTTGTGTTCAGATAAAATCAGGTTGGGAGCTCAAAAAACTAACTTTGTGATTAAAGTAATCTTTATGAAAAAGGATAAGTAGATTTTTGCCATTTCATCCAAAAATGGTTTAAACCGGTGGATAAACTTTGAATCTTTGTGTAAGGTATCACAAATTTGTGTAAGCCTCTGATTATGTAAAGATTTGGAAGCAACATATCCTGACAAGTGAGATTTGGAGGATAAGGCTATGAGATTTGATTAATGTTCTTCAACCAAGCTTGCTTGGAGGCTTTAGAGTTAGATTCGAAGGGAACCAATACTCCAATCGAAGCTTTGTGTGAAGGTAAGCCCTTGTCCAATCGAAGATTGCCTGTAGGAGGTCACTACTTTGTGACTCCAAGCAAGCATACAAGAGCTAATGTCAAATCGAAGGCTGCATGCATGAGGCTCCTGCTTTGTGAATCAAAGGCAAACATGTAAGGGGATAATGGTGCAATTGAAGCTTGCCTGCAGGAGGTCCCTTCCTGTAATCAAAGGAAGCCTTCAGAAGGCCATTTCCTTCTGAATTGAAGGAAGCTTTCAGAAGGTCATTTCCTTCTGAATCGAAAGAAGCCAGTAGGAAGCCACTAACTTTTGAATCGAAGGACACCAACAGGAGGCCCTTGTCTTCTGAATCGAAGGAAGCTATTTCAAAGGGAAACAATGCCTAGTCGAAGATAGCATGAAGATAACCATTTGTTCAATCTAAGCTTGTATGAAGCAAGCATGAATGAGGTCATTGCCTCAATCGAAGCTTGGGAATTTGAATCAAGTTTGAAGGAGGCCAGATGCCCAATCGAAAGCTGGTGAATCAGGCTTGCATCGAAGGAGGCCATTTTCCATCGAACTGTTGTCTGCAATCACTCCTTTCGATCTGCTTACTTATGCAAACTTGAGCTTTTGAAAATCTTCGTGAGAAATATATTGAAAAATTGAGAGGGAAAATTTTGGGGTACAACACACACACACAATCTCATACTTACATCTTTCTTCTTAACTAACAATACAAGTGCACCCCACAAAGAAAGACTCGGTCGAACAAACTTCTTCTCAAGAATTTCTTCCAGTTTTTTATTCAACTCACTCATCTCTAAAGTTGACATTCTGTAAGGAGTCATTGACACATGACTTGTACCTGACACTAATTCTATAGAAAACTCCATTTTCACTTTCTAGAGGTAAATCACTTATATCGTCTAGGAACACGTCTGGAAATTCATAGACAACGGGTAATTCAACGCTTGCAACTTCAAAATTAACTTGTAACAACGCAAACATTGCAAACATCAAAGCTTCATCTTCTTGGATTTCATTCACTTTCTTAGAAGATGACAACATTAGTTCTCCATCAACACCAAACTCAGGGAACCTCAAAGTTTTATTATAACAATTGATGTCAACATAGTTGAACTCCAACAAGTTCATACCAAGTATAACATCAATTTGTGTAAGGGTAGACACGCAAAATCCATCACAAAACTCTTTCCAAAGATATTCAAGGGACATCTCGAACAAACATATGTAGTAGTAAAAAACCACTAGCAGGAGTATTTATTATCATACTACCATTCATATCAAACAACTTCAATCCCAACACATTAGCACATTCACGCGAAATAAACGAATGAGTAACACCAGTATCAATAATAGAAACCAATTCAACATTGTTAATAAAATAAGTCCCTTAAAATCAAGATGTCCTTCTTGGAATCCTCTGATCCACTCGGAGAAAACCATCTACTGTTCATCTAGTCAACAACATTATTCTTTGGCTTCTTACACTGGGTACTGATATGACCCTGTTCTCCATAATAAAAACAAGTTGGACCATCATTCTTGCACTCAGGAGCATAATGACCCATCTTACCTTATTTGTAAAATCTCAGAACCTTATTCTCACATTTAATAGAACGGTGACCTTGTTCACCACACCTATAACACTTGACAGGAGCGAGAGCTCCTCCCTCACTTATCTTTTCCCATCAAAAATTGTATGTTTCCCTTTATCAACTGGAGTATCATAAGGCTTCCTACAGTCTTGGTGTTGTTTTCCTCTCTTCTTGTTCAGTCTCTTGTGGTCAGTCGAATGAGCTTTGATGTCTTCCTCATAGATCGTACAATAGTTCACCAACTCTAGAAACCTACAGGTCTATTGATATCCAATTTCCCGATTGATTTCCGGATGCAAACCATTCTAAAACTTGGTACACTTCGAGAATTCGACAGTCTCTTCATTGTAATGTGGATAATACTTTTCCAGTTCCACAAATCTCGAAGCATACTCAGTCACAGTCAGATTTCCTTGTTTTAATTCTAGGAAATCAATCTCTTTCTTCCCACGCACATCTTCGGGAAAGTATTTCCTTATAAGCTCTCTATTGAATACATCCCAAGTGACGACTTCACCCATTACTACCAGCCTCTGACGGGTAGCGATCCACCAATCATCAGCTTCCTTTGCCAGAATATGCATACCAAACCACACCTTTTTCGCCTTTGAACAATCCATGACACGAAAGATCCGTTCAATCTCTTTGAGCCAAGTCTGTGCTCCATCAGGGTCGTACCTAACTTTAAAAACAGGCGGATGGTTCCTCTGAAACATCTCTAAGACACTGGATCCATCATTCTCGCAAACATTAGGCTGATGTTGCACCTCCTGAGCAACAGCCTGCAAAGCAACAACAATCACAATGTTGTTTCTTCCAGCCATTCTACACATAGGAAACTAACGTCAGAAAATAAAGTATCGACAGTGCACTCACACTTATTAAACAACATGACATGGAAATCATAAGAAACATGGTCGGACGAACTGACCGACTCTAATACCATTAATGTAACACCCTTCTAAAACCCCACGAATATTATAAATTAATAAATCAGAGTAATGCACCAAAAGGGTTTCACGTGCTTCATAAAAACATCATACATACATATCTTCCTTCGTAACACGGGCACTCAATAATTATAATCATTTCCTTTCGGAGTATCAACATATAACTTATTTATTATGCAGCAGAATTCATAGTCTCAAATACCTTATAAAATAATATCCTTAAAAACATCATTAAATCTCATCTTTCATGAGTTATGGTTTTAAAACACCTCAAACAGCATAAACAACTTATAAATCATTCAATTAAAGAAACAAAGTTTCTCTTCAAACGTTCCCAACCCCGATGTTACATATCAGAGAAAGACCTTCTAAATCAATAAAAATAAACAACACACTCCGAAGCTATCCTCTAAGCTTCGACGAACTACTCCTGATCACTTGCGTGTTACTCACGTGGAGGCAACATTCAAATAGAAAGGGTTAGTAATCACATTCATTACAAAAGATATACAGAATAGACATAGTAGTTCAACAACATTATCATACAATCTATATACTACATATCATCATGCTTTACCTATTATACTCACGCTTTTATATCATCATAACACATTATCATGTCATCAAATCAACAATCATCACCAAGGCATCATTAAGTCACACATCATAAAAACATCACTTAATCATTCATCATGCAATGTCACAAAGAATGTAATGCACATTATTGACTCGTGCATGTGGTACCAAAACTTTATTGATGACCAAGTCATCTTCTTCCAAATATCCCCACCATAGGATCGATTCGCGCTTGGAACCGAATCACTTCACAATATTTCACTCAATCAACACTATGGGATTGAAGCCATCAATAGAACAATGTCCTATCAACATCACTGGACGAATGTCCTAACATATTCCATGAACGCATGATGCACAATAACATAATACACAATACCATTGCTAGTCAAAACGCATCATCATCCATGAATTCATCATAATATCATCACATACATCGTAATACACATGAAATCATCACAACAATATAAATCCATCATACAAATATACATCATGTTATATCAATCGCATAATCACATTGATTCATCATAGTATCATCATAGTTCATCATTCAAAGGTCTAGTTTAATCATAGCAAGGTAATGGAAATATACATCTTTTTACTCATTTTATTCCACCTAGTTATGGTTCATTGTGTTAGCTATCCAATGCTTCAAATGGCGCAGTAAATAGAGTTCGAAAACTCAAGTTATGGCATTTACAAAATTTTCCCAAGCAGTCTTGCTCGCTATTACGTCGCCCGACGAATAAGTCTGTTTTCCTGATGCTCTCCTGACGATGTAGAGGAGATGAGATCTCGCCTCTTTCTCTCCCCACGAGGCTGGAGCAAAGCCCCTCCTACCATACATTTTCCAGGAGCACCCCTTTTCCACCCATTCCTTCGCTTCATGTCTCACCCGGCGAAGACCAGACGAAATTGCTTCGCCCACGACACTTGCCTCACTCGATGATGCGTACCAGACAACAATTCCTTGTTGCGATTCTGTACATGTTCAGTCCCAAATTCTCTTGTTATTTCGTACCAATGATAGTCCAAATTCATCCCAATTCAACATGTTTTCATTACACAACAATAATACAACTTGTTAGGCATCATGTACATCAAATCATGGAAAAACAACATGGTATTTTAATCAATTTCATCATAAACCCCAACAAATCCGTACATACAACTAAACCCCATATTAATTCTAATGAAAGATCACCTCCTTACCTTAGATTCCTAGCAATTGACCTATTTCTTTGCATTCTACAGTGATCTGCTTTGTTTGTCCGTGCCCTAGCTTTTTTCACAGCATTCTTCTCTCTTTCACGATTACACAGAATGAACACTGGCACTCACTTTTCCTTGTTTTACCATTGGACCCTTTCAATGGTTTTCCCATCTTACTCTCATTAATCCTCATAACATTACCACTTTTCCCTTAACACTTCTATACCATTTATTCTATTTATTTTATTAATAATAATTCTAAATAATTTAAACTAATTACCTAAAATTATTAAAACACCCAACATCACTTAATTTCTAATATATCACACATAACATCACATCACACATCATATTCATCAAAATATCACATATACTCATCATAAATCATTTAAATAATTAAATAAATAATTTAATTATTTTTGAGGTGTTACAAATAATACATGGTACGAGATCAAATATTCCTCCTACTACTTTAACTTTGTGGTGCAAGGATTATACTATGATACGATGTTGTCTACCACTCTCACTGGTTGTTATGAAGAAAAACACTGGAATTTGGAATTCCCATTCTACCCTATAACAGATCTTTCTTTGGCTATATAAAGTAGACTTGGAAGAATGGAAAACAACTTTTGATGAATAACTTTTCACGTGAAATGTCAAACGTATATATTTCATCTTTGTGTAAAAAGTTGTAAAGCAAGGAACTTTTGTTCATATACTTGCTAGAAACACTTTTGTGTTAATCGCTGTATTTCAACTTGTGTAATTTTATTTTTTTAGAAGCATCTTTATAAACATACCTTTTGTATCTCAATTTTTGAGTTGATTGTTCCTTGAGAGGCTAGGGTATAGTAAGAATTTCTTAAAAAGACATTGATGGGTAGTCTTTGTGGTTGTGACTAGTTTGGTTATAATGGATTAAGTCCTTATAGAGAAGACAAAATCACTTTGGCTGGTGGACTAGATTAACTTCTTTAACAGTGAACCAGGATAAAAATAATCGTGTTCATTTATTTATGTTCTTGTTTCATCCTTGATTGTGTTGGGTAGAAAAAGTTTCAAATCTAGAAACCCAATTTAACCTCCTTTTTCTTGTGTTTCATGTACCTTCAATTGGCATTAGAGCTCAAGTTCTAGTATTACTTGTTTATCACACACTTCACTGTGTCAGATAAAGATCCATACTTTTTGTTGAAACAAATGGCGGGAATCCTTCCACTAGTTGCACCTGTTGCGAATGAAAGAGATAATTATAATACTAAACCTCCAGTCTTTGATGGAGAAAGTTTTGACTACTAGAAAGACAAAATAGAAAGTTTCTTTGTTGGTCACGATATAGATCTATGGGATATGGTAGTTAATGGCTACGAACATCCTGTTAATGCTAGTTGTAACAAGATAGAAAGAAGAGCGATGATTGAGCAACAAAAGAAAGGTTACAAGAATAATCACAAAGCTAGAACCATTCTTATTAATGTTATTTATTATATTGAGTATGATAAGATCACAAATAGAGACATAACTAAGTCTATATTTGATTCTTTAAAAATGAATCATGAAGGAAATGCTCAAGTAAAAGAAACCAAGGCGATTTCGTTGGTCCAGAAGTATGAAGCCTTCAAGATTGAAGATGATGAAGCCATTGAGAACATGTTCTCAAGCTTCAGAGTCTTGTTGCAGGATTAAAGGTTTTGAACAAAGGCTATTCTACTACATATCACTTCAAGAAAATTATCAAAGCCTACCCAAGAATGGACGCCTATGGTAATTACACTGAAACTAGCCAAGGATTTGAACAACACTTCTTTTGAGAAACAAGTTAGTTCTTTTAGAAGTCACGAGATAGAGCTTGAAGAAGATGGGCCTCAGAGGAAAGGAAAATCAATGGCTCTGCAATCTATGGTAAGGTATGAAAAGAATACAACCCATCAAGCTGAAGAAGAAGAAGAATCTAAAAAATATTATGAAGAAGATGATGAGACGTCTCTTCTCTCCAGAAGAGTTAATCAACTCTAGAAGAAAAGGCAGATTATTTAGAAGGGCAGGTGGTCGCTTCAAATAAACTTCTGGTTCAAGGAAGTCAGCTCCAAGCAGAGACATCACGTGCTTTGAATGCAAGGAGCCATGTCACTACAAGAATGAATGTCTCAAGCTTAGAAAAGACAAGTCAAAGCAGAAAGTCTTCAAAGGGAGGAACAAAAGGGCTGGTGGCTATCTAGGATGATTCTAATTCTTTAGAAGATGATTCTGAGGAAGACCAAGCAAACATGGCATTGATGGAAAGCATCAAAGCTTTTGATGAGAAGATTCAGTCAGATCTAGAAACATAATATGAATTAGATTTTGAAGAAGTATTTTCTAAACTCCCTTATTCTGAACTAGAATTTTGTTTATGTGAGGTTCTGAAAAAGTATCTGGAGCTTCAAAAAAATACAAGGATCTGAAATAAGTCCATGTATCTGAATTTGTAGCATACAACAAGCTTAAGAAATAATTCTCCATTTAAAATGAAGAAAATTTTATTCTTAAGAATGACAACTCTGCCCTTAAAAGCAAGAGTTCTAAACTTGAGGAAAACATTATTTCAAAAGCTTATGTGAATTCTGATGATGTCATAAAAAGTATGACAAATCTTTCTAGAAATTCCTTGTTAGAAGTCTAGATAGAAGCATAATGGCTTCAATGATTTATGGTGTTTGCAGAAATGGAACAAGAGGTATTGTTTATGATTTTGTTGAAGAATCTACTTGTGAAAAAGATAATAAATCAAATACTCTTAAGTATCACTTTGTACCTCTTGGTTATGTGCCTAAAGAAAAAATATTTCAAAACCTAAGGCAAAACTAAAAGCTACATATCTTTGCTTTCACTATTCATATATATATATATATATATATATATATATATATATATATATATATATATATATATATATATATATATATATATATATATATATATATATATATATATATATATATATATATATATATATATATATATATATATATATATATATATATATATATATATATATATATATATATATATATATATATGATTATCCTGCTCAGAGACCCAAGTTTGTTAAGAAATCTGGGAGTACTAACAAGAAAGGACCCAAAAGAATGAGGGTACCTTAGGATAAGATAATTTATGTCGCAAATCTTATTTGTAGCCAAGTTGAAACACCAATCATGGTGCTTGGACTCTGGGTGCTCGCGACACATGACAAAAACAAGGCATATGTTCTGATGCCTGGAACTTAAGCCTGGTGGCTTCGTGGGTTTCAGAGGTGATAAAAAATGGAAGATCATAGAGTTCGGAACAATTGGTAATGGTAATCTGCGTTCTATTACTAATGTTTTAGTTGTTGATGGATTAATTCATAATCTAGTGTCTATAACTCAATTAAGTGACAATGGTTATGATATTATCTTTAATAAAAAATCATGTAAAGTTGTTAGTCAAAAGGATGGCTCCATTGTTTTCAATGGAAAGAGGAAGAGCAACATCTATAAGATTAGAGTTTCTGATCTTAAAGAACAAATGTTAAGTGCCTCATGTATGTTAATGAATATCAATGGGTATGGCATAGAGGATTTGGCCATATTAGCATGAGAAATATTTCTTAGCTAAATAAGCTTGATTTAGTCAGAGGCTTCCCTAAATTGAAGTTTTCTTCAGATACTCTTTGTGAAGCATGTCAGAAAGGTATGTTTTCTAAAGATTTTTTTAAACCAAAGAATTTTGTGCCTACATCTAGGCATCTGGAACTCTTGCATATTGACCTCTTTGGTCCAGTGAAAGCGGCTTCTGTCAATGGCAAGGAATATGGATTAGTCATTGTTGATGACTACAACAGATAAACATGGGTTAAGTTTCTCATACCCAAGGATGAATCACATTCTGTGTTCTCTACCTTCTGCCCACAAGTGAAAAAAGAGATGGATTTAAATTGTTAAAGTTGGGAGTGATCACAGTGGTGAGTTTGAAAATAAGCTTTTGAAAATCTTTTTTTTTGAAAATGGCATTTCCCATGATTTCTCCTGCCCTAGAACTCTACAATAAAATAGATTTGTAGAGAGGAAGAATAGGATGTTGCAAGAAATGGTTAGAACCATGATCAATGAGACTAACATGTCAAAGCACTTCTGGACAGAGGTAGTTAACATAGCGTGTAGTATTCAAAACAAGACTTCTATTAGACCAATTTTGAATAAGACTCCATATAAATTGTGTAAGAAAAGAAAACCCAACATTTCATATTTTCATCATTTTGGATGTGATTATTTTATTCTAAACACTATGGAAATATTAACAAGTTTGATTATAAAGCACATACGTGTTTAATGTTAGGATACTCTGAACTCTCAAAAGGCTATAGAGTGTATAACACAAACATATAAATCACTTATTTAGGTTCTAAAGGTGAAAAAGTTGTTGCTAAAGAGCCCGATGCAAAGGATTAGAATGATATTCAATCAGAACTTGTTGAAGTTTAGACTCCTCTGAGGAAGCATATACAAAGATCTTCACTTTCTAAATAATTGATGTTGGGTGAGAAGACTAAACTAGTCCGAACCAGATCCTCATTCAAACCTTCTGAAGATACACTTATGGGTTTAGTGTCCCTCATAGAACCTACATCAGTTGATGAAGCACTTTTGGATATAGAGTGGATTCTGGAAATGCAAGAAGAACTTAATCAATTCTCTAGAAATGACGTGTGTGATCTTGTGCCTAGACCCAAATAACTCATGTTATTGGAACTAAATGGGTCTTTAGAAACAAGCTCAATAAGAAATGAGAAGAGGTGAGAAACAAAGCTCGACTGGTAGCACAAGGTTATAGTCAGAAAGAAGGAATTAACTATACAAAAACCTTTGCATGATTTTCCAGGTTAGAGTCTATTGGTCTCTTAATTTATTTTGTTGTTAATCATAACATCATCTTGTATCAAATGGATGTTAAGAGTGCATTTCTGAATGGTAACATTACTGAAAAAGTGTATGTACATGTTGTTGAAGTAAAGCAGCAAGCAAAAGTAAGTATTTTTATTTTTGTTTTATCATCTCAACAAGAATTAATGCGAGGGAAAGAATGTCGTTCAATTGTCTCTATGTTTTTGAGCTTGGTTTAGAATAGTTTAAAGTATAAGGTGCAAAAAGTAAAATTATGAATAAGAAAATAATACATTCTTTGTAAAGGATAGAACTCGTCCGGGTTTGAATTTTATCTACGCTATCAAATACTTAAACTTATTACTCAATTGCACTCAATCTAAAATAATCGTCAATATCATCACATATCTCCCACACAGAGGTTATTTCTAACGCAAAATGAGATATCAACATAAGTTAGTTATTTATACAAAAATTAAACGAAGAACTAGTTAGTTATTTACAAGTTTAACATTTTCTATACCAATATGGATCCTGTAACGCCCCAGGATGCCTTTAGGATTATCGAGTGACCCCACAAACCAACACAGGTCTTTTCAGCGTGTTTTATCCTCACTCGCACGCTTTCTGGGAAACTTCCCAGAAGGTCACCCCACACAGAGGTTATTTCTAACGCAAAATGAGATATCAACACAAGTTAGTTATTTATACAAAAATTTAACGAAGAACTAGTTAGTTATTTACAAGTTCAACATTTTCTATACCAATATGGATCCTGTAACGCCCCAGGCTGCCTTTAGGATTATCGAGTGACCCCACAAACCAACACAGGTCTTTTCAGCGTGTTTTATCCTCACTCACACGCTTTCTGGGAAACTTCCCATAAGATCACCCATCCTAATACTACTCCAAGTCAAGCACGCTTAACTGTGGAGTTCTTATGAAACTGGCTACCGAAAAAAAGATGCATCTTATTGGTATAGGTAGTACCAATTAATCCTTATAAGTCTTCCTTCAACCATGCAGTCCTATACCTGCATAGCCTCGGGATCCCTCTCATTTCGATGTGGCGACCACCTATATCCTCTTAGGCCTCGGGTGTTACATGCGGTGCAACCACTCCTCTCCCTTTTTGGCCTCAAGTGTTACATGCCCACCAGCTTCTGCATGGTTCGTCCTCGAACCACATCGTATTGGGAGAGGTATGGCTCTGATACCATTTGTAACGCTCTGTACTGCCTTTAGGATTATTGAATGACCCCACAAACCAACACATGTCTTTTCAGCGTGTTTTATCCTCACTCACACGCTTTCTAGAAAACTTCCCAGAAGGTCACCCATCTCTATACTATTCCAAGTCAAGCACGCTTAACTGTGGTGTTCTTATGGAACGGGCTACCAAAAAGAGGATGCATCTTGTTGGTATAGGTAGTACCAATTAATCCTTATAAGCCTTACTTCAACCATGCAGTCCCATACCTGCATAGCCTCGGGAGACCTATCATTTTGATGTGGTGACATCACGATGAGGAGTGGTTGCACTGCATGTAACACCTGAGGTCTGAGAGGGTAAAGGTGGTCGCCATATCGGAATGAGAAGGACCCCGATGCTATGGAGGTATGAGACTGCATGGTTGAAGGAAGGCTTATAAGAATTAATTGGTCCTACCTATACCAACAAGATGCATCTTCTTTTTGGTAGCCTGTTCCATAAGAACTCCACAGTTAAGCGTGCTTGACTTAGAGTAGTATTGGGATGGGTGACCTTCTGAAAAGTTTCCCCAAAAGCATGTGAGTGAGGATAAAACACGCTGAAAAGACCGTGTTGGTTTGTGGGGTCAGTCGATAATCCTAAAGGAAATCTGGGGCGTTATAAATGGTATAAGAGCTATACCTCTCCCAGTACGATGTGGTTCGAGGACGAACCATGCAGAAGATGGTGGGCATGTAACACTCGAGGCCGAAAAGGGCGAGGAGTGGTTGCACCGCATGTAACACCTGAGGCCTAAGAGGGCAAAGGTGGTCGCCACATCGGAATGAGAGGATCCTAAGGCTATACAGGTATGGGACTGCATGGTTGAAGGAAGGCTTATAAGGATTAATTGGTACTACCTATACCAACAAGATGCATCTTCTTTTCGGTAGATCATTTATAAGAACTCCATAGTTAAGCGTGCTTAACTTGGAGCAATTCTTAGATGGGTGGCCTTCTGGGAAGTTTCCTAGAAAGCGTGCGGGTGAGGATAAAAACACGCTGAAAAGACCTATGTTGGTTTATGGGTTCAGTCGACAATCCTGAAAGTAGCCTGGGGCATTACAGATCCTGTCATTAAGGCTCAAAGCGGCTAACAAATGCTCACGCGCTCACAGGGTAAATTACTTTTGGTTGGGTGGTTATGCTCAATTTCAAAAATAAATGCCTAGATCATTTTCGTGTTTTCATACACATCAACACAAATAAAAGATTAAACATTATAAAATTGAGTTAAACAAGAATGTTGGTCTATGCATATAGTAAAAAATGGAAAGCTCCTCACAAAAGTGTTTTGTTCTAAAGTGATTCAAAACTGAACAAGTATGGCAAAAGAATGAATGACATTAAAATTGTACAAATGAAAAGTCTCCTAATCATTCTATGTTCTAGAAAGCAATAAATGAGTACCTTGCAAAGTACCAAATTTAAACAATATCATTATCATACATTCGCAAGTTGAAACATTCAAACTTGGAAAATCACCTCATGCGACTTCAAACCAATAGACCAATTTGAATACAAATGACAAACATAAATTATTAGAAAATAATACTTCTATTTACTACTCTAAACAACCTTGGTAAAAGTGGGCAAAAGGGCTGAGTTAACCATAAATTTCACTGGTTTAAAGCAGGGCACGCTAAGCCCCAATAGAGCATGCTAAACGCGTGCCGTAAAACATGACGCGCTTAACGTGAATAGGTCTATGCAGAAATTCCATACAACACCAGAATTTCATGCTAAGTCCAATTTCACTTACTCTACCTCAACTAAAAACATGTACAAAATTTACAAATATTGGGGTGCCTCCCAACAACCGCTTGTTTTACGTTTTTAGCTCAACACCTTTATGTAAGCACATTCCTCCAAGTTGCTTTTTTTTACGACTATTCCTAACCAAACACATTAGCAAATGTGAAGGAAAACAAACATATATACGATATTCACAAGTATAGAAAACATGTACAAAGTCACAAGTATGGTGATCATAGACAAGTATCAATATAAACATTCAAGTATTATATAATATAGATAATATACACATTATGTACAAAACTCAAAAACATAAAAACTATTGCAATGCGATTCAATATTTAAACACCAATCCCCAATAATGGTTCCATTTTGTTTTATCATCTCTACAAGGATTAGTGCGAGGGGAAGAATGTCGTTCAATAGTCTCTATGTTTCTGAGCTTGGTTTAGAATGGTTTAAAGTATAAGGTGCGGAAAGTAAAATTATGACCAAGAAAATAAATACATTATTTGGAGAAGAGAGAACTCGTCTGGGTTTGAATTTCATCTACCCTATTAAATACTTACAATTACTACTCAATTTCACTCAACCTAAAATACTCGTCAATATCATCATGTATCTCCCACACAGAGGTTATTTCTAACGCAAAGTGAGATATCAACCGTTTTGATCTCGTCAGCAATGTCTCGTGCAACTCAAACAACACATAGGCATTAAGAGTCGATACCTAAAGTGATCATCAAGTATAAATCTATCTCTAGAGTTTAGAACCTAACATATATTCATCCTAAATCCGGATTTGAACTGTATATGTCTATAGTAACTCAAATCCAAACATTAAGCAAGCTCACAAGGGTAAACATCAATATTGATTTGTAAAATAGCTTTTATACAATACCATGATCAATAAATATACATAGAAAACAAAGTATACTTACAAATAAACCCTAACACCTGAAGCTTACAAAGAGAAGAATGGAGAAGACATACAATCTTTCGCAATGTCAATCATGATCAAAGAAGCTTCAACCCCGGATCATCCAATTACAACCTCTAAATGATGTTTTCTAAGCTTATTCATTAAAATAATGAACTTGATGAAGTTGAGACAAATATTCCCCAAAACCATCCCTAAAAAATATGAATGAATATATTTATACAAAAGCAAAAATCACAAACCACGCTAAGCCTGCTCAACCACGCTAAGCGCAATCTCCTTTATTTCACTTAAACCTCCCTAACCCCACTAAGTACCCTCAGGCCGTGCTTAACGTGAAAGTCTCTGCCCATCCAATCTCCAACGCATTATGACCTCCCTTAGCATGCCCCTAGGACTTCTTTATTTCCTCCCAAAACTTGCATCTTGAAGCTTTATTTGGTCCTTTATGTTCTATGCTTCAACCATGCAATAAATCCTATTAAAATGGGATAAAAACTATTAATCTATATAATATTTACACTAATAAACTATTGAATGATTATGTACATAAAATTCGAGGTTTTACTATAAAAACAACAGAATAAAGCTAATAAGTGCCATCATTTACAATTGAAAATAACGACATTTTGGAACTTATCAGTACACCAACCTCATGGCTTTGAAAATCACAAATATCCAAAAAAAAAATTCAAACTTAAGAAATCATGGTATGGTCTGAAACAAGCTCCCAAGGCATGGTATGAAAGACTAAACAATTTTCTTTTAGAAAATTATTTCACCAGAGGAAAGGTTGACACTACTTTGTTTTGAAAGACATCCTAAAATAACATTCTAGTAGTTCAAATATAAGTTGATGATATTGTATTTGGTTCTGTTAATGCTACCTCGTGCGAGGAGTTATCCAAGTCTATGCAGGCTGAGTTTGAGATGAGTCTGATGGGAGAACTGAAGTTCTTTCTGGGAATCCAGTTTAACAAAAACTCAGAAGAGACTTATATACATAAGAGAAAATACACCAAAGAACTTATGAATAAGTTTGACATGTAAGAATTCAAGACAACCAAGACTCTAATGAATCCTTCGTGCATTCTGGAGAAGAAATAAGGTGAGCAATAAGGTAGATCAGAAGTTGTATAGAGGTATGATAGGTTCTTTATTATATTTAATTTCTTCTAGACCTAGAATTTTATTCAGTGTCTGCTTATGTGCTCGCTTCCAATCAGATCCTAGAGAATCACACTTAATAGCTATTAAAAGGATTTTTAGGTATATGAAAGGTACTACTAACCTTTGTTTGTGTTATAGAAAATCAAGTGAATACAAGTAAGTAGGTTATCATGATGATGATTATGCTGGAAATAAACTGGAGAGGAAAAGCACTTATAGAAGTTGTCAATTTCTGGGAAACAACTTAACCTCATGGTCTGGCAAGAGGCAATCAACAATTGCACTGTCAATTGCAGAAGTTAAGTATATTGCAGCTTATAAATGCAACACATATATCCTCTAGATGAAAATACAACTAGAAGACTTTCAGATATATGAGAGTAACATTCATATTCTTTGTGATAATACTTCTGCTATATGTTTTTCTAAGAATCTTATTTTACATTCTAGAGCTAAGCATACTGAGATTAAACATCATTTTATTCGAGACTATGTTCAGAAGAGAATTTAAAATTTAAAATGTATAGATATAGACTGTGATCGGTGGGAATAGAACTGACTGTTTTGGATATGCTAGTTTGCGTTTTGCGTTTATTTTCGCAAAATGTCGCGGTAAGCAAGAGTTGCCACCGTCTTTTATTTTATCCAACAAGGAAAGGACAAAAGCACAGAAAAATTCCCTTTTGAGATGTTTCTCGGGTTCGGGAGGTAGATTATAGAAAAGGAAGGTGTTAGCACCCTTTCTATCCGTGGTTATCCATGGGCTCTTAGGTACTTGCTCATTATGTTTTCAAAAATTTTCTTTTTTTTGTGTTTGTGGGTTTGAAAGAAGTTTTTGTTTTGAAGAGAGTGTAAGTGTGAAAAGTTTTGTTTTTGTTTTAAAAGGAGCAAGTACTTAAGAACATTTACCTACTCAAAAAGGAATTAATCTGTACAAGTGTCTTTTAGACAATGCTATCCCACTATTGAGGAGTAGGTAGAATCGTCGTTGGAGTTTTCGGGTCATTTCGATTAAGGGACGTGTGGTCACTAAAGCAATGTTAGGACGCCTTAGCGGTAACCCTAATGTCTTAGATCATTTTATCCGAGGCAACCGTTTCGAGGCAACTATGATCTTTGGACAAGAGGGCGACCTCTAAAACTTCCTATACTTAATGACCACGTTCGAGGCAACCAAGTGAGGTGTACCCTAAGAGTGCGCATGTGCGAGTGTGTTTATTTCGGTTATATTATCTTTGTACATGTTAATGGTGAGCTACTGTTGATTTTAAATTACAAATTGATCTTGTCATGCATTGCCTATTATTCAAACATCTAACAGTTAATAGTTGCGGAATGTAAATTGCGAAAAATAAATCTAAGCTATTACAAGGCGTCGGGTATTTACATCGCCAAAAACAAACCCTTAAAAATTAAATTGCGGAAAGTAAATAAAAGCGATAAATAAATAAATAAAGTCCTAAGTTAAAAACTATTACATTCCCAAAGCAGTTACAATATTGAAATATGGATCAAAAATAATACGCGCGCGAGAAAATTAAATCAGAGTGTCTTAGGGTTTTGACCCTTTTAAATAAATAAAACACATTTTTGTTATTTTCTTGAATTAAAAATTAACCTAAAATTAATAATTAATTAATTAATGAAATGAAAATATTTTTTTGGGTTTTTATTTTATTTAAGGAAATAAAATAAGAATGATTAAAATATTTTAAAAAAACTAATTCTAAATTAATTTTAATTTATTGCAAAAAGATATTAATGTTAAACCTATTTAAACTAAATAAAATTAATTAATTGTTATTTACAAAAATAAATAATAAAATTAATGGAATTAAAAAAAAAATTATTTTGTTGTTTTCTGATTTTATGAAATAAAAGTTAATTGGTTAATTTTTTAATTAAGATAATAATAATAATAAAATGAATAAATAAGAAAAAAGAAATAAAATGTAAAGAAATACTCAGGGGGTGTGGGCCTGAAGAGGGAGTGTGATCATCAATTTCCAGGCCCATTTACGCTTCAACCTTGTTGGACTTTTTGGATTGTCCACATGTCCATTGACTTGAGACCATGGTAGTCTCCCATTCTAGGCCATTGGATCTGCCTTGTAGCCACCTGGCGTTTGAGTTCTTGGCAGAACATGATGGTCCATGCCTTGAAAGCTACACGTGAATACCTGGAGAAAAAATTTAACAAAGTATTGGGGGACCTGGGATTCGAACCCAGGTCTCAAGGGGTCTTGCCACACCTCTCTCACCAACTCAACCAGCTTGCACATTCGTTAGTGGAATAGAAGATAAATATTATATACACAACAATTAATTATACCCTGTAAAAATAAAAAAATGCGTTAATGATTTAAACTGGCCAATCACGCCCATCCACGTTATCATCTTCTTCAAATCACCCTGGTTCTTTACCTGCGGATTTTTATCCGCAGGAAGTTTCGTAGGATTTCTCAAAAATCCTTCCTAGGCCATGCAAATACAAGCTAAGAGTACCAATGCACTCGTCTCTTCCTCTTGGTCATCCCTATACCCATCATTAGCATTGATTTTGCCTGTATCAAAAAGGCCTAAAAAACAAGAACAAGAACCCTAGGATCGAGCATCACAATACAGGCTATGAAAATCAAATTAAATAATGCAGAATTGTTAGAATTTGAATGTTAAGCATGATGGTGCAATCAAATTGGCAAAAAGATGCAAGGAGAATGATTTACGATTTCATGTGCAGAGGCATATTCGTGGAGACTTACAATGAGCTTTAGTCAATGAAAAGGCTTGGTTTTGGTTGCTACAGTTCCAGGAGATGCCAAAGAAGAGAGCTACGTCAAGCTTTTGGACTGAATCGTGCTCCAATGTTGTTTTTGATCTCCCACTTTTCAAGCTTTTTTGCAAACTCGTTCTGGCCATTTCAACAGTATTTTTTTGCGTGTCCTAGGTCTGCCTCACTTGTGTGCATATAATGGAATGTGTTTAGGTCAAAATTTGGGCCATAATCCTTATGCATTGAAGATGGAATATTTGATATGATCACCATTGATAAGCTTTCCATAATTGCATCAAATCTGAGATTTTGTGCATGTTTTGACTTGGCACGAATTTGACTGAGTGTTATATGATATTTGCAAGCTGTAATGACCACAAGAATCTTACTACATCAATTTTTAGATTTTATTTGATTTAATATTGATTAATAATGAATTAAATCAATAAAAATGAAATAAAATAGAAAAATAGATGAATGTCCATGAAATTAAAGATGGAACACGTGTGTGGCATGACAAGACTATATCAAGTGGAAAAAAGTGGGCCCTTTTGTCAAAAATTGGAGTTTTGAGGATAGTTGACTTTTGGTAAATTTGGAAAAATGCCCAACTTCAACAATGCATAACTTCTTCAATTTTGAACTTTTGGAAGTGTTCTTAGGCTTTTTAGAAACCTTGAGATGTCCTCTAATCAACACTTTTGGTCTCATCTCATTTTGATGTTCCATGCTCAAGTTATAAGCTTTGAAAAAAAAGGTGTTTTTGTTGACTTTCAAAAATGACCTATAATGTCCAAATTTGTAACTTTTTGTGAGAGCATTTCTTGATCTTGGGGTGTGAATATGGATTGTATGAAATTGCATCATCTACAAAATGAACTTTGGATGGGTCATTCTCATAAAGTATGAGAAAGTTATGCTTGGTCAAAGTTGAGTTGACTTTTCCTGCAAAACCCTAATTTAGCAACTTTTGAATCTTGATGAATCTTGAGCAATCCTTGATGAATCATGATCAAACCTTGATCAAATGATTAATTATCCTTCAAAATGAGAATGTTGACAAAAAATCTTGAGGTTTGACTGTATTTGGGACACAATTGACTTTTTCCCTAGCACAGTCGATTTTTGGGCCTCTTGAGCAATTGACTGACCAAACTTCCTCTGCAAGGCTTGAAATTTGACATGGATGAACTTAAGAACATATTAAGACATTGGGAATCACTTGAGGCCATTTGGATGTAAGTACCTTGATGTAACACAAAACCCTAATTTTGACTTGACTGCCTTAGGAGGTGATTTGACTGTCCAACCCTTGAGGCATTTTGAACAACTTGAAGATTATTCTTGACATGTCTTGAGAAATATGGGAGGGCAAATTTTGGGGTACAACAATTGCCCCTGTTCAATTTTCTTAAACCTGAGGATATAGATTGGCTTTTGAGCCTTTCGTGATCCGAAGGTGGAAGATAATTGAACACTAGAGTGCCCAGAAATTTGCACTCACATGGTGTAGTATCAGCATTGTGATGTCGGGAATGGGCTTACAGATGCCATTTGGAGATTGCTGGTAGGAGGATGGGCTTACAAATGCCATCTGCAGGAGTGTCGATCGCGTAAGAGATTCCTTAACGAGAACTTGCATACCTGTTGTTGTAAAAGATTCCGCTGGGGAAGTCTAACCTTTGTTGAGATTTAGGAAACTGACATGTACTTCAACTGAGAGAATGCCTCGGCTGAGTCTTAAGAACTTGTCCATGATTCAACTGGGGGGGAAACATCTTCATCAAGATCTAGGAACTGTCTCGTGCTCAACGTAGTATACCGCTGAGGTTATAGAACTTGTCCATACTATGACGGAGGAAAACATCAAGATCTAGGAACTGTCTCGTGCTCAATGGAGTATACCGTTGAGGTTATAGAATTTGTCCACACTATGACGTAGGAAAACATCAAGATCTAGGAACTGACTCGTGCTCAATGGAGTATACCGTTGAGGTTATAGTACTCGTCCACACTATGACGTAGGGAAACATCTTCATCAAGATCTAGGAACTATCTCGTGCTCAATGGAGTATACCGTTGAGGTTATAGAACTTGTCCACACTATGACGGAGGAAAACATCAAGATCTAGGAACTGAATCGTGCTCAATGGAGTATACCGTTGAGGTTATAGTACTCGTCCACACTATAACGTAGGGAAACATCTTCATCAAGATCTAGGAACTGTCTCGTGCTCAATGGAGTATACTGTTGAGGTTATAGAACTTGTCCACACTATGACGGAGGAAAACATCAAGATCTAGGAACTGACTCGTGCTCAATGGAGTATACCGTTGAGGTTATAGTACTCGTCCACACTATGACGTATGGAAACATCTTCATCAAGATCTAGGAACTGTCTCGTGCTCAATGGAGTATACCGTTGAGGTTATAGAACTTGTCCACACTATGACGGAGGAAAACATAAAGATCTAGGAACTTACTCGTGCTCAATGGAGTATACCATTGAGGTTATAGTACTCGTCCATACTATGACGTAAGGAAACATCTTCATTAAGATCTAGGAACTGTCTCGTGCTCAATGGAGTATACCGTTGAGGTTATAGAACTCGTCCACACTATGACGTAGGGAAACTGTCGAGATTGAGCACCTTATCTGAAATTCAACCAAGGATAATTCAATTGAGATTTAAGAACAGGTCAGGTCTTCGACGTAATTGAGAACTTTAACTGTATCTTTCCTGAAAGGTAAAGGTCTGTCATATGTGATGCATGATATGGATCAGGAAATGATGTTCTCAAAATAAATGAGATTGTATTCGTATGATGCGTATATGCATGTGTCATGATGTATGGGGATATAATGTTTTAGATGGGGAAAATAAATCCCGGAGCTGCTGGAGAATAGAGTTGAGTTCTTCGTTTCCGCTGGGGATGATAAACCTGTAGGAGAGAAAAACTCCGTTGGGGGAATAAACTGATGAAGAGATTACTCCGAGGGGAATTACTCTGTGGGGAAGAGACGTTCTGCAGAAGATTTTAACGATAACTCTGCTAGGGATTCTGTTGATAAGCTCTGTTGGGGATTTTAATGATGAACTCCGCTGGGGATAGAAAGAACTTCGTTGGGGATGATATTTCAGTTGCAACTTGCTGAGGATAACCCAGTTAGACTCTTGTGAGGATAACCTTCTGAATTTGGTTGGGGAGATTTATTTGTGCTCTGCAGGGGATAAGATTCCAGAATCTACTGGGTACGGATGATTCAACTCTGGCGGGGAAGCCTTTTTTAGACTGCACTGAGGAAATGACTCCACTGGGGTATCTTGTATTCTGCCGGAGAACATTCTTATACTTCGTTGAGGAATGTTAAGACTGCTGGGGGTATTCTTATACTTGCTGGGGAATGTCTTTATACTCCGCTGAGGACTATTAAGACCTTCTGGGGATACCAAACCTTTTCAGGATTGATGGTAGATTAACTCTTCTTGGGGAGAGTGTTGTTGATTCGTCCATAGTTGCAAGTATCAGTGGGGAGAGCTACCATTACTGTTTTACGCTGTGGGGAGTGACGGTATCTTGGTCATATTCTTCAACTAAACCTCCCTTGGTACCTTGGTGGATAGAGCAACTAGACAACTCAGACAATTCTTATTGCCCCTGTTTCTGATATTACCAGTAATTTGCCTTCTGTTTCGCGTGTAAATATTTATGAGCAGCAATTAATGTCAAATGCATATATCAAAAATGAACATTGGACGTTCTTTGTAAAATAAAACAGATAAAGGAAAAACAATTTGAAACTTGTCTGAAAATGAATTTGTATTGATTTTTAAGTTTGGCCTGTAAATAGGCATTTTTCTATAAGAGGCTGACGTCCTAGTGAGAGAACGCCGCCGAACAAATAGAATTTGTACAATTTGTGAAAAGAGAACAAATAAGCTATGTGAATAATCCCACTGGGTTCCAACTCTGCTATTGCCTTTATTTCTTCAAGCATCTCATCACTTTGATGCTTAGTTGAAGATGAATCTGATTGATTGGTGCCGTCCGAGCCTGATAGTTGATACCGAAGTCTGGATGCGAGGTGATCCAATGAGACATAGTGTTACGCTTTAATCCCTAACTTTTTCCTGGACCGCCCTTTCGAGTTTTCAGTCCACCGGGATACCCATTTTTGCCCAAGCCGCCTTTTCAGGTTTTCGATTTGCCAGGTGCACAGATTTTTTTTCATTTTCATCCCTTATTTTTGCCCGAACCCTTTTGGTTCGCCGGGAAGCCCTTACTTTTGCCTAGGCCAGTCAACCTAGCGGGTCTTTGCTTATGCGTAGTATCTTTTCACTATGTCTGCATTGACAGGGTGAGGAAGGTCGTCACCATCCATGGTGGTTAGAATCATTGCTCCTCTTGAGAAAATGTTTTTAACCACAAATGGCCCTTCGTAAGTAGGGGTCCATTTTCCCCTGGGATAACCTTGAGGTAGAATGATGCGTTTGATAACCAGGTCTCCAACTTGATACTCTTGCCGTCTGACTTTCTTGTTAAATGCCTTGATCATCCGTTTTTGGTACGTCTGACCATGACAAATAGCAGTAAGTCTCTTTTCGTCGATTAGGTTCAGCTGATCAAGTCGGGTCTGGATCCAGTCATCTTCACTCAAACCTGCATCCTTCATGATTCTAAGAGAGGGTATCTGAACCTCAATGGGCAAGACTACCTCCATGCCATAAACCAAGGAATAAGGTGTTGCCCCTGTTGACGTCCGTGCTGAGGTACGGTACCCATGAAGAACAAACGGTAACATCTCGTGCCAGTCTTTGTATGTCACTGTCATCTTCTGCACAATCTTCTTAATGTTTTTATTAGCCGCTTCTACAGCCCCATTCATCTTCGGCCGGTAGGGAGAAGAGTTATGATGCTGTATCTTAAATTGCTCGCAGAGCTCAGTGATCATCTTGTTGTTGAGATTGGTACCATTGTCCGTAATGATCCTCTCTGGTACACCATATCGACAGATCAGGTTATGCCGAATGAACCGTGCCACGATGTTCTTGGTTACCGTAGCAAAGGAAGCTGCTTCAACCCACTTCATAAAGTAATCAATTGCTACCAGGATGAAACGATGCCCGTTGGATGCCGTAGGTCTGATCTCGCCGATCATATCAATGCCCCACATTGCAAAAGGCCAAGGTGCTGTCAAAACATTCAGAGGAACTGAAGGAATATGCACCTTATCAGCATAGACCTGGCATTTGTGACATGTCCGAGAATGCTGATAACAGTCGGCTTCCATTGTGGACCAGTAATATCCTGCCCGAAGGATTTTCTTTGCCATGGTATGTCCACTGGAATGAGTTCCGAAAGTACCTTCATGCAGCTCTGTCATGATTCTTTCTGCTTCAATCTTATCCACATAATGTAGTAAGGTCGAATCATGGTTACGTTTGTAAAGAATGCCATTGCTGATGAAGAACTTGGCTGCAAACCTCCTCAGAAACTTTTTGTCATTAACAGATGCACCCTCTGGGTATTCTTGAGCTTCAAGGTACCTCTTCACCTCATGATACCAGGGCTTTTCTGTTACCTCTTCAGTCTCAAGATCACTGCAATGTGCAGGTTCGTCCAATTTTTCAATAATGATTCGGGGAGCCTCATTGTCCTAATTGATTTTGTACATAGAAGATATCGTAGCCAGCGCGTCCGCAAACCGATTCTCCTCTCTAGGGAAGTGTTCAAAGGTTATCTCCTCTAATTGGGGAAGCAACGTCAATACATACTCCTTGTAAGGAATAATATTAGGGTGTTTCGTATCCCACTCGCCTTTGATCTGACTGATCACGAGAGAGGAATCTCCGAAGACACTTAGAAACTTAATCCTTAGGTCAATTGCAGCTTGAAGACCCATGATGCACGCTTCATACTCCGCCATGTTGTTGGTGCAATTGAAACATAGTCGGGAGGTAAATGGAGTATGAGAGCCTTTAGGAGATATGATCACAATGCCAATGCCATTACCCAAAGCGTTCGAAGCTCCATCAAAGTACATAGACCATCATAATCCTTCTTCAGGTCCTTCATCCGGTCCAGGTGTCTCACAATCAGTTATCAACATGATATCCTCGTTCGGGAATTCAAAGTTCATAGACTGGTAATCATCCACTGCCTGATGTGCCAAATGGTCTGCAAATACACTTCCCTTAATTTCTTTTTGAGCCGTGTACTGGATGTCATACTCAGTCAAGATCATCTGCCATCTTGCTATTCTTCCGGACAAGGCAGGCTTTTCGAAGATATACTTGATTGGATCCATCTTTGAAATCAACAGAGTAGTGTGAGTCAGCATATACTGTCTCAGCCGGCGAGCAGCCCATGCCAAAGCGCAATAAGTTTTCTCAAGCAGTGAGTATCTGGTCTCACAGTCGGTAAACTTTTTGCTAAGGTAATAAATAGCATTCTATTTTCGGCCAGACTCGTCATGCTGCCCCAACACACACCCCCATTGAGTTGTCAAGCACTGTCAAGTATAGGATCAGAGGTCTCCCTTCAACTGGTGGCATCAGAATGGGTGGCTCTTGGAGATACTCTTTGATTCTTTCGAAAGCGGCATGGAATTCATCATTCCAACATACTACTTGATCTTTCTTCAGCAGCTTGAAGATTGGCTCACAAGTAGCAGTCAGGTGTGAGATGAATCAGGCAATATAGTTCAGTCGTCCCAGGAAGCCTCTGAGCTCTTTCTCTGTCTTGGGAGCTGGCATCTCTTGTATGGCTTTCACTTTGGTAGGGTCCACTTGAACACCTTTGTCGCTCACGACGAAACCCAGTAGCTTACCAGACCTTACCCCGAAGGTGCACTTGTTCGGGTTCAACCTCAACTTGTACAACTTTAACCTGTCAAACAGCTTCTGTAGATGGTCAAGGTGTTCTTCCTCAGTCTGGGACCTTGCAATCATATCGTCAACGTAAACTTCAATCTCATGGTGGATCATGTCATGAAACAAAGCAACCATGGCACGTTGATATGTTGCCCCAGCGTTCTTTAGTCCAAAAGGCATGACCTTGTAGCAAAAAGTACCCCACTGAGTAACAAAGGTCGTCTTCTCCATGTCTTCGGGAGCCATCTTAATATGGTTATAACCGGAGAAACCATCCATGAAGGAAAAGACCTTGTGTTGGGCGGTATTGTCAACCAGAACGTCGATGTGAGGTAGAGGGAAGTCATCCTTAGGGCTTGCCCTGTTCAAATCCCTGTAGTCAACACACATTCGAGCCTTCCCATCCTTCTTCGGCACAGGAACCACATTGGCAACCCACTGAGGGTAAGAAGTCACTGCTAGAAAACCGGCGTCAAACTGTTTCATAACTTCGGCCTTGATTTTCTCAGACATCTCTGGGCGCATACGAAGAACCTTCTGTTTTACTGGAGGGCAATCTTCCTTGGTAGGCAGGCGATGAACCACAATGTCAGTATCCAACCCAGGCATATCTTTGTAAGACCAGGCAAAGATCTTAACATAGTCATGCAACATCTGAATCAACCGCTGCTTCACACTAAGCTCCAGATTTGCACCGATCTTGACTTCCTTCTTGTCTGCCTCAGTACCCAGATTCACTGTTTCCACCGGCTCTTCATGTGGCTGAATGACCCTCTCTTCCTGGAGCAACAGTCTTTCAAGTTCAACAGGCACTTCGCAATCATCTTCACCTTCGTCTTCGGCTAAGTTGATCAGATTTTCGAAGTCATAATCGGCAGTAGCAAATTCGTTACCAGTGAGATCCAGAGTGGATTGAGACCTGTATATGTGAGTCTGTGTAAAATAGCTGTTTTGCAATATATAATAAAGAAAAACAAGGAGCGCAAAATTTGAAATGCAAGAAACGTCCAATGCTTTTATTAATGATATATGAAAATGGCACACAAAAGTCCTCACAAATGAAGCCACGGTGCCCCGGGTAAGACACCGGGCTATAAAGTTTAAAAACATTGTCTGTTACAGGCTCCAAACAAAGAGTTCATTACTGGGTAACAAAACTAATAGGGGTGAAGTCCTTTGCTGTCCAGTTGCCTGGTCCACCGTTGGTCGTAGGATAGATCTAACTGTCGAATTCAGACTCCTCCACATCATCTTCAATGGCATTTACTCCCGAGTTGCTGATGAACACGGGAGGTCTTCCGATCCTTGCATTACGAACAACCTTTTGAGCTTCTGTAGTGAAACCCAAACCAAACTTGTTAGTCTTCTGAGTGAAATCAAGAAGTCGGCCCCAATTTGCACACTCACCCTTCTCAATAACAGCCCGGGCATCCTTTAAGGAAGCCATCTTCATGGGAGAATCTTCAACCACAGTCTCAGATGATGCCAGTGTCTGAGGAACCTCTTCAAAGTGCTGAAATGGGGTTTCAATGAACTCCCCGTCCATCTCTACGTATCTTAACGAGTTGAGGTGGCTGACCATGTACTCTTCCTCCCATTGAACTGTCACAATCTTTCCTCTGACAGGGTACTTTAGCTTCTAGTGGAGCGTTGAGGTTACGGCTCCAGCTTTGTGGATCCATGGACGACCCAACAAACAAGAATAGGATGGCCGGATGTCCATCACGTAAAATGTAGAATTGAAGACCTGAGAACCAACTTTAATTGGAATATCAACCTCGCCATGCACCATCCTTTTAGACCCGTCAAAGGCCCTAACAATGATGTTACTTGGATTTAGCTCCAACCCTTCGTAATCCAACCGGTCTAGAGCTTTCTTGGGCAAGACGTTCAATGAGGAACCAGTGTCAACCAATACATGTGCAAGATTAGTGCCCCTGCATTCAATGGAGATATGCAGGGCATCATTATGGTTCTTCCCTTTAGCAGTCAAATCAGCGTCGGAGAAACCCAAACCATTATCAGCAGTTAAATTGGCCACACAATCGGTAAACTGATCAGCTGGTGTCTCTTGTGGCACGTGGGCAGTCTTCAGGAAGGTAATTAGAGCCTTGGCATGGGCCTCTGAACACAACAACAGTGACAACATAGAAATCTTGGATGGGGTTTGCCCCAGCTGCTCAACTACGTTATAATCACTCTTCTTAATAATCTTCAGAATCTCTTCCATCTCCTGTTTGGAAGCTTCAACAGTAATAGTCTTTGGTGCCTCCGTCTGGGCAGGCACATCAGTGGTGATCCCTTTTCCCCGAGCGTCAGATGACTCGGCGACAGGGGTAGGATTAAGGACTTGATCAGGAATGGCAGTAGGTACACTTGCAGGTGTAATGACAATAGGTCTTCGGACAGTCGGTGGAGCAATATCAGGTGAGAAAAGTCTACCACTGCGGGTGACTTTAGCAGGCCCAGTAATGTTGCTGACGCCGGTATCAGCATCCAACTCTTGCTTAACTCCAAGAACATAAACATCAGCCCCATAGTGCCAGGGGACAACTTTGTCAGAGGTGTAGGGGATGGGCCCTGGAACAGTGATAACCACAGGTGCAATCTTCGGAGTAGATGTAATTCTAACAGGCTTCCTCGAGGGAGCCTTGGAAGAATTATTGAAAATGGTAATGATGGCAACTTCTTCAGTAGGAATGAAAGGAACAACAATCTTCTCAAACAGGATCTCCTTATTATCCATCAGGTTTTGGATACCTGACTTCAGAAATGGGCAACCAGTAGGCAAAATAGAACACATATGGCAACCTTCGCCACAACCCGGAAATAAACTGGCTAACAACAGGTTCTTCTTGACAGTCATCAAAGGGGTAACAATATCATCCACGAAAACTACAAACAAGTCTTCCTCTACAGCATTTACTCCATGTTTGGGCATGGGAGCAGTCATAACATTAGGCCTCTAGGGCGCCTCAAACTCAATCTCCTTTGCATCAATTAGGTCTTGCACCCTGTTCCTCAAAACCCAACAATCATCTGTGTTATGCCCCGGGCTATCAGAGTGAAAAGCGCAGTGGGCATTAGGGTTGTACTTTGGTGATGTGGTACTTGGATTCTTCGGAGCTTCTTTTAAAACTACCAGATTGGTCTTCAGCAACTGTGGCAGAATCTGAGACAAAGTCATACTGAGACGAGTGAATTGCCTTCGAGGTCTCTCGTCCTTTTGTTGATTGTGATGCTGAGGAGCACCAGCAGGTTTTGAAATAACAACCGCATTGACAGCTTGGCGGTGTTCAGGTCTATTCTGTCTTCTCGAACTGTAGATAACAATGGACTCTTTCTTAAACAGCTTCTTCTCGGTGCTCGAGGAGGCACCCTTATGTATCTTCCTAACCTTAATACCAGCTTCAATCCTTTCACCAGTCAAAGTAAGATCTGTAAACCCAGCTGAAGAGCTTCCAATCAGATGGTTAAAGAACGGACCAGACAGGGTCCCCAAAAACATGTCAACAAGCTCACGATCGACCAAAGGTGGTTGCACCCTTCCGGCAAGGTCTCTCCATTTCTGAGCATACTCTTTAAATCCTTCACCCGTTCCTATTGACATACCCTGGAGTTGGGTACGCGTATGAGCAAGGTCGGAGTTGTACTGATACTGCCTGTAAAATGCAGTGGCTAAATCTTCCCATCTACGGATACTGGCTCCGTCCAACTGATAGAACCACTCAAGTTGAGTCCCTGAGAGACTGTCTTGAAAGAAATGGATCCATAATTTCTTATCAGCAGTGTAAGGTTGGATCTTTCTCACATATGACCGGAGGTGCAGCTTCGGACAGGAAACTCCGTCATATTTGGAAAAGGCAGGTGCCTTGAACTTATGGGGAATCACCACCCCAAATGATAGACCCAGAAATCCGAAGTCCAGACCGGGCACCTTCTGTATTTCCATAGCACTCAAACGGTCTTCCAGCTATTTGTATTTATCCTCAGCAGGAGGATACTGTTCTTCATCATAGTCTGTCTCGTTGTCGGAGACCATAGGGCTAGGAGCCCTCCTTTCTTGTGGACTATCTTTCCCTCCAGATGAGGTGGTCAGGTCAACTTCATTCTGCAGCCATTTTCCAAACCTGCGTACAGTATTGAACATGATGGTCCTCTTCTTCTTCTTCTTCTTCTCTTTCAGAATCAAGGTCTTCAGGTCCTGCTGACCCTTAGCTAGATTCATGAACAACTCTTGAAATTGGGCATTCTGGGCCTGGAGGGCCTTGATAGCTTGCTCAGTTGAAGGTTCAGCAGACATGATGAGAGTGCTGAAATAAACAGCGAAGAAGATAAGAGACCTGTAATGGAGTACCTGTTTATGAAGTGCATGGGATGAAATGCGTATGATTTATGATTTCAAAGACAATTGAGATTCAAATTTGTAAACAAGAAAGGAAACACACTTTATTAGATTTAAACTTCAAAATTTAAATTGTTCAACAAATTGCCCTTAGGCGTTACAAGAATGGAAATACTGAAAAGTAAATGAAAATTGTAGAAGAAATCCTCAAAGGTCCATCAATGCTCCCATGGCCTCTTCTTCTCAGTGCGGACATAATCATTCAGGATCCGCTCGTTCTCCAACTGTCTAGTCAGCTTCTGGATCTTCTGCTCTTGTTCATTGAACCTCTCTCGGTAGGAATCCCGTTCATCCCTCAACTGCATCCAAGTCCTCTTCAGTGTCCCAATATCAGTGGGCATATAAGGGTGGAGAATAGTTGGAGGAACCCCCTCCTCATTAGCAACTTCAAGAGTAACAGGCCTGACAGCTTCATATGGCATACCTAACTTCTGGGCACGAATGCGGACCCATCTGAGGTATGGCTCCATAAGCAGAGAAGTCTTTGGTCCCAACTCATGTGGGTCAGATTGGTGAACTCTGTCCCAAGCCCTTATGAATCTACGACACAGCTCGTCGCTATCTCCCTGAAAATCAAAGATGATATGAGGCATCAACATCTCATGAGGCCCTTCTCTTCTGGCTCTTCCAAACTGACGGAGAGCTAAGCATGGGTTGTAAGAGATCCCTCCATGGGTCCCGATCAATGGAACATTAGGATATTCTCCACAGCGATCAATGAAAGTCACCTCATCCATACCTTTGAGAGTCCAGATAATTTCATTATTAGAAAGAGACATTACCCTATAAGCCCAGCCCATCCCTTCTTTGTTCTTCAGTACGAACTTAGGGAGGTGCGGAATAAACCACCTCGACAATAAAGGAGCACAACACATCAAAGTTCCCCGCTTTCGGGCAGTACGAGCATAGAGCTGATGAAGGATATCACCCAAGAGAGTGGGTACCGAATTCTGAGAGATGAAGATCTTGATGGCATTAATATCAACAAAAGTGTCAGGATTCAGAAACAATACCAGACCATAAATCAAGAGAGCCAGAATGTCCTCGTACGCCTTGAAGTCTAAGCTCTCCCAGAAGTAATTAGCTTTGTCAACCAAAAACTTAGCCAGAAAACCCTTAGCTCCACTTCTAGTCTCCAAATTAGCCATTACCTCCTCCTTGGTCAAGTGAAGGGCTGCAACAATTTCTCCGGGCTTAAGAGTATTTTCCCAACCAGTAAACAGAGTCTGTTCCAGGACGGAGATACCGAGCAGCTCAGAGAACTCTTCTAGGGTAGGAACCAACTGGAAGTCCTGGAAAGTAAAACAATGGTACAACGGATCATAGAATTGGACCAGGACACTCATCATTTGTTCGTCCAATTTTGAGGTGACCAAACTGAGGAGAGAACCATGCCTTCTGATGAAGGAAGTGGTGTCTAGAATCCTGACAACCAAATCTTTAAGCAGGGTAGGTACTTGGACAAAGTTGATCTGGATAGTATTCCTACGCATGGGCATCATGATGACCTACAAAACAGAGCAAAGATGAAACCCTCTTGTCCTTGAAATAGGTTAGTCCTTATGCAAGATGTATGCAATGTCATGATGTCATGATGTCATGGTAAAGGCACACCACAAGTATCCACAAAAGGCAAACATGGTAAAGGTACACAAGTCACACAAGAGAGCCCTTAGATTTCAGGCTGGCATGAAGCTTAGGTACTACCCTCTTTCAGTTCAGTTGGTTAAGACCTGTCCTAAAAATAGTAACCGGGTTCTAGAGGATCTCAATATCACTGACTACCCTCAATCGGTCATAATTCCAGTTTAGCAAGCTTTTCTTGCGGCCGGAATCATCGCGAGAGTTTAGTCTCAATGAGTCTAGCATACTGCTACTGTTCTATGGCCAAGTTGGTCAATTTAAGGTTCTAAGGTCAGTTGGTGCTTAATGACTCCTTATAAGACCCATATTCTCCTCGTTCCAACACAAGGGATATCGGTACAAACCAAGGTGCCACACCAACGTAGCTACTACTTCATCCGTATCAGTCTACGCCGTACAGATCCCTCACAGTTTATTGCTAATTACCTAAAGGGTATCCCTAGATCCGGGTTAGGATCTATAGAACTCTGATACAAGCCCACAAAATTAAAGTATACAAAGCATACAATTGAAAACATAGTGATCTAATCCTAAGGTACACCTCACTTATAAAATAATTCCCCAGTAGAGTCGCCAGTTCTATGATCGGTGGGAATATAACTGACTGTTTTGGATATGCTGGTTCGCGTTTTGCGTTTGTTTTCGCAAAATGTCGCGGTAAGCAAGAGTCGCCACCGTCTTTTATTTTATCCAACAAGGAAAGGACAAAAGCACAGAAAAATTCCCTTTTGAGATGTTTCTCGGGTTCGGGAGGTAGATTATATAAAGGGAAGGTGTTAGCACCCTTTCTATCCGTGGTTATCCATGGGCTCTTAGGTACTTGCTCATTATGTTTTCAAAAATTTGCTTTTCTTTGTGTTTGTGGGTTTGAAAGAAGTTTTTGTTTTAAAAGTAGCAAGTACTTAAGAACATTTACCTACTCAAAAAGGAATTAATCTGTACAAGTGTCTTTTAGACAATGCTATCCCACTATTGAGGAGTAGGTAGCATCGTCGTTGGAGTTTTCGGGTCAATTCGATTAAGGGATGTGTGGTCACTAAAGCAATGTTAGGACGCCTTAGCGGTAACCCTAATGTCTTATATCATTTTATCCGAGGCAACCGTTTCGAGGCAACTATGATCTTTGGGAAAGAGGGCGACCTCTAAAACTTCTTATACTCAATGACCACGTTCGAGGCAACCAAGTGAGGTGTACCCTAAGAGTGCACATGTGCGAGTGTTTTTATTTCAGTTATATTATCTTTGTACATGTTAATGGTAAGCTACTGTTGATTTTAAATTACAAATTGATCTTGTCATGCATTGCCTATTATTCAAACATCTAACAGTTAATAGTTGCGGAATGTAAATTGCGAAAAATAAATTTAAGCTATTACAAGGCGTCGGGTATTTACATCGCCAAAAACAAACCCTTAAAAATTAAATTGCGGAAAGTAAATAAAAGCGATAAATAAATAAATAAAGTCCTAAGTTAAAAACTATTACATTCCCGAAGCAGTTACAATATTGAAATATGGATCAAAAATAATACGCGCGCGAGAAAATAAAATCGGAGTGTCTTAGGGTTTTGACCCTTTTAAATAAATAAAGCACATTTTTGTTATTTTCTTGAATTAAAAATTAACCTAAAATTAATAATTAATTAATTAATTAAATGAAAATATTTTTTTGGGTTTTTATTTTAATTAAGGAAATAAAATAAGAATGATTAAAATATTAAAAAAAACCTAATTCTAAATTAATTTTAATTTATTGCAAAAAGATATTAATGTTAAACCTATTTAAACTAAATAAAATTAATTAATTGTTATTTACAAAAATAAATAATAAAATTAATGGAATTAAAAAAAAATTATTTTGTTGTTTTCTGATTTTATGAAATAAAAGTTAATTGGTTAATTTTTTAATTAAGATAATAATAATAATAAAATGAATAAATAAAAAAAAAAAGAAATAAAATGTAAAGAAATACTCAGGGGGTGTGGGCTTGAAGAGGGAGTGTGATCATCAATTTCCAGGCCCATTTACGCTTCAGCCTTGTTGGACTTTTTGGATTGTCCACATGTTCATTGACTTGAGACCTTGGTAGTCTCCTATTCTAGGCCATTGGATCTGCCTTGTAACCACCTGGCGTTTGAGATCTTGGCAGAACATGATGGTCCATGCCTTGAAAGCTACACGTGAATACCTGGAGAAAAAATTTAACAAAGTATTGGGGGACCTGGGATTCGAACCCAGGTCCCAAGGGGTCTTGCCACGCCTCTCTCACCAACTCAACCAGCTTGCACATTCGTTAGTGGAATAGAAGATAAATATTATATACACAACAATTAATTATACCCTGTAAAAATAAAAAAATGCGCTAATGATTTAAACTGGCCAATCACGCCCAGCCACGTTATCATCTTCTTCATATCACCCTGGTTCTTTACCTGCGGATTTATATCCGCAGGAAGTTTCGTAGGATTTCTCAAAAATCCTTCCTAGGCCATGTAAATACAAGCTAAGAGTACCAATGCACTCGTCTCTTCCTCCTAGTCATCCCTATACCCATCATTAGCATTGATTTTTCCTGTATCAAAAAGGCCTAAAAAACAAGAACAAGAACCCTAGGATCGAGCATCACAATACAGGCTATGAAAATAAAATTAAATAATGCAGAATTGTTAGAATTTGAATGTTAAGCATGATGGTGCAATCAAATTGGCAAAAAGATGCAAGGAGAATGATTTACGATTTCATGTGCAGAGGAATATTCGTGGAGACTTACAATGAGCTTTAGTCAATGAAAAGGCTTGGTTTTGGTTGCTACAGTTTCAGGAGATGCCAAAGAAGAGAGCTACGTCAAGCTTTTGGACTGAATCGTGCTCCAATGTTGTTTTTGATATCCCACTTTTCAAGCTTTTTTGCAAACTCGTTCTGGCCGTTTCAACAGTATTTTTTTGCGTGTCCTAGGTCTGCCTCACTTGTGTGCATATAATGGAATGTGTTTAGGTCAAAATTTGGGCCATAATCCTTATGCATTGAAGATGGAATATTTGATATGATCACCATTGATAAGCTTTCCATAATTGCATCAAATCTGAGATTTTGTGCATGTTTTGACTTGTCACGAATTTGACTGAGTGTTATATGATATTTGCAAGCTGTAATGACCACAAGAATCTTACTACATCAATTTTTAGATTTTATTTGATTTAATATTGATTAATAATGAATTAAATCAATAAAAATGAAATAAAATAGAAAAATAGATGAATGTCCATGAAATTAAATATGGAACACGTGTGTGGCATGACAAGACTATATCAAGTGGAAAAAAATGGGCCCTTTTGTCAAAAATTGGAGTTTTGAGGATAGTTGGCTTTTGGCAAATTTGGAAAAATGCCCAACTTCAACAATGCATAACTTATTCAATTTTGAACTTTTGGAAGTGTTCTTGGGCTTTTTAGAAACCTTGAGATGTCCTATAATCAACACTTTTGGTCTCATCTCATTTTGATTTTCCATGCTCAAGTTATAAGCTTTGGAAAAAGAAGGTGTTTTTGTTGACTTTCAAAAATGACCTATAATGTCCAAATTTGTAACTTTTTGTGAGAGCATTTCTTAATCTTGGGGTGTGAATATGGATTGTAGGAAATTGCATCGTCTACAAAATGAACTTTGGATGGGTCATTTCTCATATAGTATGAGAAAGTTATGCTTGGTCAAAGTTGAGTTGACTTTTCCTACAAAACCTTAATTTAGCAACTTTTGAATCTTGATGAATCTTGAGCAATCCTTGATGAATCATGATCAAACCTTGACAAATGATTAATTATCCTTAAAAATGAGAATGTTGACAAAAAATCTTGAGGTTTGACTGTATTTGGGACACAATTGATATTTGCCCTAGCACAGTCGATTTTTGGGCCTCTTGAGCAATTGACTGACCAAACTTCCTCTGCAAGGCTTGAAATTTGACATGGATGAACTTAAGAACATATTAAGACATTGGTAATAACTTTAGGCCATTTTGATGTAAGGACCTTGATGTAACACAAAACCCTAATTTTGACTTGACTGCCTTAGGAGGTGATTTGACTGTCCAACCCTTGAGGCATTTTGAACAACTTGAAGATTATTCTTGACATGTCTTGAGAAATATGGGAGGAAAAATTTTTGGGTACAACATAGACCATCATTGGGATGATATATTTACAAAACCCCTTGCTTAAGATAGATTTGTTTTCATTCTAAAAAAAATTAAAAATGATGCTCTCTACAGAATGAAAAAGATGGAAATCTCAAAATGGTTATTTATCAAAATTTTATATTGAGATTATGCTATGGTGTGTGTTTATGAGATGTGAGTCTTCAGAAGTGAGAAATCTCATGTATCATAAGCATCATTAATTATTGTCAAGCAAGCGAAAGTTTGTGATTCAATTTAAGATAATTGTCTTTTCTTGAAACATGCTAAACGCGTGATTTGACACATTAGGAGAAGTGATTTGTGTTGGGATTAGGTAAAATATCTTTGCTTTACCCCTTTTAAGACTATTTTCACTATTCAAAATCTTTTTAATCATTGCAAATTTTTTATTTAAACCTACTCTCCCTCACTCCACACACTTTATCTCTTTCAATCCCTAAGATTTCTCTACAACCCAAAACTCTTTTGTTCGTGTTCACGATGGATGCTCAACATCAATATTCAATGGCTCATGAATAAAAAGTTCAAGGTTCAACTTCATCATCTCATAAAATTCAACAAGATCTAGATCTTCATCTATCTACGTATGTTAATGATTTAAGGGTTCTCTGCAAATTGATAGTAACTTTAAGAATCTCAAAGCTAATGGGTTTTACTTCTTTACTGATTTGAAGACTCAAGGTTAGGAAAACTACTTCAATCACTTGAAAGGTCCAATTTATCCTAAATTGGTCAAGGATTTTTAGATACATGCTTATGTATCTTCAAGTGGTCACATCTTTTCAAAGGTTAAGGGAGAGAACATACGTATTAGTGAAGAAGCTATTAAAACACTTCTTCAGCATGATGGAACTGGAAAGAGGTGCTATAATATGTCTACCATTTTGGTTCTGACTGAGTTTTCTACTACAGTTTTTCAAGATGGAAAGGATTCACATCATCCTAAGAGTCTTCTTAACCATCTGAGAATTTAGTTTAAAATTATTCTGGGTTATATGTATCCTTGCCTGTCCTCGAGCTCTTTTGACTACATCAACACAAATCGGAAGAATATGTTGTTTCTTATAGCATCTGGAGTCAAGATGAATCTTCCAATAATCTTGTTCAAGTACTTAAGAGATATTATCAATGAGACCAAAGATAATGGTTCCAAACTCAGAAAATGGATTCCTATGGGAAGGCTTATTTCTGACATCTTGGTAGAAAAGCAAGCTTGTGGGTTTTCTGAATCTGCAAAAGGAGTTAGATTTTAAGATTGTCGCTCCTCTGGATGGCAGAAATATGAAGAACGTGGCCTTAATTTCTATAATCATTGTTCTTCCAGATGCTTTGGATAAAACTTATATCTCTTCTAGAAGAATTATTATGGAATACTTTCCTGCTTTCAACCTTGCAAGGTTTCCATAATACACTTCTTTTCCGACCGGTACTGTCAATTAAGAGAAATGTCCTGAAGGACCTTTTGAGTCCCATGCAAGAAGGAAGATAAAAACTTATAAGAAGAGATTAGGTGATGGTCCGTCTAAGAAGCCTAAAACTTCTAACTCTTCTAGAAGATCTTTGGATGACATTCTATAAACTTCTACTATAGGCTCTAGAAGTTCCAAGGTTGCCAGAACATCCTCCTCTTCAAGGACTCTGGAACCAGTGAAGTAAGCTGAAGCTCCTACTCCTAAGGGTTCTAGAAAAGCTATAAAGACAAATTATCCTCTTCAGAACCTTGCTACCGGTAAGTCTACTACAGAAAATTCTTTACTTAGATTTGTATTTGTTAATTCATTTATCCCCTCTTCCACTCAAACCTATTTTCCACCACCACCACCACCACCACCTATTTCCACAATTGAAATAGAGAAAGCCCCTAACCATAAAAATCCAAATCCAACAGAAGTTACTACTTCCGATCCTCAACCATCTCCTATAAATCCAAAATTTTCTAAAGAAAATTTTTCAGCAACCTCAATAGCTATAACCATTCCACTTAACCCTACATCACAACTATCTATTTTTTATCCCTCAACCATCTGAAACTATCTTTTCAAAAACTAACCCTACCATAACCACTTTTGTTGAACCTAGACAACCACCCCCAAATACTCCTCTCATAACTTCATGAATCAAAGTTAGACCTCAATCCTCTCTATGATGGCACATCCTCACCAAAACAACCATACACCACAACCACTAACACTGTGTATGACTAAAATGCACTTGTGACAACGTCAGAAGACTTTGATTCAGACATAGAAAATGTTAGAACTATCCCTTCATCCATTCTTCCTAACATTTTTGTATCTAATTTTGTTAAGATCCTATCCATACCAAACATAATCTTCCATAATCCACCCCTTCTGGTCTTTCATTCCTCCGAATCAATGTTCGTATAACACCCATAAATGAATTATTCTATCATTTTGAATATGCGACTCTAGATCAACTTTGCTCCTTGGTGGATACTTGCACTTTCTGTGAGAATACTGATGAAAGTAATGCCCTCTAACATGACTTCTGAAGATGGATTATTTCCATCTCCATAGAACTCTAGTTCTTTTGTTTCAAAAATGGTATGAGAAAGTTTAATGCGAGACTTTCAGACAGCATAACACCTCCTCCGATGCTTCTACTTCCTGCACTAGAAGTTGAACTTCCCTTGGTGGTTTCTGACCAAGAGATTCAACCTTCTAATAAGACTCTTGAGACTGACATTTCTTCTAGAGAAATGAATATTATTTCTTTTGGCCCTAAAGTTCTGCCTCTGGTGATTAAGAAAACCTTTGAAGATCAACAATTGTCATATAGCATTTGGATATGCATGATCAACAATTCAAGGAACAAGCTATGACCAACTCAGTGATCACCAGCATGTTGCAGGATATCATTGCTAGACAAGCTCCTCCACCTCCACCTAAACCTTAGACCCTTTTTTTATTTTACCTTTTGGTTTTAGAACTTAGTCTTATTTTAAGTTTTTGGAAATCTGTACTTTATCTGATTTATTCAATGAGGTAAGATGATTTTGGTTAAAATATTTTAATTTTTATTGATTTTTGACAAAGGGGGATAAAGTAAGATTATTTTGATATACCTATTTCTCATTTACCGATCCCATACATGTTCTGATATTTTTTCCTCTAACATTGATTGATCATGAACTTTGAGTAATTTCACTGAAATTTTCTAAACATGCAAGTTCAGAAACTTTGAAGAGATATCGTGTTTTGATATCCAGAAGTTATGGTAATCAAATCATGTTAACCAAACCTTTGATTAAAGTAAATCTAACTAGAATATGTTAAACCATACTCTGATACATCGACCAAATTCAACCAAGTTTTAATACTCCATCAAAACCAGATTCTGAAATGTTCTGATAGCAAGCCAATATATGAGATAATCAACCATGCATTTCTATTGAGACTAATGACGAACCAAATTTTTTTACTAAGACTATGCTGGTGTTCTTAACTAGGCATTCTAGTCAAACTTTGATAGTATCCTAATCAGGAAAGTATTCCTTTCATGTTGATTAAAGTGTTTTATACTTCAAAATAATTTCATAAGTCTTGAACTCAAAGGGAGCCTCTGAAAAAGATGGAATAAGTTTTGAGAGTATAGAAGTTAGGTGGAGCATTTTAGCTAACTCTGAAATGTTTTTATGTGATTAAACCTATAAAAATTGTTCATCAAAATACATGGTTTTGTATCATCAAAAAAGGGGAGATTGTAAGAAAAAATTTAGTTCTGCATCTGGCCTTTAGTTTTGATTATAACAGTGCAATTTTTGTTAAAGAATAGTTGTGTACCCTAATGATTTTGTCTAGTGTGTATCTTTTTCTAACAGGTTATGAATCTGATAGAATGGCATGTGACGTCATCAGGTTCTGGAATCAACACACATTGACTGTGGAGAGATACAAATTACGCATTACAAGAAAGTGTCAAATTATGATGAATGTTATTCCAAAAGCTTCTGATTATGACTCTGGTAGAAGATCTTTTGAAGACTTATCAAGCTATGGTGATTATGCGCTTTTAAGTTCTGAGGTTCTGAAGAACAAGTTCTGAAGACTCTAAAGACAAGGTTCTGCTGAAAAAGTTCTGAAGACTCTGAAGACAAGGTTTTGAAGACTCTCATTCTGGTTTTGATCCTTCTAAAGCATGCTTCATTAACACATATTCTGAAGCCTATGAAGATTATAAGATAAGATCAATAAGGTTTTATGTGAGTGAATAATACATGGTACGAGAACAAATATTCCTCCCACTATGATTTTATGGCAAAAGGATTGTACTATGGTATGATGTTTCCTATCTCTCTCACTGACTCGTTATGAAGAATACAATTGGAATTTGGAATTCCCATTCTACCCTTCAATGGATATTTCTTTGGTTATATAAATAAGACTTGGAAGAATAGAAAAAAACTTTTTTTGAATAACTTTTCACGTGAAATCTCAAACGTAAACATTTCATCTTTTAGTAAAAAGTTGTAAAGCAAAAAAGTTTTGTTCATATACTTTCTTAGAAGCATCTTTGTAAACACACCTTTTATATCTCAACTTTTAAGTTGATTGTTTCTTGAGAGACTAGGGTAGAGTCAGAATTTCTCAAGAAGACATTGACCGATAGTCTTTGTAGTTGTAATCAATTTGGTTATAATGGATTAAGTCCTTGTCGAGAAGGCGAAATCACCTTCAGGGGTGGACTGGTTTAACTTCGTCAATAGTGAACTAGAATAAAAATAATTATGTTCATTTATTTTTTTTCTTGTTTAAATCTTGATTGTGTTGGGTAGAAAAAGTTTCAAATCTAGAAATCCAATTCAAACCCCCCATTTCTTGTGTTTCCCGTACCTTCATCGAGTCCCATGGGGAACCTAAAATCCACATGAAATTTGAATCATATGAACAAGGGTGAACTGAGCCTTTCCCTAGACATAAGTTTGGTTGGGGATCGATATTTCGTGAATCTGAATAGTGATTTATTGAGTCATGAGAACTCAAGTGATAAGTTTCAATACATTGTGAATATCCCTTAACTACTTAAGTCTTGGTTACATTGTGTGAGTGATACACAAGTAACAAAAGATGAAGACTTGAGTTAATAATCAATTAGAAACCTTGTAGAGCTGAGTGGACCCATAGGATAGAGGAACTCACTGATATTATCATCTCACCCCATTATCATTATTGTTTTTTAGGTAGATCTTTGCAGGTTAAAGTAAAAAGGAAGTTGGTCAATGATGTTTCAAATACTTTGTGTTCATGATCTCCCGTTGTAGATTTTGTACAATTGTAGATATTGTACATAGATCTTAGAATTTTTATTTAGGCACTATTGTATGACATGTGTCGTATGTTGTATTTTACTTCTACAAACATGTATATAATGATGTTGTTAGGAGTTTATGTTCCAATAATATTTGAGAGCTTTTAGTAGGAAAGGCTCAAGAACCCCATTATACAAGGAAATGGTGGTTGCCTGATGTTTGCGTATTTTCTCCAATAAATTGCTGAGAGTGAAGGGGCCATTCTTCCTTCCCAACTGCGGATTGAAGTAATTAGTCTCTTTTTCACAAACACAGAACTTGTAGAGGTTAGTCTTCAAGTTCCAAATATCTTAGCTAAATTTTGGTTTAATAGGATAACCAAATAACCTCTGAGGTTTAAACCAGGTTAATCTCAAACCTAAGAAGAGTTTTAATATCGGCTAATATTTAACCAATCTTGGTTTTACCGACTAGCTAAGAACCAAGGCAATATTATCAAACTAGATATTCTTCGACCTAAATAGGAACTCATCACACAATCCCAACCAAAACTTTTATCGGGCTTAGCTTTGAACCACATATTTTATCCCTAAATGGATTATATTAACCAATGTGTATAAACAACATTTTCTTGGTGAATTTTACAACTCCACCCTTCTAGAATTACATTGGTATCCCTAATCACAAATTACTTTTCTCACAAAAGGATTTGGCTATAACATCTAGTGAGAGAAAGTTTAAATATAACTTTATAGAGAGAGAGTAAGAGAGGGAAGTGTCAAAACACGTCTCTGAATGATTTTAAATGAGAAACGAGGACTCTATTTATAGGTAAGAGGAATTCCAAAAATGGAACTCTCATTTAATTATTTTGACCTTTGGCTAATCAATTAACACTTTAATCTAATCGATTAGATCATAAAAAATACTCGTTGTTGGTCATTCAAAAGGAAAGAAGATATATCTAGCAGTTGTACATCATTGAGGTGTTGTCGAAATAGATTAAGGGTTAAGTTTGAACAAATATAATTAATTAGCAGAAGGGCCTAATCGATTCGATTGGTCAAATATTTCCCTCTAGCTATTTCTACTTCTCCTAAGTCATCTTAAAAAACTTTAAGATGCTTTTGAAAATGTTTTCTCTTGGTTAAGATATTTAAAAAAACGGTTTTAGTGTGTGTTCTTATAGTCATGTTCTTTTATGAAAAAGCCCTTTGTTTTTACATATGTTTAATCACTTACTAACCTAGGAGATTAACTCCTTCTACAAGCCTTTTTCATGATATTATCTTCTATGTTGACACTACTTGAGATTACTCGAGGCTTTAGCTAAATGCTCTTTGTTTGACTTCTTTAAATAGTTAAGTTTATCAAACCATATCACTTGGGTTTGTATCTTTTAAGCACTATGGTTGACTTACCATTATTTATCTTTATGATTGACCTAAGATACATGTTTATAGTTGTCCTTACTATTTTTATCAAAGTTGTCATCATAAAAAGATGATGCCTTGGTTAAAGATATATTGTTTGCAAAACAAGGTTCCACATTCTTCCCCTTTTTGATGATGACAATTCATATCTCAAGGGAGGTTGTAAAAGAAACAAAAAATGTATATTTTGGAGTGATAACACCCCCTGAGTTAGATAGAAGATATTCCCTACTCCTGAGAGTATACTTCCCCCCCCTTTGTCAAAATAAAAAAAGGTGGGTAAAGATTCAATTGCGAGAAAGTAAATATGCAAGCATGGGCGCTTTGATATTTTTAAAGATGTGCAAAATAAGGACAATTTAAGCATTTAGGAAAGGAAAAAATATCACACTCATATTATTGAAATTTCAAGATACAAAAAGGAAATTACTGAATTGACATTACAAAAGGAAATACTGCAAAAATTAACAAGTACATAAAAAAATCTTGCTATAGGTGTAATTTTTCAATTTTTAACTTAATCTCTTTCACAAATTTGGCTATGCTTTAGAAATTTTCCCAAAATTTCTTTAAGTCTATGTTTTCAGTTTCCCCGATTTCTTCTCCTTCATCTACCCAGTCATCACTGAGTTCAGAGCACTTGATATCGATTTTCATATGTATGAGGTTAGTTAGTTTATTATGTTATTGGATAATTGACTTTTCCCCCAGGAAGTCAACATTGAAGTCTCTTAGGATTGTGGCGATTATTGCTTCATATGATATATTTGTTGATGATTCTTCTTTCGAAAAAGTCATGTGATGAAACACTCCTTCTACCCAATTTTTTGGTATGTTTTGTGTTAAAATCCAAAGGGGAGTAATTTCATTTTTGATGACATAGTTGTTGTTTGTGTTTCATGGGAGCAAGATTCTTCTCCGGAGGTAATGAAGGATTCTAACTTTTTGTTTTAGGATAGTTGTTCTAAAGGGAATTTTTCTCTCTTCCATGGGATTTCTTACTAGGGAGTTTAGGGATACACTTTATTTGAAGTTTTAAATTTCGGTTGGTTTCTCTGTTTTGTAAGAAGTTCCTAGGAAGGGTAACAAATATTTTCAAAAATGTTCTTTGTGAATTACTATTTTCACATTTTTCACTGATGATATCAAGGTTTTTCCTACAATGAGTAGGTTTTTGTAGAATTATCTTATTAGATCTGGGTATATTCTATTGGGTGTTTTTGTAAAGAATTCTCTTAGGTCAACATTTGACTTTGCTTGGGTTCAAACCTCTTACATGCTCAATCTTCTAACCTCTCTTCACTGACAAACTTCCTTCTTCCATGAATTCTCAATATTAATTGATCTAACTAAACTTTGTTTCCTATCGTTTGTTAATTTATGACCCTTTGCTACAGCTTACTACTTTAGATGTGCCACTCTGATCTGTTTGAATAATTGACACTCTCAAATCTCCGGGGCGTTAACCACAGATTCCTTACCTACAACTATACCAATGAATCTTCTCTTATAAATCCTTCAATAATTGTGACAAGCTTTATAATCCACATATTGATATCCTTATAAACTGTACTTGACTTGATACTATGTACTACACTCACATACACAAAATACCTCACTTCCCCCGCACTTCTCCAACAATATATCATATACTTGGTACAAGATAATCATACTTTCACTGCTACGAGAAGTTATCTCACTGATCCTCCATGAAAATGTAATGTTCTCTTCCATTCATCACTTTGTACTATGTAATTCACACTTGAACACCATGGAACACATGGAATCACAGGTACTAATGATTAGATTATGGGCCATTATAGAAAATATGTATTTTCCTCGGAGCACATAATGTACCAAAACAATACTAGAACCTTACCGATATCCACCGGTAGACCAACTTTCTTGTCGACATACAAAGGTTGAGAATAGAACCAACACCAGAAAAAAGATGGATACACATGAGTCACACGACTTCGATCATTAGAGTGTAAAACACTCAGGATTATCCTATGCTATTTGTAACTAATTCAGATTAGTCTGACAATACCCAGTTCTTATTGCTATATCCGATTTTAATTCCTCTATAGGGTTCTGACCCACTCACAGGTTAAGCTGACACATGATTTTAACCAACTCACGAAGTTATACCAATAGGGAACCCCAGTTCATTGAAGAGAGATACTTCCATGAGTCTTAAACATATCAAGAATGGAAATGTGAATTTCTAACACTACCTACAAAGTGATACCATTCAGTTACACATCTTGAGATTGCATCGTACCTCCTAACCACAACTATTTATTCCAATTTTATACTCAATCTCATTGAAATTCTAGCACGTGTTCTCACACATATATAATATGATTTACATGCTTAACTTTAGTAATATCTCATTCCAACTCTCTTCGGGAATGATAACTCAAGAATCTTTCCAATAGGGTATGGTAGCATTGTATACATCATGTACCAATATCATGGGGGTCTACCTCCAAAGTCATGCATTTGAGTGAGTTGTCAATATGTCATACCATGACTACCCACTTATACCCTATCAACACTATAGTAACACAATGAACCGGTCACTTTAAGATTACCACTCAACAAGCCTTTTCTAACATCATATACCCATATATCATCCAAACAAATTACTACTTCGGGAGATAACCTACCAAAAGGCTTCCAAATAAGCTCCCTTACTATTAACAATCAAATAATAGACACTAACTATGAGTCTCATCATTCCCACATATTTACCGACTAGAATTTTCTCTCGAACCAAACATTCAATATACTCTTCTTTCGCGTCTGGGAAAGGAAGGAAAGGAGAATGGTCTCACGACCAAGAGAAAGGGTAAGGAAGTCGGTTACGCAAGGGGAAGGTATTAGCACCCCTCACGTCTGTGGTACTCCACAAGATCCACTTTAGTTTGTTCTAATCTAAGGGTATGTTTGAATCTAAAGCTTACGAGCTAAAAAGAAAAAAGAAAGAGGGAACACATGCAAAACAAAACACGGGGAAAAGAAGGAAATAATTACAAAGTTTTGCTCGACTGAGCCCCACGACCAGATGCCTACGTATCCCTTTTAAGGAATCAGAGCATCATAGTTCGGCTTAATAGTTTCTGTTTGTTGTGTGTTTTTTATAGACCATGCTTGAGAAAAAGCCTGAAGACAAAAATGTTTGCATTTATTGATGTTTTTTACCCTGAAAAAGGATTTGAGATTTGAACCAGACCAAAGGCTAAGAAAGAAAGAATGATAAGATCGAAAAGAAACCTGCTTATCATTTCCCATACTTAGTAAAAAGTGTGATTCTCATCAATTATTATTAAGTGTTTTGAGAGTTTTAAATAAAAAGAGTTTTTGTTTTAATGAGATGCAAAAGAGGAAATAAAAAGTCTAAGGGAGACTAGCAAAATAGACCTAAAGTTATTATGCAATTTTGATCCTAGAGTTGGGATAGGAGGGAAACATCTACCTAATGTTGTCATGCATGGAAAAAGATCCTAAGGTCTATTTAGCTTAAACTTAGAGAAGAGTGAACTAAAGATCTTACGGGGAGCATACAAGAGGAGAAACAAGCAAAGATGGGAGAGGGATGATAAAACATCACACAAAGTTGACAACACATTAAGTCTCAAAGGAGGGATGATAAAAACAAAAGATCTTACGGGCAACATGCAAGATGAGAAACAAGCAAAGATGGAAGAGGGATGATAAAACATCACACAAAGATGACAACACATTAAGTCTCAAAGGAGGGATGATAACAAAGATAGTAATAAATCAAGCACATAAAATAATGTGATAAAACACATAGGGGAAGAGATGATAAAACATAACATAAAGAGGGGGATGACAAAACATCAAGCATGGATGACAAAACATCATGTAATAATGACAAAAAATCAAGTATGGATGACAAAACATCAAGTATGGATGATAAAACATAAAATAAGGTATGATAAAACATCATGTAATAAATGACAAAACATCATGCATGGAAGACAAAACATCACGAATGGATGAAAAAACATCAAGTAAGGATGACAAAACATCATGTACGAGATGACAAGACATCATGTATGGATGATAAAACATCACACAAGTAAGATGATAACACATGAACAACCACACAAGACATGGTGATAAAACACAAAAGAGATGGAGATCTCACAAACAAACTTAAAGAGGTGGAGAATAAGCACGAGAGAAAAGATGAGAAATAAAAAGGCATGGCATAAAAGTACATCAATATATCATCTAAGTTCTGACCCTATTGTGTTAGACATCTTATACTATCCTAAGCATGACAACAAAGGTCAAGAAGAATGAACTATTACCTAACTGGGCAAGTAAGAGTGCAAGTGTGCAATTGGAAGAAAAAACTTCACTTCATGATAAAACATGCAAGAAAGGAAGATACTAGAGGTATATACCTAAGTCTAAACATGGTTTAATACATCACAAACTATCATTAAAGAATTACATGTTAACAAACATCACCTAATCAAGATAAGTTCACATGATGAAAAGAGATGAAACTCAAACAAGTGACAAGACAAGACTTGTGCTTTAAGTAAGTGATGGATCATGGATAGGAAACACTATGGCATCAAGAAGGAACGAGAGATGTAGATTCATTCCTAAGGGTCATGCATAAGAGGCAAAGATCTAAATGTCACAAGACAAAACATTAAGGAAAGCACACTAGCATAAGAGCATTTATGTGTCAAGTGCTTAACCAAGCATGGTATAATAAGGTGAAGTGAGGAAAAATATATGAATTAGTGCACAAGTTAGAAGCAAACATATCAAGTACTCATCATTATCACATTAACAAACTTAAGAAAGATTCACAATCAAATCACACAAGGAAAGTTGGTTTAAGAACCCTAAGTGGATTTATGTCCTCATGCAATGCTAACAAGAAATCATGTAAGATGAAATAGGTAATGTGAAGAAGAGAAATAAAACATTGAAATGTTATACACTTAACACATATCAAATAATCAAGATAAAACTCAATTAGTCATTGAAAACATGGTTCAAACACCAATATACACAAACTAGGTCAAAACAAAGTTGTGAAGTGAAGTGAAGTGAAAGCAAGTATATAATCCAGTGAATATGGAAAGACATGTCAAGTAAAAATAAATTGATAAGCATACCCTCAAGGATAACACACATTAAAGACCTTCTAATAACCCTAAAGTATCACTACTTAAGCATATCAAAATTTAAGGCAAAACTAGGTCAAAACCAACCCTAACATGTTTCTAAAGGTGAGTAAAGCACAAGAAAGGGATATATGAAGATGGAACATGTTTAGAGAGTGATGAAACACAAAATTAAGTATAAAATGATCTCTAAGATCACAAATTCAAACATCATAAGCATGTAGAAAGGAATGCATACACATCACACAAAGAGAATAGTCAAAGGAGGCAAGCAAACAATGTTCAATTTAAGTATTAAATATAAAAAGAAGAGAGAGAATAATTGAATAATTATGCAATGTGTTACTTGTATATTAAGTTAACTCAAGACGAGACTCAAGAGTAACCAAGTAAGAAGATGAAATTTCTTACATAACAAAAGTCACCTAGTTGATGAACAAAATCATCTAATGATGGATAATACTTATCTTAAATCAAATGAGGTTGATAAAGCTAAAGTAAGAGTGCAATGAAATCTTTTATATCATAGGGTGCTAATTAATCCCTCACAAGATATCAATCATGAACTTAAAGACTCAAGAAATGCCAACAAGATAACATAATTAAGTGTCATGATATATGGTAAAGTATAGTCCCTTTGATGCATAAAAGAAAAATGATTTATATAAATCAAATTCAATGTTCTTATATGTTATGGGCAGTAGAAAACATCCAGATACACTCATGGGACAAGGCACAAAAGCTCATGAGGAAATCATTAGACAATGATGCTCAAAACACAACTAGAAAAGAAGATATAGCTTATTGTACCCAAAAATTCACCCTCTCTTTTCTCAAGACATTTCATAAAGGACCTCCAATGCTCAAGGATTCAGAAGGAAGATCAGACAAAATCACCTTCGAAACACTGAGACGACAAATTAGGGTTTTGATTGAGAACGCCTGATCACTGACCTTTGACTTAATATACAATCTATTAGTTTGAAACATGATCCCAAAGATTCAAATGCATCATTTTGCCCTGATTTCATATATCAATTCATTTCTCAAGATCATTGAATTGAAAGATGAAATTTGGTCAACTGATAAAAATTCATCAAGTCATTCAAGAATATCAAGCTTGATCATCAAGAAGTCAAGAAAGTCAAAAGTCAAACTTTTCAAGACTTAGAAATTTTTCTAAGTGTTTTTTTACATGATAATTTCATTACTTCATGTCTTTCTTTCACCAAGATGCAAGATGATTCAAAGGAAACTTTCAACATGAAAGTTATAGATCTTGATGATATCTACAACTTTGCTTTGCTGATCAAATCCTAGAAGTTCTTAGATTTTGAGTTATAAATTCATGAAGTCATGGCATTTTTGAATAAACACTTAGAGAAATTTTCAGCAGGTTTGGTCAGGTTTTTATCCCAACTTCTTGGCCAATTTTCATTAAGTTCCAGTTTGATTTATTAAAAGTGGAAAACATGAAAGTTGTAGAGGATGTTTCAAGCTTTCCAAAACATTTAAGAACATGATTTTATCATACTTGAGATAGGAGATTCAAGGACCTGAAGTTGGGCATTCATTCTTGATTTACAAGACAAATTTGTGATGAACAAGGAACCAAAATATTAGCTATGTTGCATGATCTTCACTTTACAGGCTTCAAACTTGTATATTACTCCTTAATTAAATGCTTACACAACTTATTAAACTATGATCCAAGTGTTTGAGCCTTTGTCCATTTGATCATTCCATTTTAGGAAGAAAGTAACATATCCATTCTTGAAAAGTTCACATTAATCATAAAGTCAATTTCTTGAGCCTCTAACTTGTTGTTCTAATCACATCAACTTCTACAAGTCAGAACAAACATTTTTAAAATGATCAACCACTTTAGATAGCTTGGTACAAGCATTAAAAACATGTTCTTCATGCTTGCTTAAAAAACAAGCACGATAGCCATAACATGTGATTCAAAATTTGAGTTGTTTCAAGTCTCAAACCTTCTCTACAAATAGAGAGGCCAATTGCAAGAGAAAGAGGTAAGAAAAAATATATAAAAGCCAAGAATTTTGTTATGTAGACAAGCCCTCAAAATCCCATACTCTCAAAAAACCATAACTGTCCACAAAGCTTCCATTCTTGAGCTTTGAAATCCAAATCCTCGAATCTCTCACACTATTGCAAGTTATGTCTAAAAAAACCATCTAAATACCTTACATACATCTTATAGGAGTTGTTCAAACACAAGAACAACTTCTGTAACATCACTATAACCATTTCCTAAGCTGAAGAACAGCCAACACAACAATTCAAACTCAAAATACAAATTTCAGCTCCAAGGTAAGTTTCTTGACTTTTAACTCTTCATATAAAGCATTATTACTGATTCATTTGTGAAGATAAAATGTAGATATAATTGCCTTGAAGCTAACCATATGCTTATCTTTCATTTTCACTTACCATGTGTTGAGAACTAACCCATGTATGCAGCAAAACAATGATAAAAGGAAAAAAATGCAGTATGAGTCGACACATTCCCACATGAGTTGACTCATTTTAGTGGCAGGACATGTTATGAGTCAACACAAAACCTCATGAGTCGATGCATATTTCTATAACAGGCACAAAATAGAAAGAAAAAAGGCACATGAGTCGACACAAAACGCGTATGTGTCGACACAAATAAGGAATGAGTCGACATATACCATTATGCATAGACTCATACTGAGTTGATTTGGTTTTACAGGGGCAATGAAAAGTCATGTGTCAATGCATAGATGCATGTGTCGACACAGAATTGTTAAAAATGCAATTTCCCTCTCTTTTACACTGTTTTTATACTTTCTATATATTTTCTTCATAGCTATTCAATATGGTTGTAATATTTAAGCTCCTATTTCATCCCCATTTGTAAATTGTATCCCCCATCCCCCTATCGATGTAATACATAGGACTTTAAATTTCCGTAATTTATCGCTTTCGAATATAAATGCTAGTAATTAGGGTGTGTATGGAAAGATCTAAAATCAACAAATAGACCACCCTAATTCAAGATAAAAATGCATGAAATCAAAACACTTTTCACACAAGAACCTCTAGGGTAACCTTGCTCGTTGCCTCGGAAAATAGTCATGTCCCTCGAATATAGACGCTTTAGCAAAGACCCTCAATAAAAAAAGATCGTAGTCCCTCGATGACCCTTTGATGTTGCCTTTGATAAAACGATCTTAGTCCCTACAAAAATTGCTAAAGCGTCTCATAAGTTGCTTTCAATGAGTATACGACAAACCACTCCCGTCCCTTCATATCCAAAGATAGGGCTACTTACCAATCAATGGTGAGATAGAAATGTCAAAAGAAGAGAGAAATAAACAAAATACTTTTGAGTAGGTAGAATGTTCTTAGTTTCTTTCTCACAATCCATCTCCAAAAACAAACATCTTTTCAAACACACCAAACACTTTCAAAAACATGAAATATTTTCAAAAGTCCAACACTTTGTATGCATTCTTATAGAGACGAGAATCATTACAAAGTTTTACTAAATGAAGGATCTTTTCAAAAATAATTTCAAAACCCACCACAAACACATTTCAAACAAAGTAATTTCAAAAGTGATTTAGAAAGCAACTAAGAGCCCAGAGATAACTATGGGTGAAAAGGATGCTGACACCTTCCCTTTTCATAACCTACCCCCGAACTCAAGAAAATATATCAAAGGTCTTTCCTGTTCTTTTCACCCTTTCCTTATTGGATAAAAGAAAAGTCGGCGGCGACTCTTGCTATCCGAAATAATCATAATCAAATGCAAAACACCCAAGTCAGTTCTCTAACCGTATTACATAGATTTTTATGTATCACCATGTTGGTTAGCAAGGAAGTGATTAACTAAGGATCAAGGAATCATGATAAATGAGATGAGACAAGAGGTCAAGATCAAAACTTAAACATAGAAATATTGGACTCAAAGTTTTCAAGAAGATTCAAACATAAACTAGGTAAAAAGTATGCATGTCAATCAAAGAATCAAAGGAGCATTGCTTTATAGGTCATAAAACATGAAGTTAGAAGTATAATCAAAGGGATAGAAATCTTCTTGGATCAATGATACTAAATTGGAAATGTAAAAACACACTCTCCAAAATCATGATCACAAATGATAAGTAAATGACCTCTAAACAAATGTGAGATGTTAGAGTACTTGAATGGTTCATAGACATGAACTCAAGGCTCTAAACATGCTAATGATAATAAGATAATGAAGAAGGAACTTGGTTTCTTATAGGATGTTGTTGTACCCAAAAATTTTCCCTCCCATTATTCAAGAAAAATTGATTCAAGATACATCCTCATGCTCCTAAGGGCCTCAAATACTCAAGACTACTCAAAGATTGACCAGACAAACCCTCCTCCTAAGCAGTTGACCTACAACTAGGGTTTTGTTTTTATCAAGGAAAATTGAAATTCTAATGCCTCAGTGGACTTCATGGTTTCTCATATGTATCAAGGTATCCTCATGTCAATTTTCAAGCCTTGCATCACAAGTTTGCTCAGTCAATTAGCGAGATGATTAAAAATCAATTGTATTGGACAAAAAGTCAACTTTGACCAATTTATAGTCAAACTTCAAGGTTTTTGGTAAACATCGATATTTTGAAGTAAAATTCATCATTTGATCAAGGGTTGATCACGTTTCATCAAGAAACCTCAACATTCATCAAAAGTCAAAAGTTACTAAGTTAGGGTTTTCTTAAAGATAAGTCAACTGAACTTTGACCAAGCATAACTTTCACATGCTTCATCATAAAATTCTCAACCAAAGCTCATTTTGAATTAAATTCAGTTCTCTACAACTTTGTCTCTCTAAGATCAAGGCCAGAAATGTTTCATTTGAGAGATATCAGCCAAAACATTACAAGTCATTTTAAAAGTCAACAAAAAGACATCTTTTGTCAAAGTAATTTACATCAAGTTAAACTCTTCAAATGCAAAAATAACCAACATGAAGATTGTAGGAGACGTCTTGAGGTTTCTAAAAAGTCCAAAATAATCTTCATATAATAAAAATTGAGTGAAATAAGATTTGTGCAAGTTGGGCAATTTTTGAGAAAATGCATGAAGTCCAAATTGAGAAATTTTGACTTTTTGGGCTAATGAGCCTATCTTTTAAGGTCTAAATGTGTTCCCGACCCCATAATAGACTCCTAAATCTATTCATTTATTTTTTTGGATTTTATTTCTTTTTATTTTGATTTTATTTAATTAAAAACAAAATAAATCAAACAAAATATCAAATAAATGATACAAGGCATGTAGATCTATTTTTGAATCAAATCATAAACCCAAAAAGCTCATGACAACTTGAAAAAAACGTGATTGGTATGATATTGGCCTAAAAAAGAAAGATTTCATGCCAAACATCAATCAAATATGTGATCGTGAAATTCAAATCTTTTGTAATTTCATCAATATTTGATCATGAAATATTTGATCATGAAATTCAAATCATGAAATATTTGATCATAAAACACAAAGAATTGATTCACTTTTGTTGATCTGGATCTTCTCCTATAAATAGATAATACCTCCAGACATCAAAGGACACGAAAATTGCCTCAAGAACATCCTCTCAAAAATCTCAAATTTTGTCAAAACTAGGGAAACTTGAAAATCTTGTCTCCAGCCTCTTGAAATCCATTCTAAGCATTCCATTGTTTTCTTGAAGATCCCGGGAGTCCATCCCAACCATCCTTGAAGAAAATTCACGTCCATAACAACCACATCAAGTAACGTCGGTTGAGTAATATTCTTGATATTCAAACTCATAATTCATGAGTTGTTGATTAATTCTATGCATATATGCTTGTTTATAATGATATTTAGACTTGTTTAAAATTATTGTTTGCAAGCTTTGATGCAGGAATAAGGATCTTCCATTGCTAGGGCAGTTTGAGTTATTTTTAGTGAATCTCACGATACAAGTGTTTTCAAGCCAAACTAACACCCACCCCAGGCAATTTATTTTTTCCCTTTTTTTTACTAACCCTAATTTATTTTCACAATATTTTCTTAATTTCCTTTATAATTAATAATTAATTAACCTAATATTTTTTTAACACTTTAACAAATTCGGATTAGGGTTTTTAATTAGTAATTAAATTCTTGATGTATTTTTTTAATTAATTAATTAACATTTTTCTTAATATTAAAAATTAATTAGAAACAATTAGGTTTTAATTAATTATTATCACTTAATTTATTTTCTACACAAAAACATTTTAATATTTTAACATTCTTTTTCTTATTTCTTTACTATTAAATTATCTATTTTCTTAATTAATTTCTTTTTAATTAATCATTAACTAACCTAATCTTTTTTCAAAACTATAACAAATTAGGATTAGGTCTTTTTAATTAGTAATTTAAATTTTCTTATATATTTTTATTTTACTAATTATTTTTCTTAATATTAAAATGAATTAGAATTAAGTTTTTAATTACTATTATCATTTAAATTATTTTCTACAAAAAGCACAAAAACAAAAACATTTTTCTAATAATTTTCCCATTTATCTTTTACTATTTAAATTCATAGAAAATTTTATGGGTCGCACTATCGATGTAATAGCTTAGATTTACTTTCTTTCATTTGTTTCCTATTATATAACTGCTCACAAGTTGTAATAGCGTAGATTTACTTTCACGCATTTTCTATACTTATGTATCTCTCTCAAAGCCATGTAATAGCTTAGGACTTTACATTCCGCACTTTAATTTTCTGTACATATTTAAATGCTAGTAACTAGGGTTTGTATGCCAAGACTAAAAACAAACGTAGAAAACCCTAATTTCAAGATTAAATAACTGAAATCAATACACTCTTCACACTTGCACCTCTAGGGTATCCTCTCTTGTTTCCTTATGAGTATTGGTCACGTCCCTCAAAAGTGGGGATACTTTAGCAAAAGACCCTTGATCAAATCATCATAGTCCCTTTCGAATAAAGATCATAATCCCTTGATGACCCTTCGAGTTGCCTACAAAATGATCTAGTCCCTTCGAGTTTCCTATAAAATGATGATAGTCCCTTCGATACAATTGCTAAAGTATCCTTACATGTTTGCTTCGATGACCATTCGATGACCCTATGGCTATCCCTTCACATCCAATAGATAGGACTACCTACCAACTAATGGTATGGAGAGTAGTATCTCTAAAGGAGAAGGAAAATAACAAGAAAGACTTTAGTGGGTAAGAAACTCATAATTACTTGCTCAAAACTTTTCTCAAAACATTTTTCACACATCACTTTCAAATAAATATTTTCACAACACTTTGTACGCATTCTTGAGGACTGATTTAAGAATCATTACAAAGTCAACCTTACATTGGATTTTCAAAATATTTTCAAACAAATCACACACACAAAGCGAATTTTAAAAGTGAGCTAAGCAATTAAGAGCCCGTAGATAACTACGGATGAAAAGGGGGTTAACACCTTCCCTTTTCATAACTTACCCCCGAACTCAAAATCTATCAAAGGTCTTTCCTGTTCTTTTCACCTTTCCTAAAATATTGGATAAAAGAAAAGTCGGTGGCGACTCTTGCTATCCGCATATTTAGATAAAAACTAAAATTCAGTTCTACCACCGAATTTTTACTAACATGAACATGACATCATAACATCATATCATCATAACATAACATTTTTACTAACCATTTCAAGGATCTTAAGGATTTATGGTGTTGGATTATCATAAGCTAGATTTCTAGCAAGGGGCAAGAGGATTTATGACCCACTTGATATGGTGAGCTTGATTCTTATAGAAAGACCTTCAAAGATGAAGACTCAAAGTTCTTCAGAAAAAGATGCAACCACATTCAATTTCTAATATTTAAAATTTAAATCCCATGAGATCCTTGAAAACATTGCATATACATCTACATGTCATACATATCATTACATAACAGGTGTTCTCACGACGGGTTTTCTCATCTTCTTGATGTTTATTTCAGCAAAGATGGCTCTCTAACAGACAACCAAAGATATTTTGTCTCAGAATGCAAACTCTTAGGAATTGGTTCTAAACCTATCCAAGGGGCAAGAGGGACTGAACACACTCCTCGTTGAGAACATGACCAAGAAGAATCCTGAAGACAACAAGGATGGCCAGTTAGAAAAACTGCAAGCTGAGATGGAAACGATGAGAATCCAGATTATTGGTCAGATGGCTCTTATCCAAAATTTAGTTTGGGGGTAAAAAGAGTTGAGAATCCTCATCAACAGGCTTCATCAGGTCAGATACAACCGTATGAGATAAACTGCTAGAATTGGAGATCCAATCACTAACCATCCTCCGATGAGACATGAAATTGACTTGGTTGACATTGTTAATCCTTCAGTTAATGAAAGAGAGCCTTTCCAAATTGTTACTACATCTCAAGCTCAACAAAGACCTCGCCAACAACAACAGGGTAATCAACGTAAGCAGGATACACCCAAAAGACAATTTTCCAAAATCAACATGTCGTTGTCTCAAGCATTACAACACATGTCGAAGATGGAGCTGATTACATTGAAATATCCTCCTCAGAATCCCATTACTTCCGTTCTTAGCTACAATCCTAATGCAAGGTATGCATATCACTCTAACAGTCCTGGACATGACACTTACAATTATTGGGCATTGAAAAATAAGATTCAGGACTTGATTAACGAAGGAGTTTTCGAGTTCACACAAGATGGTTAGATTGAGTTTTTCTATCATCCCTCAAAGATCCAAACTGCAAGGCACACCATCTGAAGTGGAAAGTTTAGGTGGAGAAGCCTTAAGATCATTTGAATTTTTATTTGCAAATTCTCTTATTTATTCAAACACTTATCCTTATGTCAAACTTTGATTTTTCCCATTAATGCATTGCATATGTTTATCTTGAATTAATCCATTTGTTTCACTATATTTAAACTGTGTTTCTTACTTTCTGTTTGTGATATTTAACTCAAGAGAGGATGACGAAAACGATACCATAATCTCATATAGTATGCTTTTGAATAGACCTTGCTGACGATGTACAGACATTACTTCAATTCTTAAACAGTGGAGATATAAGGAAGTTAATCCCTCGTAAACCCCTTTGAGCCTAAGAAGTAGGAGTTTTCTTTTTTCGCGCAAATTAAAATCCTTGAACATAACCTGGGGTAGGGTAGTTTCTCAGTCAAATCAATTGTGCATTCACAAGCTTTACCTTCGTACACGATGACTAGTTTTGAAGATACTTTTCTAAATCGAAAACTGATGATGGTTCTCCGTAACCATTGAGGCTGGCAATTATTATCTTTCAAAATCAAATATCACTAAGTAAGAACCTATGAAGGAGACTTAAGAAAAAAACGGGGCATCCCGTTGACTGTAATCTCAAACGAAATAGTTCAGGAAAAAGTTAGGGATAATAAAGTCAAAAAGAGGTCGCAACAAATCCTCAACACAAGAAAGATGTTACAAGAAAAATGACTGTGTTTCCAAATAAACTTTCGGTTTCGGAACTATCACCAAAATATTAGTTCTATAATTTAAACCTGAATGCATAATTAACTAAGTATAGGACTGAAGAACATCACAGAGAACGGGTCGGGTAAAAATAAACTTTGAGCCTTTATCCTTTGTTCTTAAACCGTGAACCAGACCATGTTACAACCCATAAAAGTCCTAACTGAAGCATGGGTTAGTTCCACAACATACTGTTACAAAAGGTATCCTAACTCTTGTAAGGCTTACTATAAATCCTAAGGTGATGTCACATTCTTACGAATTTTTGTTTTACTAAAAAATTCATTTTTAAACTTCAAGACAGACATAAGCTTTACATTTTAATACCATTGTTTGCATATGACTAAATTTTTGACAACAGAAAAATTCACATGACGAGTAGTCAATGAATGAAAATCCTCCCAATGGACAAAATTACTTCAGATGATGTGTCAAAGAGAAAGAAAATTCCATTAACATGCCTTTTATGGACCCAATTGGTTATAAATCAAGGGGCATGAAATGTTATTGTCCACCTCATCTGTGGCCGACAAGTCAATATTCAAAGAATCTCTCAAAAGTGCTGAATAACCAGGGGAAGATCTCCATCTGAATCACTTGGGCCATGTTACATTGATCATGAGTTTCAGAAAAAGCCACTATTAAAATTGAATCTTTGGTATCACCAAATTACTTGTCTATATCAGTAGTATCAGACGGTTACATTCTGCTGTGACAGTTCTTAGAACTATACTGAGGAAGGTCAAGTATCAGAAAGTTGGCAATCAATAGTTGATCAATAACTTCAAGCATCGAGTGCACCAGAATAATCTCAGGGGGAATAGACTTCCGCATATGAAGGGCCACGTATGATCAAGAAAATATTTTCTGGCAGTGCTACAACACTTACTACCATGGACAGTGAAATTTCTCTGCACCCTGTGAACACGGACATAATTAAAAATACTACACATGAAAAAAAAACCTGATAGGTTGATTGGCCTAGGCAAAAATAAGGGCATCCCGACGAACTAAAAGAATTTGGGCAAAAATTAGGGATATATAAATAAAATTGTACACCCGACAAGTCGAAAACTTAAAAAGCAGGGTATCCTGGTGGACTGAAAATCTGATAAGGAGGTATAGGAAAAAGTTAGGGATTAAAGCGTATGACTACGTCCCATTTATCAGTAGAAGATTTATCACTTTGATCAACATTTGCTAAAGACTTTAGGAATTGCGACAATGTTCAACGTTATCCATAAATTCCCATAGAGTAATCTCCATGGAACTATCTCTACAGAGCTATCTTCACAAGCTCATCCCCAACAGAGATATATTCCCCATCAAATCTAATATGCCCTCAGACAAAAATTGGAGCATCTTCTGATAATTCATCTCCATATCCCTGATAAATAGCTTGATATGATCATCTTCCCCAATAGGCCCCCTAGAAGATAAGGAAGTTTGATCATTTCCCCATCATATAATGGAAACTTCCTCGACGCAACCTTTGAATCACAATCCCCATCAAAGATTATTTCCTCAATACAGTCTATAATGTTTATTTCCCAAATGGAGTTTATTTCTCCGATATTGCAATTCCCCGACAAGATTCTCTTCTTCGGCCAGATATCGCTTAATGTTGTCCTCCCTAGAAGAGCTAATACCCATATCTGAAATCCGGTCAGACAGTGTATTAGAAGAATTTCATCTCTTTTATCCCCAACCAGGGTACACAATAACCAAATCCTCCAGAAAAATGACGAATGGCCGACTCTCCTTGAATGCTTCCATTCCCAAGCATAAGTCAAAGATCCCCAGCGGAATGTCTTCAAACATAAAGCATAAACTGTTAGTAGAGGCATTCTAAACAAAGCTGAAGAATTACTAGCTTCATTCCTAGAAATAATCAAAGATTTATTTTCCCCATCCATAGATGTTATACAAAGCTATCGATACGCTCCAATAACATGTTGCATCCATACATCATTCACAAAATATCATAACATATGCATACAAAACGTATATATTATTCTCATTTATTTTGAGAACATCATTATGTAGTGCATTACATACATAATGACATTGCATGAAGTTAACTTTGTTTTCAGGTTAAGTTCGCAAATAGACAAAAATTATCAGTAGTTTATAGACAAGTCACAGATCAATTCCCAAAACAAGACAGGGCGACTATCTACATGACTAAATGATTTCCTTCAGAGATTCATTCTAAAAAGCATTCCCCTCATAGAATGAAATATGAAGAGCATTTTTGTTGTACCCCAAAATTTTTCCTCTCATTTTACTTAACACAGGCCCATTGAGGTCCCCAACTTGCCCATGGATGATTAAGAATTGACCAGCCAAATTCTCCTCCTAAGGCAATGAACCTCTAAATAGGGTTTCAATTTTCATCAAGACGTGTGAGCTCCAATGGTCTCAAATATTTTCCATTGTCCTAATATGTATTCAAGGTTATCCATTCCAAATTTCACGCCTTACACAACAAGTTTGCTCAATCAACTGCTCAAATGCCTGAAAATCAACTGTGTTAGGTCAAAAGTGAATTGTGGCCTATATACAGGAAAACTTCAAGATTTTTGGTTAACACCAACATTTTGAAGTGATATCCATCATTTGATCAAGGGTTAATCATGATTCCTCAAGAAATGCTCCTAATTCATCAAAAGTCAAGAATTGCCAATTAGGGTTTCTATAGGAAAAGTCAACCAAAATTTGACCAGGCATAACTTTCTCATATTTTATCAAAAAATTTTCAACCAAGGCTCATTTTAAAGAGAATCCAATTCCCTACAACTTCTCTTCATCCCTCAAGTTCAAGAAACACACCAATTAAAGATATAAGCTAAGACATTATGGGTCCTTCAAAAAAGTCAACAAAAACACCTTTTGGGTCAAAGCTTGGTACATGAACATGGAAGATTCATTTGAGATGAAACTAAAAGGGTTGTTTAGAGGACATCTTAAGATCTAGAAAAAGTCCAAGAACACCCTCATAGAGTTAAAATGGAGATAGATATGTATTTCTAAAGTTGACCAATTTTTGGAAAAATGCTTGAAGCAAATATTGAACTAACTTGGAATTTTTCCAAATGGGCCTATCTTTTTATGTTTGAAACTTGTTTCTAACATGGTCCATGACCTCTAAGCCCACCCATGTGTTATTCTATTATTTATGCTTTTTATTTTTGATTTTTATTCATCAAAATTCAAAATTAAATAAGTAAATAATGGAAATAATATAAGATTGATTTGAAATCATGTTTCTATTAAATGTTGGGCAATTTATTCTGATTATAGCAAGGAGAAACATGCAAGGCCATGAAAGGGAGGAAATATTCAAAATAGGAAAGTTTGGAAGCTAATTAAAAGACATTGATTCCATTTGATTCAGGCCACATTTGTTGACCTAATATGATTCACTATATATGCATAACAAGATGCCAAGACAAGGACACGCGCATCTGCCTTAAACAAACCCTAATAAAGTTTAAAAAATTGTTCAAAGTGGCGCAACTCGAGATCTCTCTATCCAGCCAATTTCAATCACTTCCAACCATCCATTCACATTCCTGAGACTCTCAGCAAGCCAACCCATCCATCCTTGAAGGCAAAACGATTCCAGAACTCGCCCTCCAATAACTCACAGTTTGTTAAACTTCTCAAACTTCAAACTTTTGATTCATGGTGTATAAATGATATCTCTGCATATATTTGTGTTTAACATCATATTTGCATATGTTTAGAACCATTATATGCAAGCTTTAGCGTCAAAATCAAGAAGTGCCATTGTTAGGGCACGAAGATTCTTTTTCTTCGTATCTGAGTTTGCAGGTCGTTTCAGTCCAAAAGAATAACACCATCGTGATCGTAGCCCTCGAAATATTGGGTAGGGTACCCTTTGCATCTTTATCTTACATGACTTGCAGGTTTTGTTTTTTGGCCAACCGGAGATGGTGACCGGAGCCACCGTCTGAGGTGGTTTGACCGGCCAGAAACCTTGCGTGGCACAATGGGGTCTTTTGGATGGTTCATTCAAATATCAGGGACCCTACAACGCGCGCGTGTCTTGCTGACTCATCCATTTGATTGGTTTTCATGTTATATTATTTTTTCTTGTTTATGTAAACGAATGAGCAGGATGGCCGGATGGTAAGGGTGCAAGCGTGTGAGGGAAGGGACCTGGGTTCGATCCAGGTCCAACACTTTTCTATTTTTCTTGATGTTTCTTGCAGGATCAAGTGAATTACATCCCAAAACGTCCACCATGCATCTTCAGATCTCATCCATCAAATCACTACAAGATCAGATCCAGCGCCCAACAATCAATCCTTATGGTGGACATTCCAGATGAGGTCTCACTGGATCTCAAACAAGGCGTTGGGCTTAGTTGATATGGGCCTAACCAGATTCAACTTCACACCTCCCAATTTCTCCACGCACATCAAGCCCATTCTCTTATTTTTGTTTCCAATTTCCTTATCTTTATTTTAATTGTTTTAAAATCATTTTTTATTTTAATCATAAAATCAATAAAAAAATCACAAAAAAATAGACTTAAGGTTTTTCATAATTAAAATTAATTTTTTAAAATTAATTTAATTTAATTACTTTAAGTTGTTTTCTTTAAATTAAAGTTAATTAGAAATTAGGTTAAAATTTCAAATCTTTTTTTCAATAAAATACAAAAAATATTTTTTAAACCAGTTAGATTTTTAGGACTTTTCAACTTGTTCTCGTATTGATCTTCGCGCGTTTATCTTTTTCCATTTTATTTTTCTTTTCCAATTATGTAACTGTTTCCCGGTTTGTAATAGCTTTAATTAGGTTTAAAATTCCACATTTTATTTTCTTGTACTCTTTATGTAATTTCCCCAAGGCCTTGTAATAGCTTAGGAATTTTATTTTCCGCAATTTATTTTCTGCATTATTAACTGCTAGTAATTAGGTTTGCGTGGAAATACTATAAATGAAGACGATTAGATAACCCTAAAATTGCAAGATAAATGAACTGAATCAATACACTTGCACATGCTCACCCCTAGGGTATCTCCCACTTCGGATGCCTTCGAAAACAGTCACAATTCTCGAAACGTGAGAATCTTTAGTGGCCATCCTTTAGTTCAAGAGATCACAAGTCCCTCGATGACCCTTTCGATGCCGCCTCGATTAAAAAGTAATCTTAGAACTTTAGGACAATTACTAAAAGTTCTTGCCCAGTTGTCTTAGTGACCATAAATGCCCCTTTGATAGTCCCTCAACATTCAACGATAGGGCTACCTACTCACTAATAGTAGGATAGCATTATCTAAAGGAAGGAAGGAAAATAACACCTTTTTCGAGTAGGTATGTTAGGTACTTGCTCAAAAACAACTTTTTCACACTACACTTTCAAAACCTTTTTCAAAAATGCTTTATCAACACTCTTGAGGACTGATATAAGAGTTATCATAAAGCAAACAAAATTTTCAAAACACACAAACACAAAATCAATTTTCAAAAATGAGCAAGTACCTAAGAGCCCGTGGAAAACCACAGATGGAAAGGGTGATAACACCTTCCCCTTCCATAATCTATCCCCCTTACTCAGAAACTCTCGAATAAGGTATTTTCCTATTCTTTTCACCCTTTTCTTTGTTGGATAAAATAAAAGTCGGTGGCCTCTCTTGCTTACCGCACATTTGCGAATACAAAATGCAAACCAGTATAACAATCGGTTCTGCCACCGTATCACAATTTCCTTCAGAGATTTATTCTGAAAAGCATTCCCCTTCAAAGACTGAATTCTGAAAAGCATTCCCCTTCGGAGACTGAATTCTGAAAATTGTTTCCTTCAGACATTTATTCTGAAAAGAATTCCCCTTCAAAGACTGGATTCTGAAATGCATCCCCCTCAGAAGGTTATTCTGAAATGCATTCCCCTTTAGAAACTGGATTCTGAAAAGCATCCCTTTCAGAGATTTATTCTGAAAATCATTTCCCTTCAAAGACTGAATTCTGAAAAGCATTTCCTTCAGGGATTCGTTCTGAAAAGAATTCCCCTCAGAGACTGAATTCTCACGAGCATTTCCTTTAGATATTTTGTTCTGAAAAGCATTCTCCTCAAAGACTTAATTCTGAAAAGCATTTCCTTCAGATATTTATTCTGAAAAGCATTCCCCTTCAAAGACTGAATTCTGAAAAGAATTTCCTTCAGAGATTTATTCTGAAAAGAATCCCCTCAGAGACTGAATTCTGACGAGCATTTCCTTCAGAGATTTATTCTGAAAAGAATTCCCCTTCAGAGACTGAATTATGGAAAACATTTCCTTCAGAGATTTATTGTAAAAAGCATTCCCCTCAGACTGAATTCTGACGAACATTTCCTTTAAAGATTTATCCTGAAAAGCATTATGCTTTAGAGACTGAATTCTGAAAAGCATTTCCTTTAGAGATTTATTCCGAAAAGCATTCCCCTCAGAGAATGAATTCTAACGAGCATTTCCTTCCAAGATTTATTTTGAAAAGCATTCCCCTTCACAGACTGAATTCTGAAAAGCATTCCCCTCTAGAGATTGAATTCTTAAAAGCATTTCCTTCAAAGATTTATTCTAAAAAGCATTCCTCTTCAGAGACTGAATTCTGAAAAGCATCCCCTTTAGAAGTTTATTCTGAAAAGCATTCCCCTTTAGAAACTGAATTCTGAAAAGCATCCCCTTTAGAGACTGAATTCTAAAAAGCATTCCCTTCAGATATTAATTCTGAAAAGCATTTCCCTTTAGAGACTGAATTGTGAAAAGCATTTCCTTCAGGGCTTCATTCTGAAAAGCATTCCCCTTAGAGACTGAATTCTGAAGAGAATTTCCTTCAGAGATTTTATTATGAAAAGCATTCCCCTCAAAGACTGAATTCTGATGAGCATTTCCTTCAGAGCTTCATTCTGAAAAGCATTTCCTTCAAAGCTTCATTTTGAAAATCATTCTTAAGATAAGGTCAAGCGTAGACTTATTATGATAATCTTATAAACTATTACTTTGGATGAAATCTATAAGCCCATCTCTGACGACACTCTATCACCTCTCCAAATGGCATCTTTAATCCCTTTTAACAAATATAATCAACTAACAGTGTTACTTCATGCAAATGTGACTGCAAATTTCTAAGCACTTAAGTGTCCAATCCTCTTCTACCTTCAAATCATGAATGGCGGACATTCCAATCTAACTCTTCATGTTTAAGAAGATTGAACGAAGGCAGCTGTTGTACCCTAAATTTGCCTTCCCGTTCTTCAAGAAAAATTGATTCAAGATACCTCCTCATGCTCCTAAGGGTCTCAAACACTCAAGACTACTCAAAGATTGACCAGACAAACCCTCCTCCTAAGAAGTTGACCTACAACTAAGGTTTTGATTTTCTTAAAGAAAATTGAACTTCTAATGCCTCAAGTAGACTTCATGGTTTCTCATATGTATCAAGGTATCCTCATGCCAAATTTCAAGCTTTGCATCACAAGTTTGCTCAGTCAATTAGCCAGATGATTGAAAATTAATTGTATTTGACAAAAAGTCAACTTTGACCAATTTACATTCAAACTTCAATATTTTTGGTCAACATCAATATTTTGAAGTGAAATTCATCATTTTATACAGGGTTGATAATGATTCATCAAAACTCAAAAGTTACTAAATTAGGGTTTTCTTGAGAAGTCAACTGAACTTTGACCAAGCATAACTTTCACATGCTTAATCAGAAAATTATCAACCAAAGCTCATTTTGAAGTAAATTCAATTCTCTACAACTTTGTCTCTATAAGATCAAGGCCAAAAATGCTTCATTTGAGAGATATGAGCCAAAACATTACAGGTCATTTTAAAAGTTAACAAAAAGACATATTTTTTCAAAGCAATTTACATCAAGTTAAACCTTCAACTGAAAAAATAACCAAAATGAAGATTGTAGGAGACGTCTCGAGGTTTCCAAAAAGTCCAAGATCACCTTCATATGATAAAAACTGAGTGAAATATGATTTGTGCAAGTTGGGAAATTTTTTTAGAAAATGCATGAAGTCCAAATTGAGCAATTTTGATATTTTGGGCTAATGGGCCTATCTTTTAAGGTTCAAACATGTTCTTGACCTCATAATAGACTCCTAAATCCATTAATTTGTTTTTGTGGGTTTTATTTCTTTTTATTTTGATTTTATTCAATTAAAAGCAAAATAAATCAAATAAAATATCAAATAAATGATATAAGCCATGTAGATCTATTTTTTAATCAAATAATAAACCCAAAAAGCTTATGACAACTTGGAAAAAGCTTGATTGGTATGTGATTGGCCTAAAAAAGAATGATTTCATGCAAAACTTCAATCAAATATTTGATTATGAAATTCAAATCTTTTGTTGATTTCATCAATATTTGATCATGAAATTCAAATCATGTAATAATTTATCATAAAATACAAAGTCTTGATTAAATTTTGTTGACTTAAATCTTATCCTATAAATAGACAACACCTTCAGACATCAAAGGACACGAAAATTGCCTCAAGAACATCCTCTCAAAAATCTCAAGTTTTGTCAAAAGTAAAGCAACTTGAAAATCTTGTCTCCAGCCTCTTGCAATCAATTCTAAGCATTCCATTGTGTTCTTGAAGATGCCAGGAGTCCATCCTAACCATCCATGAAGCAAATCCACGTCCATAACATCCACATAAAGTCACGCCGGTTGGGTAATATTCTTGATATTCAAACTCATAATTCATGCGTTGTTGATTAATTCTATGCATATATGCATGTTTATAATGATGTTTAGACTTGTTTAGAATAATTATTTGCAAGCTTTGACGCAGAAATAAGGATCTGCCATTGCTAGGACAATTTGAGTTATTTTCATCGAATCTCACGATACAAGTGTTTTCAGACCAAACTAACACTCACCCCATGCAATTGTTTTTTCTCTCTTTTGTTTTACTAACCCTAATTTATTTTCAACATATTTTCTTTTGTTTTTTTTCTCACGATACAAGTGTAGAATCATTATTAGTAATTAAATTCATGATGTATTTTTATTAATTAATTAATTAATTAACCTTTTTCTTAATATTAAAAGTTAATTAGAAGCAATTAGGTTTTAATTAATTATTATGACTTAAATTATTTTCTACACAAACATTTTAACATTCTTTTTCTTATTTATTTACTATTTAATTTTCTATTTTCTTAATTAATTTATTTTTAATTAATCATTAACTAACCTAATCTTTTTTTCAAAACTATAAAAAATTAGGGTTAGGTCTTTTTAATTAGTAATTAAAAGTTTTATTATATATTTTTATTTTACTAATTATTTTTCTTAATATTAAAATTAATTAGAATTAGGTTTTTAATTACTATTATCATTTAATTATTTTCTACAAAAAGAACAAAAACAAAAATATTTTTCTAATACTTTTCCCATTTATATTTTACTATTTAAATTCATCGAAAATTATATAGGTTGCACTATCGATGTAATAGCTTAGATATACTTTCTCGCATTTCTTTCGTATTATGTAACGGCTCACATGATATAATAGCGTAGATTTACTTTCTCACATTTTCTATACTAATGTATTTCTCCTAAAGCTATGTAATAGCTTAAAACTTTATATTCTGCATTTTAATTTTCTATTCATATTTAAATGCTAGTAACTAGGGTTTGTATGACAAGACTAAAAATAAACGTAGAAAACTTTAATTTCAAGATTAAATAACTGAAATCAATATACTCTTCACACTTGCACCTCTAGGGTATCCTCTCTTGTTGCCTTACGAATATTGGTCATGTCTCTCAAAAGTGGGGATACTTTAGCAACCACGACTCCATATTACTTCGGTGAGTGGACAAGGTTGAACCTGAAAGGATCATAACTGAATTACATGAAGGCACTTTTAGCACCCATTCTAGTGGGCATACGATGGCAAAGAAAATCCTACAGGCAGGCTATTACTGGTCTACCATAGAAGCAGATTGCTATCAACACTCTCGAACTTGCCATAAGTGTCAGATCTATGCTGACAAGGTGCACGTACCTCTGGTTCCTCTAAATGTCTTGACGGCTCCTTGGCCCTTTGCTATGTGGGGGATTGATATGATTGGGGAAATCAAGCCAACAGCCTCTAATGGACACCGCTTCATCTTAGTGGCCATTGATTATTTTACAAAGTGGGTGGAGGAAGCTTCCTTCGCTTCCGTTACCAAGAACGTTGTCGCCCGGTTCATCAAGTAGAATCTCATTTGTCGTTACGGTATCCCGGAGAGGATCATTACAAACAATGGTACGAACCTGAACAATACTATGATCACCTCCCTGTACGAGCAATTCAAGATCCAACATCACAATTCTTCCCCTTACCGACCAAAGATGAATGGTGTTGTCGAAGCCGCGAATAAAAACATTAAAAAGATCGTACATAAAATGGCAGTCACATACAAAGACTGGCATAAGATGTTACCATTCGCTCTCCATGGGTATCGTACTACAGCTCGCACATCGACCGGGGCAACACCCTATTCTTTGGTATACGACATGGAAGTTGTCTTGCCTATTGAGTTTCAGATCCTCTCTCTAAGAATTATGAAGGATGCAGGTCTGAATGAAGACGATTGGATCCAGACTCGACTTGATCAACTGAACTTAATTGATGAGAAGAGACTTACTGCTGTCTGCCATGGTCAAATGTATCAAAAACGGATGATCAAGGCTTTCAACAAAAAGGTCAGACGCCAAGTATATTAAGTTAGGGATCTGGTAATCAAACGTATCATACTACCGCAAGGTGATCCTAGGGGAAAATGGACTCCTACGTACGAAGGACCATTTCTAATAAAAAATATATTCTCTGGTGGAGCAATGATCTTGACTACCATGGATGGTGAAGACCTGCCACACCCTGCGAACGCAGACATAGTCAAAAGATACTACGCATAAGAGACCCGCTAGGTTGACACACCTAAGAAAAACAAGGGCATCCTGGCGAACCAAAAAAGGTTCGGGCAAAAATTAGGGATAAAACAAAAAAATTTGTACACCCGACAACCTGAAAACCTGAAATGGAGACTTGGGCAAAAAAGAGTATCCCGGTGGACTGAAAACCCGAAAGGGCGGTCCAGGCAAAAGTTAGGGAATTAAAGCGTATGACTATGCCCCGTTGGATCACCTTACGAACAACTACCAAACTCGACATTTCTGACCAATTCAATCATCTTCGGACAAGGCAATAAATAGACAAGATGCTCAGAGATACAAAGGCTATAGCATAATGGGAACCCCATGGGATTATTACACATAGCTATCTTTTCTTTGTATTAAAATTTTCAGTTATTACGACGGCATTCTCTTACTAGAATGTTTATCTCACTGTACGAAAATACTTACTCAAAGTCAATACAAAGATATTCCTTCGAAAGTGCAAAACTATCTGTTTTCTTTACTCTTGTGTTTTGTTTACAAAAATATCCAATGATTCATTGTTGAACATATACATTTGAACATAATTATTGTTTACAAATAAACAAAATAAAAGACAATTATTGATGGCTTTAAGAGATAGGGAAATCTCTCTAAGTTATTTTCCATTAAAATTCTCCGCAGTGTACAGTTTAATCCCCATCGGAACAAAGCTTCCAATTATCAATCCCCGGTAGAAATCATCCATTTTCTCCAGATTCCCCAAATAGATTTTTCAAGTAGTACACGACTTTCCCCTTACAACAGAGTTTATTTCTCTAAACGGAAATTCATCAACGCTTCGACTTCAAGACATGAAGACTTACATATCCTCAGCAACATTCAGGGATTTATTTTCCCCAATCCAACAAACAGCGCAATAGACTAGCTCACATACGCATACATTGCATCCTCATATCATAAACATTAATAAAACCAATGCATTATATCATACATTTCTTACAACATGACTTTGCATTTTAGCAAACATTTTACCCTTTTCAGGATAAGATTAACAACTACCATTAACAATGTTCAAAGTTTGCCGATACAGTTCAGATGCGCTCCAGACACGGATGCCATTCAAATACTCATTTAGAGTCAATTCTCAAATACAGTTCAGATACGCTCCAGACGCGAATGCCATTCTGATACTCATTCAAATGCAACTCTCAGATACAGTTCAGATACGCTCTAGACACAGATGCCATTCTGATACTCATTCAGAGTCAATTCTCAGATACAATTCAGATACGCTCTAAACACGGATTCCATTCTGATACTCATTCAAATGCAATTCTCAAGATACAGTTCAGATACGCTCCAGACACGGATGCCATTCTGATACTCATTCAGATTCAACTTTCAGATACAGTTTAGATACGCTCCAGACACGAATTTCATTCTGATACTCATTCAAAATCAGCTCCAAGATACAATTCAGATACGCTCCAGACACGGACGCCATTCTGATACTCATTCTTTCACCTTACAAGTTACAGTTCAAACAAACACTTTTGGATGGCATCTACAAGCCCATCTCCTAAAACTTTCTATCACCTCTCCAAATGGCGTCTTTAAGCCCATTCCCTCAACCATCATATCACTGAGTGCAAATTTCTGGGCACTCTAGTGTCCAATCATCTTCCACCTTTGAGTCACGAATGGCGAAACTCGCCAATCTAACTCTTCAGGCTTAAGAAGATTGAACAGGGGCAGATGTTGTACCCCAAAATTTTCCCTCTCACTTATCAAGAATTTTCTCACAAGATCTCCTTGGATTCAAGACTGCACTAGGGTTTGATCAACTCAAGACACCTCCTTAGGCACTGATGACCAAAAATAGGGTTTGAGTTTGCACAAGGATTTTTGAACTATCAATGCTTCATATGACTTTCATGGACCATTATGGACCCCCAAGATTACTCATGTCAAGTTTCAAGCCTTGGATCACACTTTTGATCAGTCAATTAAATAGTTGACCTAAAAATCAGTTGTATTAGGGAAAAAGTCAACCATGTCCAATTTACAGTCAAACCTCATAATTTTTTATCCACATCAACATTTTTAACTCATATGAACCATTTGATCAAGTTTGGACCACAACTCCTCAAGAAATTTGATCAAATCTCCAAAAGGGCAAAATAGTCAAAATTAGGGTTTTGATTGGGGAAAAGGCAATTTCTGATTTTTAACCTAGAAAATGGTCAATTGGTTTAAGGCACTATATCAAGAGTCCAATTTCACCAATTTGACCTAATGACATGGTTCAAAACATTGCAAATGCATTGGATTGACAAATGACTTTTGCAGTCAACTGATCAAACGTCAACTGTATATTGAAAAGTCAAACTTTGACTTTTTGGTCAAATTCAAGTGCCAAAGATCACAATTCATCAAAAAATCTTAAAATATGAAACTTATTCATCAAGAAATCAAAAAGTCAAGATTTCATTTTGAAAAGTCAAAATTTATAAACTTAGAAATTTTTCTAAGTGTGGAAATTTCATGTTTTTTCATAACTTTGAGACAAATTTTAACCATGATACAAGATGATTCAAAAGAAACTTCCAACATGAAAGTTGTAGATCTCCATTAAATCTACAACTTTTCTTCACATAACTTATTCCAAAAGTGCTTGGATCTCAAGTTATAATTTCAAGTACATAGGGTCATGAAACTAAACACTTAGTGAAAATTTGCCCTAGTTTGGTCAGGATTTTGACTCAACTTCATGGCACTTTTTCATATAGTTCCAAGGGGAATATTCAAAAGCAATTCAAATATGGGTAGTATATCATATTGCAAGCTTTCAAAAATGTCCAAGAACTCATTGATATCATTCTTGAGTAGGGATAATCGAAGAGATGTAGTTGGTGTTTTGTCACTTGAGTTACAAGGAATTTTGTGATGAACAAGAATTCAATTTCAAACCTATGCTGCACAATATTGTTTTGCAGGCCTCTAAACCTCAAGATCTCTCCATAATCAGAAGATTACACTTGCTTTTGATCTATTATCCAATTGTTCCAAGCATTGTCCAAGCCAATTTGCCATTTTAGGAAGAAAGTTACCATTCCATTCTTGAAAAGTTGCTTTAATCACAAAGTCAACTTGTCTTGAGCTTCTAACTTGTTCTTTCTGCATACACAATCCCTATAAACCAAAAGCAAGGTGTCTAAGGCCTGAAGAAGCTCAGGATATGCTTGTATAATACTTGAGATTTGTCATTTCACTTTTTTCAAAAGCAAGTTATAGAGCCATAACCCTATAACTCAAGCCTAGAGTTATTTTATGCTGAAATCTTTTCCATACATATTAACAAGTTAATTGCAACACAGGACACGTTTTCACAAGTCCTAAAACACTCCCAAACATGTTGTTGCACATAACTGCCCAAACTTGACAATTTTGAGCAAAAACTCACCATCTTCATTTCCACTCGTGCGTTTTGAAAACAAATCATGCAAACACCTTCCATACATCATATCAAAGTGATCCAGGCCCTTATTTCATAACTGTAACTCCTCCATCATCATCCATCATTTTCAAAACTGAAGCTTGCAACTTGACTTGGGTAGGGAGTTCAAGCCATCCTCAAAGCAAAGTAGGAGTTAGAACACATTCAAGGAGGTCCAGGCAAGCTATAGAAATCATCAGGCCATCACAAAGGGTGCTCAAACTCCATACACGACTCCAACTGCAAGAGGTAAGTTTTCAAACTTCTATATCTTCATACAAGCATCATTTGAGTTTGGTTTGTGAAGGTAAAATGTAGATACCATTGCCACGAAGTTGTACATATCCATAGTTTACATTTATATGGCATGAGCTTAGAGAATTTTAAGGTTAAAGTTTTCTGAAATTTTTAGGTTTTGAATTAGGGATAGAAAAATTCTCATTCATCTTTGATTGTTAACATAAGTTGTTTATATGTTTGGATTCATCGGAAAAAATGCCACAACTTTCATGTTTGAACTTTTCATTTTTGTTGAGAGATGAAGAAGATACAGGACCTTTGGCTGGAGGTTGAAGATGAAGTCTTCAGAACACGTTTTGCCTTACATATTTATTGTTTCATTTGTATTAATGGATGTACAGCCACCCCAGTGGTAAGGCAACGCGCGTTATTGGTAGAGGTCACGGGTTCGACCTCAGCGCTGCCTTTTTGCATTTGTTTTACATTTTTTTGGTCATTTTTTCAGCAAATAGGCACTGGGCCTTTTGGGCTTAGTTTTTGTTTTGTTTTTTTGCTTACTAACCCCCTTGATGGCTTTTGACACTCTTGGTCCAATTTTATTTTATTTCTTCATTTTATATTTTTTATTTATTTTCTCAAATATATTTTCTTAATACTAAAAATGATAAAAATACAACAAGAATCATATTCTATATTTTGATTTATTTTATTTTATTTTACCGTAAATAAAAATGTTTTTCATTCTTCATACTTTATTTATTTATTTAAGTAAATCTTATAAACTTAATTAATATTGTATTATTTATTTATTTTTCTTCACACCATTTAAAATATATTATTTTAATACCAAAAAGACTAAAAAATATTTTATAATGCTATAAATATTTTCAAGATAAAAAATGCCAAAAAAAATAATACTTTTCTTAAACTTATTTTCTTTTGATTAATAGAATTAGGGTTTTCATCTAAAATCTCTTCTCAACAATTTCAAACTTAATAAATTATTTTCTTTATTTTATTAGGTTAAGGTAAAATTCCTTTTCATAAAGCATCAAACAAAATATCCATTTTCTTCACATTTACCTTCTTGCATATTTAATTCATCTTGTGCATTATTTATTTCAATTCTTGTATAAATTTAATTTGGATGTAATAGACTAATTAGGGTTTTAATTTCTTGTAATCCCCATTTGTAATTTGTACACCCCCTCCCACAAATGTTGTAATAGCGTAGTAACTTTAAATTTTCGCAATTTATCGCTTTATATACAATTTCTAGTAATTAGGGTTTGTATGGAAAGATCTAAAACCAATACCTAGAAAACCCTAATTCAAGACAAAAACAAGCATGAAAATGATACACTTGCACACAAGCACCCTTAGGGTTATCCCACTTGGTTGCCTTATACAAAATGACCATATTACGCATATAAGGTATCTTGGTAAAAACAAACAAATATAAGATCATAGTCCCTCGATGACGCTATCTAAGTTTCTTTATAAATGATCTTAGTCCCTCAAAAGAATGCTAAGATACCTTGCAACATTGCTAATCGTGGTTATACGATGACCCACGCCCGTCCCATTTACATCCAAAGATAGGGTTTCTTACCAAATCAATGGTAAGATAACAATGTCAAAGGAAGAGAAAATGAACAAGAAAGACATATGACTAGGTAGATTTCTCCTAATTACTTGCTCCATTTCAAAACAAACACCCTTGCTATTTTTAAAAACAAACACACACGCTTTCAAACATCTTACAAACATTGAAGACATTTTCAAAAGATCAAACATCTTTGTATACATTCTTACGAATGAGAATCATTACAAAGATTTCCTAAACAATGGCCTCTTTACAAAATACTTTCAAAAATCGCACAAAGCATAATTTTAAACAAAAGCAAGTGATCTAGCAAGTAAGAGTCCATGGAAAACCATGGATGAAAAGGGTGCTAATACCTTCCCTTTTCATAATCTACCCCCGGAACTCAAGAAATAATCTCAAAGGTCTTTTATGTGCTTTTTCACCTTTCCTTTTGGATAAAAGAAAAGTCGGTGGCGACTCTTGCTAACCGCAACATTTGCAATCAAATGCAAAACCCTCAAGTAAGTTATCCCACCGTATCACAAAACCGGCGACTCTGCTTTGGAGAATTTTAAAAGTGGGGTTACCTTAGGGTTAGATCACATTTACTCGCTTAAATTAGTTGACTTGTATGCTTTACATTATGGTTCTTTGTTTGGGTTTGAATCCTTTACCTGGATTTGGGATACCTTATAGGTAAGTAGCAATACGTTATGGAAACTGTGCAGGGTATACCTACATGGTCTAAGCAATATCTATGTTAGTGCGACATATTTGTGGGTATCGGTAGCCTTTGAGTTAATCAAAGAGAATACGGGGCCGCTGAGTGATGTCATGAAGCACTAATGAACTTTTAGAACCTTTACTTGACTAACTTGGCCTTTAGGATGTAGTGAGATGACCGACTTTGGCGCAGTACGAAGTTGGTAGATACTCGATACTACACTCATTGAGGTTTGGTTTCTTGGGATATTTCGGTCGCCATTAAAGAGGCTTGAGCTGAAACAATGACCAAGGAAACAATCCAGTGATATTGAGCTCCTTAGAACCCGATTACTATTACTATGACAGGTTTAAGCCAACTAAACTTCAAGAGGGTACTTACCTATAAAACTTCATGCAAGCCTAAAACTAAGGATTTGTTTGCTTTGTTTGTATATGCATACTTGTACATAACATCATGAACATCATAAACATCATACACATCCACTAACCATTTCAAGGATTTTGGATTTATCTTTGTTCTTGTTTTGTAGGATATGGATTCTCTTCGCAGGAAAAATATTCAAGTCAATCTTGTGAGGATCCCTCCACAACTTAAGGAGCTAGCTTCAACGATCCCTGAAAACTCTCCATTAACCGAGAGACATGGTCGCCTACTCAACTTGGTCACCTCTAACACAGATGAGGACATGATGAAGGTGCTCTTTTAGTTCTTTGATCCTTTACACCATTGCTTCACATTTCACGACTATCAACTTGTGCCTACTTTGGAAGAATTCTCCCAACTCTTGAGGATTCCCATTCTCAATCAACTACCTTTCAACGGTACAGAAATAGACCCAAATCGAGAAGAGATTGCTCAAGCTCTACACTTGCACTCATCTGATGTCACAACTCATTGGGAAATAAGGAGTGGTTTCAAGGGATTCCTAGCAAAGTTCTTGTTAGAGAAAGCCCAAAACTATTGGAATTCCTTGGATCTACAAGGTTTTGAGGAAATTTTGGCTCTCCTCATCTATGGGATGGTTTTGTTTCCAAATCCTGGCCAACTCATAGATGTGAACACCGTCAAAATCTTCATATCCCGCAACCCGGTGCCTACTTTGCTAGGAAACATCCTACACTCTTTTTACACTCGCACAATGAGGAAAAGAGGTGTCCTTATGTGTTGCACTCCTCTCTTGGCAAGATGGTTTATTTCGCATCTTCCCCAATCTGTATTAAAGAATGAGCAAGGTTCAAGGTGGTCACAAAGGTTGATGACGCTCAAGCATTCAGACATTCATTGGTGCTCCTGATCCAAAGAGAATGTTATAATTGTCGACCGTTGTAGAGAATTTCCTAATGTCCCTTTACTTTGCATTAGGGGAGGTATCACCTACAACCCATGCTTAGCCTTAAGACAGTTTGTTTACGCCCGAAGGGATGGCCCGTACGAGATGTCGATTCAAGGTTTGGTATTTGACTACGACAACGATGATCAAGATCTTTGCCATAGATTTATCCGAGCTTGGAGGATATTAAACAAGGTAGATAGCAAGACTTTGGGGCATAAAAATTCCATCCCTCTTGAGCCTTACCTCAAATGGGTACGAACTCGTGCTCAGAGCCTTATAATGCCTTACCCCTCCATTATCCTGATAATCATTGAGCCTGTCATGGAAGGATATGTTTCATACACTATCCTACGTCCTGACATGCCCACCTCTCTTGAAGACCTACAAAGGGATTGGATACAACTCAAGGGGGAGCGAGATACTTTCGAAGCCCAATTCTATGCAAGCGAGAAGAAGGTTTTGGAACTCACTAGACTACTTCATGAGGAGCAGACTCTGAATGCTTACATTGCACCAAAGAGGATGCGGACTACCTTTTTATCTTAGAGTTTTTTGTATTATTTTTCCCAAGAAGGCATTGATGTACTCAAAATCTTTAATTTATTAATATAACGTGTGTTTCCTTTTTATCTAAAACAAATTTGAATCTTAAAATCCTTGAAATCATTGCATACGCATTTATCATTCATCATAACATAAGCAGGTTTCTTGCAACAAGTCTCCTCATCTCTCTTCTGTTTATTTCAGTAAGATGGATCTCGAGAAAACAGTGAAGGACCTCCAAGCTCAGAATGCACAGTTTCAACAGTTGTTCTTGACCCTAGCTTAAGGACAAGAAGAGTTGAAGACTTTGCTGGCCGAGGAGAAGAAAAAGAAGACAAAGAAGGTAATTGGGGTCCTAAACACATGAAGAAGATTTCATGGGCAGACAAGAAGGACCTTGGACTTTGCAACGACATCCGGTGAGAGAGACAATCAAGATGGGAAAGGAAAGGAAGCAGTTGTCGCGTCAGAATTAGAAGAGGAAGAGGAAGTAGAAGACTATTCTGAAGAACAATACCCTCCAGCTGATGACAAGTATAAACATCTCGAAGAGCGGTTAAGCGCAATGGAAATCCAAAAAGTGCCTGGCTTGGACTTTGAGGAATTGGGTTTAGTATCGGGGATTATCATTCCTCCAAAATTCAAAGCACCTGTGTTCGCCAAATATGACAGAGTTTCATGCCCTCAAATGCATCTCCAATCCTATGTGAGGAAAATCCAACCCCATACCGCTGACAAAGACTTATGGGTACACTTCTTCCAAGACAGTCTGTCAGGAACTCAACTTAATTGGTTTTATCAGTTATAAAGAGCCAACATTCATAACTGGGAAGATCTTGCTGCAACTTTTTATAAACAATACCAATACAATGTTGATCTTACGCCTACCCGTACTCAGCTCCAGAGTATGGCCATGGTTTCCGATGAAGGTTTCAAGGACTATGCAAAAAATGGAGAGACTTGGCTGGAAGAGTTCAACCTTTCCTATCTGAAAGAGAATTAATAGACATGTTTTTGGGAACCTTGTCTGGTCCCTTCTTCAATCACCTAATTGGGAGTTCATCGGTTGGTTTTACTGAACTGATATTGACCGGAGAAAGGGTAGAAGTCGGGATAAAGAGTGGAAAGATTCAAAAAGATACATCCTCTGCTGCTATAAGGAAGCCATTTATCAGAAAGAAAGAAGTGGTTGCTGTTTATCCTCATAGAAATCAAGATAGGGCCGAACACCGTCCAATGGTGGGGGTTGTTATGATTCCTAAACATGCGCCTGAACAACAAAGAAACAACCAACCAAGGATGGAAAGACCAGTCAGACAATTCACCAGAATCAACATGACCCTATCTCAAGTATTGCCACATCTGTTAAGATCCAACCTGGTGACTTTGAAAGAAGCTCCAAAGAACCCTAATACAACATCTCCTCACTATCATCCTAATGCCCGCTGCACATACCACTCTGAGAGTACCGGTCATGACACTAATAAATGTTGGGCTCTAAAGAACAAAATACAAGACCTCATTGAAGCCAAAGAGATTGAATTCGATGCGCCCAAAAAGCCAAACATCATTTCTGCCCCTATGCCCAAACATGGCCATAATACCAATGCCATTGAAGAAGATAGTTTTGTTACCTCAGTTGATGAACTTATGACCCCACTCTTGACTACTAAAATGAACTTGTTGAATGTTGGTGTTTTCCCGGGCTGTGATGAAAGCTGTTATTCCTGTTTGTCCTCACCAACCAGCTGTCCTTTGTTGAAAATAGGCGTTCAGTGCCTAATAGATAACAAGGAAATTTTGTTTGAAAAGACTTCTGTTCCACCTGTTCCTTTTAAAGATGTTTCTATCATTACCATTTCCGTCAATTCTTCCAGGGTCTCCACCAAAAGACCCGTTAGAATTACATCAGTTCCGAAAGCAACTCCTTTGATAATTACAATGCCTGGACCAGTCCTGTATTCGTCAGACAAAACCATACCATGGAATTATGGAGGGGATGTCTACTACCACGGTGTCAAGAAAGATTGGCCAGCTATCGAAGATTCAAGTTCCGAGAAAGTTAACTCCGATATCAGCAATATTGCAGGGACTAGCAAGATTACCTGAAGCGGAAGGATATTCTCTCCAGAAATTGCTCCCCCAAAAGCAGTTTTTGGACCCGTAATTATTCTTGTTATTGTTTCTCCTCCGAAGGCTATTTCCAGTCCCACAATCATCTCAACCAATACTCCAACTAACAAAGCTAATACAACCCCTGTCACCACTTCTACCGACATTCCTGCTGCCGAGTTAACCGAGACTCGAGGTAAAAGTATTCTGATTAAGCCTGTCCGGACGAAGGCACAATCACTGGCTATCCCTGAGACCTCCCGGAAAGAGATGGAGGAAATTCTGAAGATCATAAAAAGGAGCGACTATGATGTAGTTGAACAACTGGGGCAAACTCCATCTAAAATTTCCATGCTGGCTTTACTACTATGTTCCGAGGCGCATGCAAAAGCCTTGGTAAAATTCATGAAAACTGCCCATGTACCCCAAGAGACCTCGGCCGATCAGTTCTAAGATTACGTAGCTAGACTGACCGCAGATAATGGTCTAGGTTCTTCGGATGCTGATTTAACGCCAAGAGGAAGGAAGCATAATGAGGCATTGCATGTCTCAGTTGAATGTAGGGGCACAACCTTGGCTCATGTTTTGGTGGACACTGGCTCATCTCTGAATGTATTTCCTAAAAAATCTCTTGATAGGCTTGACTGTGAGGGATTGACATTGAAGCCAAGCAACATAGTAGTAAAGGATTTTGACGACTCGAAAAGGATGGTGAATGGGGAAGTGGATATCCCCATAAAGGTTGGAACCCAAACATTTGATTCAACCTTTTATGTAATGAACATCCGCCCTTCATACTCTTGCTTGCTAGGCCGACCATGGATCCATAATGCTGGCGCTGTTACTTCTACGTTGCACCAAATGCTGAAATATCTAATTCAAGGAAATATTATCACCGTTCATGGAGAAGAATAGTATATGATTATCCATCTCAATTCCTTCAGATATGTGGAATTAGATGGTGAATTTATTGAAACTCCATTCCAACACTTTAAAGAGGTCCCGCAAGATGTGGCAGTGACCAAGGCTGCTCCCAAGATCACAAGGCCTCCACTCAGGATGTCATCTTTAAAGGATGAAAAGGCGGTGATAGAAGAAGGTGGGTGCACCATCTGGGGGCAACTCTCAGATATCTCGTACAAGTCTGACAAGTTTGTCCTGGGTTTCACTTTAGGTGCTCAGAAGGCTGTACGCCGCGCTCGTGCTGGAGGACCGCCCCTGAAGATCATCAACCGTGAAGTCAACGTGGTAGAGGATGATGAAGATGGTTGCAACTTGTAGGATTGGATATTCTCAACTGTCAGTGGAGGGCTCAGCAATTGGGAGGCTAGATATTTTGTCCCGATCACTTTTATCCCACAGTAATTTGTCTTTACATTTTGTTGGATATGTAATATTAAAACAATTCAAACTCTTAAAACCTTGTGTCTTACCCGAGGCACAATGGTCCATTTGTAAGGGTTATTATCTCATTTCCATATGACATCAATGAATCATGGACGTTTTTTGCATACAAACTTTGTGCTCATTGTTTTTATTTTTACATTTTTCATTTCTTTCAAAGATAGATATACCCTTACACACACTCACACTCACAATGCAGGTCTACATCCATTCAGGATCCCATGGATAACGGTTCTGCTATAGATTTTTATGACTCTGAAAATCTAATCTACCAAGCCGAAGACGAAGGTGAGGAAGATTGTGAAGTAACAGGGGAACTTTCCAGATTACTACTACAAGAAGAAAAAAACCATCCAGCCTCACGAGGAACCCGTGGATACAATCAAATTAGGTATCAAGGAAGACAAAATAGAAGTCAAGGTAGGGGCCAATCTGGAACCCAGTGTCAAGGAGCATCTGATTCAGTTGCTACACGAATATGTTGAGGTCTTTGCCTGGTCGTATGAAGACATGCCAGGGCTTGATGCATATATTGTGGTACATCGTCTACCTATAAAAGAGGATTGCCCACCGGTAAAACAAAAGGTCCATCGAATGCGACCAGATATGTCAGAGAAGATTAAAGAAGAAGTCATGAAACAATTTAATGCTGGATTCTTGGCCATCACCTTCTATCCGCAATGGGTTGCCAATGTTGTTCCCGTGCCCAAGAAAGACGACAAGGTACGAATGTGCGTGGACTACAGAGATTTGAATAGGGCAGGCCCTAAGGATGATTTCCCACTCCCCTACATTGACATCCTAGTTGAAAATATGACACAACACAAAGTGTTTTCCTTCATGGACGGTTTCTCAGGCTACAACCAAATCAAAATGGCGCCTGAGGACATGGAGAAAACAACATTTGTCACACAGTGGGGCACATACTGCTACAAGGTGATGCCGTTCGGATGGAAGAATGCTGGGGCCACCTATCAGCGTGCCATGGTAGCTTTATTTCACGACATGATACATCACGAAATAGAGGTCTATATGGATGACATGATAGCTAGATCACAAACAGAAGAAGAGCATCTTGATCATCTACAGAAACTGTTTGAGAGGCTAAAGAAGTACAAACTGAGGTTAAACCCAAATAAACGCACGTTTGGAGTAAGGTCTGGTAAACTCCTAGGCTTTGTCATCAGCAACAAGAGTATTGAAGTGGATCCTGCCAAAGTGAAAGTGATACAAGAGATGCCTGCTCCTCGTACTGAGAAGGAAGTCAGAGGATTCTTGGGATGTTTAAACTACATTGCCAAATTCATTTCTTACCTGACAGCTACTTGTGAACCAATCTTCAAACTATTGAAGAAAGATCAAGTAGTCAAATGGAATGATGAATGCCAAACTGCTTTCGATAAGACCAAAGAATACCTGTAAGAGCCTCCTGTTTTAATGCCACCAGTCGAGGGAAGACCATTAATCATGTATCTAACTGTTTTAGAAAATTCAATGGGGTGTGTGTTGGGGCAGCATGACGAGTCTGCCTGAAAAGAGAATGTTATTTATTACCTGAGCAAAAAGTTTACCGACTGTGAAACAAGATATTCACTGCTCGAGAAAACTTGCTGCGCTCTGGCTTGGGCTGCTCGCTGGTTAAGACAGTATATGGTGACCCATACTACTTTGTTGATATCTAAGATGGATCCGATAAAATATATCTTCGAGAAACCTGCTCTCTCTGGGAGAATAGCAAGATGGCAAATGATCCTGACAGAATATGACATACAATATACTACCCAGAAAGCAATAAAGGGCAGTGTATTAGCTTATCACCTTGCTCACAAGATTTAGAAGACTACCAGTCCATGAAGTTCGAATTTCCGGATGAAGACATCATGAAGTTAGACAACTGTAGAGAATTCAGGCCATATGACAGACCTGAACAAGGATCCCGGTGGACCCTGTTCTTTGATGGGGCATCCAACGCACTTAGAAATGGTATCGGTGCTATACTCATATCTTCTGAAGGGTGTCATACTCCCTTTACCCCAAGACTCTGCTTCAATTTTACAAATAACATGGCAGAATACGAAGCATGCATCTTTGGTCTCAGAGCTTCCATAGACTTGGGGATCAAATCCTTAAATGTATTTGGAGATTCAGCTTTGGTCATCAGTCAAATCAAAGGGGAATGGGACACCAAACACCATAACCTTATCCCTTATAAAGAACATGTTTTGACATTGCTACCACATTTTGATAAGATTACCTTTGAGCATTTCCCGCGAGAAGAAAATCAGCTAGCAGACGCACTAGCCACAATGTCATCTATGTTTAAACATAATTGGGATAACGAGGCTCCCCAGATCACCATCGAACGAATGGATGAACCAACACACTGTCACGAGATTAATACTGAAGAAGTAGTGGACCAGCCTTGGTTTCACGAAGTCAAGAGGTATCTCGAAACCCAAGAATATCCGGAAGGAGCTTCAGTCAACGATAAGAAGTTCTTAAGAAGATTTTCTGCTAAATTCTTCCTTAGTAATGACATTCTTTACAAATGCAACTACGACTTCATATTACTTTGGTGCATAGACAAGATTGAAGCTGAAAGGATCATGACTAAATTACATGAAGGCACTTTTAGCACCCATTCTAGTAGGCATACGATGGCAAAGAAAATCCTACAGGCAGGCTATTACTGGTCTACCATGGAAGAAGATTGCTATCAACACTCTCGAACTTGCCATAAGTGTCAGATCTATGCTGACAAGGTGCACGTACCTCCGGTTCCTCTAAATGTCTTGACATCTCCTTGGCCCTTTGCTATAGGGGGATTGATATGATTGGGGAAATCAAGCCAACGGCCTCTAATGGACACCGCTTCATCTTAGTGGCCATTGATTATTTTACAAAGTGGGTGGAGTCAGCTTCCTTCGCTTCCGTTACCAAGAATGTTGTCGCCCGGTTCATCAAGTAGAATCTCATTTGTCATTACAGTATCCTGGAGAGGATCATTACAGACAATGGTACGAACCTGAACAATACTATGATCACCGCCCTGTGCGAGCAATTCAAGATCTAGCATCACAATTCTTCCCCTTAACGGCCAAATATGAATGGTGTTGTCGAAGCCGCGAATAAAAACATTAAAAAGATCATACAGAAAATGGCAGTCACATATAAAGACTGGAATGAGATGTTACCATTCGCTCTCCACGGGTATCGTACTACAGCTCGCACATCAACCGGGGAAACACCCTATTCTTTGGTATACAGCATGGAAGTTGTCTTGCTTATTGAGTTTCAGATCCACTCTCTAAGAATTATGAAGGATGCAGGTCTGAATAAAGACGATTGGATCCAGACTCGACTTGATCAACTGGACTTAATTGATGAGAAGAGACTTACTGCTGTCTGCCATGGTCAAATGTATCAAAAACGTATGATCAAGGCTTTCAACAAAAAGATCAGACGCCAAGTATATCAAGTTATGGATCTGGTAATCAAACGTATCATACTACAGCAAGGTGATCCCATGGGAAAATGGACTCCTACATATGAAGGACCATTTGTAATAAAAAATATATTCTCTGGTAGAGCACTGATCTTGACTACCATGGATGGTGACGATCTGCCACACCCTACGAACACAGACATAGTCAAAAGATGCTACGCATAAGAGACCCTCTAGGTTGACACACCTAAGCAAAACAAGGGCATCCTGGCGAACCAAAAAAGGTTCGGGAAAAAATTAGGGATAAAACAAAAAAATTTGTACACCCGACACGCTGAAAACCAGAAATGGCGACTTGGGCAAAAAAGAGTATCCCGGTGGACTGAAAACCCAAAAGGGCGGTCCAGGAAAAAGTTAGGGAATTAAAGCGTATGACTATGTCCCGTTGGATCACCTTACGGACAACTTGCAAACTCGACATTTCTGACCAATTCAATCATCTTCGGACAAGGCAATAAATAGAAAAGATGCTCAGAGATACAAAGGCTATAGCATAATGGGAACCCCATGGGATTATTACACATAGATATCTTTTCTTTGTATTAAAATTTTCAGTTATTATGACGGCATTCTCTTACTAGAATGTTTGTCTCACTGTACGAAAATACTTACTCAAAGTCAATACAAAGATATTCCTTTGAAAGTGCAAAACTATTTGTTTTCTTTACTCTTATGTTTTGTTTACAAAAATGTCCAATGATTCATTGTTGAACATATACATTTGAACATAATCATTGTTTACAAATAAACAAAATAAAAGACAATTATTGATGGCTTTAAGAGATAGGGAAATCTCTCTAAGTTATTTTCCAAAAACATTCCCCACAGTGTACAGTTTAATCCCCATCGGAACAAAGCTTCCAATTATCAATCCCCGGTAGAAATCATCCATTTTCTCCAGATTCCCCAAATAGATTTTTCAAGCAGTACACGGCTTTCCCCTTACAACAAAGTTTATTTCTCTAAACGAAAATTCATCAACGCTTCGACTTCAAGACATGAAGACTTAGATATCCTCAGCAACATTCAGGGATTTATTTTCCCCAATCCAACAAACAGCGCAATAGACTAGCTCGCATACGCATACATTGCATCCGCATATCATAAACATTGATAAAACAAATGCATTATATCATACATTTCATACAACATGACTTTGCATTTTAGCTAACATTTTACCCTTTTCAGGATAAGATTAACAGCTACCATTAACAATGTTCAAAGTTTGCAAATACAGTTCAGATGCGCTCCAGACACGGATGCCATTCTGATACTCATTCAGAGTCAATTCTCAGATACAGTTCAGATACGCTCCAGACATGGATGCCATTCTGATACTCATTCAAATGCAACTCTCAGATACAATTCAGATACGCTCCAGACACAAATGTCATTCTGATACTCATTCAGAGTCAATTCTCAGATACAGTTCAGATACACTCTAGACACGGATGTCATTCTGATACTCATTCAAATGCAATTCTCAAGGTACAGTTCAGATACGTTCCAGACACGAATGCCATTCTGATACTCATTCAGATTCAACTTTCAGATACAGTTCAAATACGCTCCAGACACGAATTCCATTCTGATACTCATTTAAAATCAACTCCAAGATACAGTTCAGATACGCTCCAGACACGGACGCCATTCTGATACTCATTCTTTCAGCTTACAAGTTACAGTTCAAACAATCACTTTTGGATGGCATCTACAAGCCCATCTCCTAGAAATTTCTATCACCTCTCCAAATGGCGTCTTTAAGCCCATTCCCTCAACCATCATATCACCGAGTGCAAATTTCTGGGCACTCTAGTGTCCAATCATCTTCCACCTTCGAGTCACGAATGGCGAAACTCGCCAATCTAATTCTTCAGGCTTAAGAAGATTGAACAGGGGAAGCTATTGTACCCCAAAATTTTCCCTCTCACTTATCAAGAATTTGCTCACAAGATCTCCTTGGATTCAAGACTGCACTAGGGTTTGATCAGCTCAAGACACCTCCTTAAGCACTGATGACCAAGATTAGGGTTTGAGTTTGCAAAAGGATTTTTGAACTATCAATGCTTCATATGACTTTCATGGAACATTATGGACCCCCAAGATTACTCATGTCAAGTTTCAAGCCTTGGATCACACTTTTGATCAGTCAATTGAATAGTTGACTTAAAAATCAGTTGTATTGGGGAAAAAGTCAACCATGGCCAATTTACAGTCAAACCTCATAATTTTTTATCCACATCAACATTTTTAACTCATATTAACCATTCGATCAAGTTTGGACCATAACTCCTCAAGAAATTTGATCAAATCTCCAAAAGGGCAAAATAGTCAAAATTAGGGTTTTGATTGGGGAAAAGGAAATTTCTAATTTTTAACTTAGCAAATGGTCAATTGGTTTAAGGCATGATCTAAAGAGTCCAATTGCACCATTTTGACCTAATGACATGGTTCAAAATATTGCAAATCCAATTGTTTGACAGATGAATTTTGCAGTCAACTAATCAAAAGTCAACTGTATACTGAAAAGTCAAACTTTGAGTTTTTGGTCAAATTCAAGTGCCAAAGATCATAATTCATCAAAACATGTTAAAATATTAAACTTATTCATCAAGAAATCAAAAAGTCAATATTTCATTTTGAAAAGTCAAAATTTCTAAACTTAGAAATTTTTCTGTGGAAATTTCATGTTTTTTCATAACTTTGAGACAAATTTTAACCATGATACAAGATGATTCAGAAGAAACTTCCAACATGAAAGTTGTAGATATCCATGAAATCTACAACTTTTCTTCACACAACTTCTTCCAAAAGTGCTTGGATCTCAAGTTATAATTTCAAGAACATAGGGTTATGAAACTAAACACTTAGTGAAATTTTACCCTAGTTTGGTCAGGATTTTGACTCAACTTCATGGCACTTTTTCATATAGTTCCAAGGGGAATCTTAAAAATCAATTCAAAGATGGTTTGTAGATCACATTGCAAGCTTTCCAAAATATCCAAGAACTCCTTGATATCATTCTTGAGTAGGGATAATCGAAGAGATGTAGTTGGTGTTTTGTCACTTGAGTTACAAGGCATTTTGTGATGAACAAGAATTCAATTTCAAACCTATGCTGCACAATCTTGTTTTGCAGGCCTCTAAGCCTCAAGATTTCTCCATAATCAGAAGAATACACTTGCTTTTGAGCTATTATCCAAGTGTTCCAAGCATTTTCCAAGCCAATTTGCCATTTTAGGAAGAAAGTTACCATTCCATTCTTGAAAAGTTGCTTTAATCACAAAGTCAACTTGTCTTGAGCTTCTAACTTGTTCTTTCTGCACTCACAACCCCTATAAACCAAAATCAAGGTGTCTAAGGCCTGAAGAAGCTCAGGACATGCTTGTACAATACTTGAGATTTGTCATTTCACTTTTTTCAAAAGCAAGTTATAGAGCCATAACCCTATAACTCAGAAGCCTGGAGTGATTTTGTGATGAAATCTTTTCCATACATATTAACAAGTTAATTGAAACACAGGACACGTTTTCACAAGTCCTAAAACACTCCCAAGCATGTTGCTGCACAGAACTTCCTAAACTTGACAGTTTAGAGCAAAAACTCACCATCTTCATTTCCACTCGTGCGTTTTGAAAACTAATCATCCAAACACCTTCCATACATCATATCAAAGTGATCCAGGCCCTCATTTCATAACTGTAACTCCTCCATCATCATCCACCATTTTCAAAACTGAAGCTTGCAACTTGACTTGGGTAGGGAGTTCAAGCCATCCTCAAAGCAAAGAGGAGTTGGAACATATTCAAGGAGGTCCAGGCAAGCTATAGAAATCATCAGGCCATCACAAAGGGTGCTCAAACTCCATACACGACTCCAGCTGCAAGAGGTAAGTTTTCAAACTTCTATCTCTTCATACAGGCATCATTTGAGTTTGGTTTGTGAAGGTAAAATGTAGATACCATTGCCACGAAGCTGTACATATCCATAGTTTACATTTATATGGCCTGAGCTTAGAGAATTTTAAGGTTGAAGTTTTTTGAAATTTTTAGGTTTTGAATTAGGGCTAGAAAAATTCTCATTCATCTTTGATTGTTAGCTTAAGTTGTTTATATGTTTGGATTCATGGGAAAAAATGCCACGACTTTCATGTTTGAACTTTTCATTTTTGTTGAGAGATGAAGAAGATATAGGACTTTGGCTGGAGGTTGAAGATGAAGTCTTCAGAACATGTTTTGCCTTATATATTTATTATTTCATTTGTATTAACGGATGTACAGCCACCCCAGTGGTAAGGCAACACGCGTTATTGGTAGAGTTCACGGGTTCGAACCTCTGCGCTGCCTTTTTGCATTTGTTTTAGATTTTTTTGGTTATTTTTTCAGCAAATAGGCGCTGGGCCTTTTGGGCTTAGTTTTTGTTTTGTTTTTTTGCTTACTAACCCCCCTGCAGGCTTTTGACACCCCTGGCCCAATTTTATTTTATTTCTTCATTTTATATTTTTTATTTATTTTCTCAAATATATTTTCTAAATACTAAAAAATGATAAAAATAAAACAAAAATGATATTCTATATTTTGATTTATTTTATTTTATTTTTCCATAAATAAAAATATTTTTCATTCTTCATACTTTATTTATTTATTTAAGTAAATATTATAAACTTAATTAATATTGTATTATTTATTTATTTTTCTTCACACCATTTAAAATATATTGTATTAATACCAAAAAGACTAAAAATTATTTTATAATGCTATAAATATTTTCAAGATAAAAAATGCCAAAAAAAAAATACTTTTCTTAAACTTATTTTCTTTTGATTAATAGAATTAGGGTTTTCATCTAAAATCTCTTCTCAACAATTTCAAACTTAATAAATTATTTTCTTTACTTTATTAGGTTACGGTAAAATTCCTTTTCATAAAACATCAAACAAAATATCCATTTTCTTCACATTTACCTTCTTGCAAATTTAATTCATCTTGTGCATTATTTATTTCAATTCTTATATAAATTCAATTTGGTTGTAATAGACTAATTAGGATTTTAATTTCTTGTAATCCCCATTTGTAATTTGTACACCCCCTCCCATAAATGTTTTAATAGCGTAGTAACTTTAAAATTCCGCAATTTATTGCTTTATATACAATTGTTAGTAATTAGGGTTTGTATGGAAATATCTAAAACCAATACCTATAAAACCCTAATTCAAGACAAAAACAAGCATGAAAATGATACACTTGAACACAAGCACCCTTAGGGTTATCCCACTTGGTTGCCTTATACAAAATAACCATATTACGCATGTAAGGTATCTTGGCAAAAATAAACAAATATAAGATCATAGTCCCTCAATGACACTATCTAAGTTGTCTTACAAATGATCTTAGTCCCTCAAAATAATGCTAAGATACCTTGCAACATTTCTAATCATGTTTATACGATGACCCACGCTCGTCCCGTTTACATCCAAAGATAGGGTTGCTTACTAAATTAATGGTAAGACAATAATGTCAAAGGAAGAGAAAATGAACGAGAAAGACATTTGAGTAGGTAGATTGCTCCTAATTACTTGCAACATTTCAAAACAAACATCCTATCTATTTTTAAAAACAAACATACACTCTTTCAAACATCTTACAAACATTGAAAATATTTTCAAAAGATCACACATCTTTGTATACATTCTTACGAACGAGAATCATTACAAAGATTGCCTAAACAATGGCCTCTTTACAAAATACTTTCAAAAACCGCACAAAGCACAATTTCAAACAAAAGCAATTGATCTAGCAAGTAACTAAGAGCCCATGGAAAACCATGGATGAAAAGAATGCTAATACCTTCCCTTTTCATAATCTACCCCCCGAACTCAAGAAATAATCTCAAAGGTCTTTCCTGTGCTTTTTCACCTTTCCTTTTGGATAAAAGAAAAGTCGGTGGCGACTCTTGCTAACCGCAACATTTGCAATCAAATGTAAAACCCTCAAGTCAATTCTACCACCGTATCACATAGTCCATTCGATACAATTGCTAAAGCATCCTTACATGTTGCCTTCGATGACCATTCGATGACCCTACGCATGTCCCTTCATATCCAATAGATAGGGCTACCTACCAACTAACGGTATGGATAATAATATCTCTAAAGGAGAAGGAAAATAACAAGAAAGACTTTAGTAGGTAAGAAACTCATAATTGGTTGCTCACAACTTTTCTCAACATTTTTCACATATCACTTTCAAACAAATATTTTCAAAACACTTTGTACGCATTCTTGAGGACTGATTTAATAATCATTACAAAGTCGGTCTTACATTTACTTTTCAAAATATTTTCAAACAAATCACACACACAAAGCCATTTTTTAAAGTTAGCTAAGCAATTAAGAACCCGTAGATAACTACGGATGAAAAGGGTGCTAATACCTTCCCTTTTCATAACTTACCCCCGAACTCAAAATCTATCAAATGTCTTTCCTGTTCTTTTCACATTTCTTAAAATATTGGATAAAATAATAGTCGATGGCGACTCTTGCTATCCGCATATTTGGATAAAACCAAAAAAGTCAATTCTCCCACCGTATTACAGTTGCACAAGTGCACACCTTGTATCTCAAGCAACTAAGCAACAAGTTCAAAATAGTAAGGTAAAAATTCAACATAAGGAGAATGAATAAATATTGATCTAATAAGGTAAATTGATTCTCAAATCCTAAAGGGGTTATCCTTGAACTTATCCTCAAACTCCAAATGTTAATCAAGACAAACAATGATCACATACAATGTTTAAATCAAAGTAAAATAGGAAAACAACCAATATATTCAAACAAAAATATTTCAAACAACTTAAGACTATCAAAATTCAGAATCAAGTGTCACCATACATTCAAAGTTGAATAAAAATAGAAAATAAAATTGAAAGATAGAAACTAGCTCCACAAGGAATCCATACAAGCACACTTCACAAATAATTTTCAAATGAAATAAAATTGATCAAGATATTGGAAAAAATTATCAAAGAATTAGAAAATATTCCTGAACTTCAAAATATTTTTCTCATATTTTTTATGTCAAATAAAAGTTGAAAATAAAATTCAAATAACAAAACTAGTTGGAAACAAGATCAAACTAGACACACTATATCATAAAATAGATAAAAAATACCAAAATAGAAAATAAAAATGAGTAAAAAATGTCATGGATTCAAAACATACTTAGGTATGCAAAACATATTTTTTCACATTTTTAATGTCACTGCAATATTTAAAATTAAATCTAACTTCTAGTTTAAGTTGGTGAATTCAACAAAATAATACACAAACTTGTCAATTTTAGAATTAAATGCAAACAATTGTTAAAAAAAGAGATAAAAATCTCTAAATCAATCTATGAACATAAGGAAGTTATAAAATATTTTTGGTGATTTTTTAGATTGATGAAAAATTGGAAAATTAAATAAAAAATGATAAAAGGTGATTAAAAAACCTAATTGATCTCTATAAATTAATTAATTATCTAAAAATGTTAAAATAATAAAATGAAAATTATAAACCGAAATTAGGCTAAAAGTAAAGTCCAAAATATTTTTTGTGTAATTTTTGAACAAGTGAAGCTATTGAAAATAATTTTTACAAAACAATTAAATTGAAATAAAATTCAAATATGAAAAGGACCTATAACATCTATTATCTACCAAATGCGCTGCGAAAAGCTTTTATCCATGTTCAATCAAAAACGTCAACGTAATCATCCATGTTAAAGAAGTAAAAAACCTAACACGATATATAGTGCTAACAAGCCAATTTCATATCATCATAGCTCCTTCGTTTCTCAATGAAATCAAACGATATAAACACTAAAATTGAAGATCAAACTTCAAGGAACACAATGACATTAAAAATTTCCATAATCCATACATGAATCATAGATAAAAATGAGCACAAATATCACTGATTGCTAGAAATTTAGACATGTTCAAAAACACATCTATCACACAATCTTTAGATCCAGTTTACAAGCTCGATACTCTACGAAATCATGTGATATTTAAAATAAAAATGTAGATCTCATATGGTATAACATCATAGCATCAAGTAAATCATCAAACAAGCATCACATCTCATAGAAAATCAAGCTAAAACTCACAATTCCATCAATTTTCATAGAACATTCAAACAACAACACAAGCTCGAACTCAACAATTCATATACCTCGCACTTATTATGCCGCCAGCTAATGCACATGAGCATGATTACAAGCATTGAAATACCCTAGCATGACAGATTGAAGTTTAAGAAACTTACCTTGATGTGAAAAATAAATTCACAGTTTCTCTAGCTATAGTTGAAAAGAAACATAAAGGATCTTCTTTCCTAGATCCAGAAATAAGAATGAAAACTTTAATTTGAAGAATGCTTGAGAGAACTGAGAGAGAAAGAGAGCTCGATAATTTTGAGAATGAAGGAGAAAATTTGGATCTAATTTCTGTGAATGAAGAGTGCGTGTATTGCAAAGAAGAGAATGGTTTGCTTATAAATAGTGAGAAAGAGTAGGGAGCAAGCTTGCTTTGAGGGCAATGAGGTCTTTGTTCTCTCAAGACCATTTGAGGGCATTATGGACAAATCTTGGCAAAAATGGAAATAGAAACAACAACTTGCATTTTGCTTTGTGTAAGGTGATGCCCTTGTGTAATTTTAGTGAGAAATTAGAGTGAGATAAAGGTGAATAAGGTGCGAGCACATGGGGGAAACCGTATAGTTCATGAGTGGAAAGAAGAAAGTATCTTATTATGGCAAGCAGTGTGAAATGTATGCATGTACAACATGGGATTTCTTGGCTCATTTTGGGAAAGAAAATGATGTGAATATGATATGAAGTGTGTGCATGAGGTGCATAATAATCATCATGCAACAGATTCCCTCATATGCACAAGAATCCATACCTATCTTGACTTGCATGAACATAGAGCCATCCATGACCAATACTCAATATCTCTCTCATCTCTTGTGTGTTTCTCATAAACTTGATACCTTTAAAAAGCTAAGATAATATACTTCAAAGTTGATGTTGAGAACAAATTGATTTGAAGCTTGTGAGAACCCTAAAACTTAGCACGAAAATATGGAATCTTGATTTGGTAAGCCTGGAACGCACACATATTAGTTGGTCATGCTTGTACCTTGTCATATTTAAAACCTCAAATCCCAAGCATGATATATCTCTAACTACTGAACTAAAGGATATTATGTAAAAAGCAAAGTTGTATAGGAGAGTTCCAATTTCATTTTTGAAGTTGATGACTTTTTAAAAAATGAATGATTCCATAAGAAAAATGATGATGAACATATGCCCAAAAGGTGTTTGATAAAATTCTTGTCCAGATGCATGCGCGGGCTTCTCATGTTGGGAAAGTTGATAACTTCAAACAACACAATCCTAAACTCAATATCCCCTTTTACACTGAATCAAATGCAATAATCTTTGAAACAAAGTTGGAGGGGATCAAACAAACTTCAATTATCTAGTTGACACTTTTTAAAATTGAATTTATTTGGATCTTCAAAACTGGCCATGAAGAGAGTTGATTCTTAGGTCAAAACCTTAAAATTCTTTAAGCGTCAAAAACTTCTAAGCACCATAACTTTCTCTTATTTTATTTTTTGGACTTGAGATCACAAGGACAAAGTTGAAGAACTTTTCGTCCTATTTCCAAGCATGTAGAGTTTGTATTTTTTCAATAAAAAATGAAGAAGTTGTGATTTTTTGAAATCCAGCCCTATGAGTTTCCATACTTAGTAAACTTTCATATTTCACCAAAATACCTTCATGAACAAGTTAAATTCAAAATCCATCTTTCTCTTTAATTTCTTCAACCATAGGCTACATGACATTGAAACATGATTATTGACTTCAACTTTGACCATAAGCCCCCTTAGTCAGCATTTGACTTTTGTTGACTTTTGCTCAGATGACTATTTTACCCCCAATTGATCAATTGAACCACTTCCAATCAAAATTGATGATCAATCCTTCAATCATAGGTGCTCGTGGACATGTAGAGAAGCATGGAATCAAGTATTTCCCAAAAAGTCAACGATATCCTGATTAAATCAAAAATCCTAATTTTGGCCCTCTAAGCTAAGAGATGATGATCCTGTCTCAAAAACCTAATTCCAAGGAACATGATGAGAGATTACTTGAACATATATGTCTCATACAATAATGAGAGGAAATTTATTCATAAATTTGGCCCACACAAGTATCAAACACTTCATCTGGCCAAACTCCTAATCTCAAGAGATGCATAAGAGAACAACGATTTAAGAATCAACACTTGCAATTTCAAACTTCTGATGAATCAAAGAGACAATTTAGATGTCTTGAGTTATGAGAAACCCTTGTGGCTTGAGTGACTCAAAAATTGAGGGCATGAGACCTTTCTTGCACTGATTGTTAACACACACCTTTCATTGCTTGTAGAGGAATTTAATAACCAAAATACCTTGATCCTATTACAATGTATGAATGCATATGATGAAACATAAGCCTTTAAATTTCTAAAAATAAGAGGGTAATTTTTGGGGTGCAATATCTTCATCACGCTTAGGTTACATATCTAAATGACACGCAACTAACAATTCTTGTCAACTACTTTCGAGTCCACGTGATGTAGTCCATTTCACGATTGACACTCAGCTCCGTACACAAGCTTGGATTAAACTTTGTTTCTTTCCATATACTCTCGGGATACAAAACTCATGTGCTCAAATAAAAGAGTGTGACACTTCACTACCACTTCAACTCAAGATAATCAAATATACATACTTGCGACTAGGATATTACTATCACATACTTTCTTAGTACAAAGTTATAACTCTCTCTACTTCACCTCATACTCTAGAAATATTTGTATGTGAACAATCATTAGTTGCATGCTCTTATCTTAGCATCAATGAAACCATAGTGATACCACTATGCATTTTTCTGAAATGCACCCATTATGATAGTTGTATTGTAAGATTTACGCTGCTCACTCAGTCTACATTTTCTTCCCTTTTTACGGCGACCCTCTTAAATTAAATTATGGGAGCATTATAGAATTTAATTAGGTCTAAATTATCTCTCTCTCTCTCTCTCTCTCTCTCTCTCTCTCTCTCTCTCTCTCTCTCTCTCTCTCTCTCTCTCTCTCTCTCTCTCTCTCTCTCTCTCTCTTGACACAAACCTTTTTTCCAATGTTCCTTGAGAAACTCAAAATTCTCCTAACAGTCTCGTACTAACATTAAATATTTTGATGATTTATCCTGAACCCGGTCTCTCTTTTAAGAATGGGTAAACTTAGTCTATATTCTACCCTTCATCTAGTGAAGTCATTTTAGCTTGGAATAGGCATTCATGTGTTCGAGTCTCTTCGCGTACTTCTCCACTTCCTTAGACCTTCAACAAAATTGTGAATTTCAATACCTATCGAGCCTTCAACCATTTGGAAGGTGCCATTCTGAAAATACTCCCTAAAGTACTCTCGCCCCTCCGAGATGTTCTAGTGACCTTATGAGTTGAGACACTAGTATACCACCTCTCTTCCAAGCCATGTGTCACACGTACGACAAACTATCCTTTCTATCTCAGTGTATGGAATTACTTATAATACATGTTCTATACCAGTGGGTCACTCTTGTTCTACTAACAGGCTCACACGTACCTCAAAACTCCGACAAATTCATCCAATAGAAATACTCAACTCTCGATTTCTCTAATACTATAAGATTACTTAAACTATGCACCACTCTGTACTTCCACATTACCTAAATCACAACTCTTTCTATGACTTCAACTGAGCTCACTGGTTACCCTTACCTTCAAATTCCTGGCTTGAGTCTACTCTCAAAGCACATGCTCAAATAAGCTTCAGCGTCCTCATGGTCACTCAACAATGATCCTACCTACCACGTACATATATATTAGTTTATCACACCCCGTACTACACACTGTGACATTAAGAATCATTTTGGTAAAACACAGATAAGGTATGAATTGATTTACTTATGATGTTTCAAGGCTGGGTCGAGAATCGACCTGCTAAGATATCATTTGTAAGCCCCATATAATATACATTTAGAAAATAGATTATACACAATGTTAATTAGTTTTGATACAATATAAGAGCCTATTGGCATTCATTAAATATACATGTCCAAAATAAAATATACCACCATGGAACATGACATACAATAATGGCTAATCAAAAACTAAGATCTATGTATAATATACACATTGCACATAATCCACATCGGAAGATCATGATAATGAAAGTCTTCGAAACATCATCCGAAGAGATTTCCCTTGTCTTCAACCTGATAAGAACTACTTGAAAAACAATAATAATATTGGGGTGAGATAATAATCTCAGTTAGTTCCTGTATCTTATGGGTCCACTCAGCTCTAAAGGTATCTCTTACCAATTTCTTAACCTAAGTCACTCAACTTCATCCTACTTGTGCATGCTTACACGATAGAAAAATAACTTAAGCATCTAAGGTATATTTACATTGTATGGGAAATACACAACACGAGTTATCATAACTCAATAAATCACTATCCGCGAATGCAAACAACAAAGTACATTTCCCTGATAGATCCTATGTCTAGGATTATGGACACAGATCACAGATCTCTGCTGCCTCGGACTACTTTCACCAACCGATCCAAATCCATGGACTATGAACACGGGTCACGATTATCTGCATAATCAAGGAACGTCTTTCCCTAACTAGTGTGACTCTATAAACTATGGTCACAGGTCAAGGACCTTCTAAAGAATGGAATACTTCTCCCTAGTTGATCTAAATCTACGAACTTAGGACATGGGTCACGGTATCCACCAATAAATTATTCTTCTTCCCAGTTGCTACTCTATATGAGTCTATAACTCAGATGCGTATGAATAAGGTTACTCCTAAATACATAATTTGTCTCGTCAACTTTCATGTGGTTATGTTATAACCATCATGGAATTTTACACCATTTACATGTGATTATATCACAATCATAACATAAACAATGTACTTCCCTACTAACTAGTTCAATTTGAAATAGGACCATCGTTAATGTTGTACCCCAAAATTTGCCCTCCCATATTTCTCAACACATGGCAAGTGAGGTCCCCAAGTTTCTCAAGGAAGTTCAAGAGTTGACCAGACAAACTCTCTCCTAAGGCAGTATACCTCAAATTAGGGTTTCCATCTTCATCAAGATGTGTGAACCACAAAGGACTAAAATTATCACCATTTCCTAATATGTTCTCAAGATCATCCATGTCAAGTTTCAAACCTTGCAGAAGAAGTTTGCTTAGTCAATTGCTCAAATGCCTAAAAATCAACTGTACTAGGTAAAAAGTCAACTGTGGCCCACATACAGTCAAACTTCAAGATTTTTGGTCAACATCCTAATTTTGAAGTATTATCCATAATTTGATCAAGGGTTGATCATGATTCCTCAAGGATTGCTCACAATTCATTAAAACCCAAAAGTTGCTAAATTAGGGTTTTAAAGGAAAAGTCAACTCAACTTTGACCAAGCATAACTTTCTCATACTTTATCAGAAATGACCTATCCAAAGCTAATTTTGAAGAGGATGCAATTCCCTACAATTCCTATTCATCTCCCAAGTCCATAACATGCACTCACAAAAAGATATGAATTTAGACATTATAGGTCCTTTTAAAAAGTCATCAAAAACACCTTTTGGGTCAAAACTTCATACATGAACATGGAAGACTCAATTGAGATGAGTCCAAAAGGGTTGCTTATAGGACATCCTAAGATTTCTAAAAAGTCTAAGAACACCTCTCTAGGGTCAAAATTGAGAGAGTTATGCATTGGCCAAGTTGACCATTTTTGCAAAATTGCCAAAAATTAAAAGTGCTCAAATTTGCATTTTTTGCTAAATGGGCCCAACTTTTTATGATTCCACCTCATTTATAATGTGGTCCACGACTCAAATGTTCACTCACCCATTATGTGCTTCATTTTTCAATTTATTTTAATTTTTCATTAATTAAAAAGTGAATTAAATCAAATAAATGATGAAAATTAACAAATATATGATTTGGTTTGTTTTTCGACAGATTGGCAATCAAGATATGCTAAGTAAACAAGATCAAATCGCATCAAGGACAATTGGTACAAGAAAGACATGTTTTGGATCAAAATAGCAACATATCATATAGCTTGCAAATCAAATCAAATCTTGGATAAATGCAAAGATTTAGTCCAAGTTTGTTAACCTAATTCACTCTAGGTTATATAATGAAGAATTCCAGATCAAAAAACAAGGGTTAGAGGTCGTGAGAGGCATAGAACAAAACTCAAAAAAGTGACAAAAAGTGTTGGATCGTTTTTGAATCTAGAGATCAATTCAGACCATTCCAACACTGCTAATCGATTCTTGTACCTTCCCAGAAGCCAATTGGATCTGTTGCAAGGCTTGAAGCACCCAGAAACACCAACTGTAACTCACAGGGTTTGCGTTTTTTTCCAGAATCGATTATCCCAGTTCTTGCATCATTAGAAATTTTAATTTTTGTATTAGTGTTTATCACCATGTTTGCAAGCTAACCATGTCATTTAATTGCATTTTTGAAGCTTATACACGCATCTGCCATTGTTAGGGTTTTTATGTTCTTGTTTAGGGTTTCTTGATGCAGGAAAAATTAGGCCTTGAGTCAGGTACCATGAGGCTCGTGAGGATGAGATGAGTTGATTGGTACCATTACTTTTATTTTATCTTGCTCGTGTGTAATTTTTGAGATGAACAGGGTTATACCTACAGTGAACGTCTGTAGGTAAAAGTCTCTTTTTCTAAAATAACGGTTGCCAGGAAGAAGACGCTGGCGTGTCAAGCAGCCATTGGGACGTTTAAATTTCGCGCCTTGGATTCAACTCTTTTTCTTTTCTTATATTATGTTTTATTGTTATTATAATAACAAGTTAACAACGCAGCTCAATTGGCAACGCTTCATTGGTAGGGAATACAAGGACCTGGGTTTGATCCCAGGTCCCAACAAAATGTATTTTCTTGTTTTCCCTTTGTAGATCCAATGCAATACTCTATCACACGCCTTCCATACACCCTCAACGCCTGGCCACTGGATGCCCAGCTCATCAGATCTAACGCTCTAGCCTGAAGGACCATGGTACACATGGAAATCAATGTTTAACAGAATCAGACAGGTCAACCTGAGCTTAGCTTATTGGGCCAAGGACTTCAGTTCAACACCCTCAGATTTGCTAACAACAACACATGCCCATTATTTCTTTCATATTTTTATTCCCTTATTTAATTATTTTGCTTAATTAGTTTTTTTTCACAAAAATTAATCACTTTTCATATTTAATCATAAAAATCAATAAATCACAAAATACCAAAAAAAAAGGTTTTTTTTAATAAATTATTTTAATTAGGAATCTAGGTTAATTTAATTTCTTTTTACAATTAAAATCAATTAGAAAACTAGGTTTAAATTCTTGATTTAATTATTTTCTTTTTAAACAAAAACACAAAAAATAGGTTAATTTAATTATTTTTCTTAATTAAAATTAATTAGTAATTAGGTTCTTTTTTGTATTCAATTATTCCTTATTTTCTCAAATAACAAAACATGACAAAAAAACATTTTTTTTCTTTAATCAATCGCAAGTAGGATTAGTCAAAGGGTCAAAACCCTAATCGCCTCGCATTTAATTTACCGCGCGCATTTATTTCTTTTATTATTTTTGTAACTGTTTTGACGATGTAATAGTTTTAATTAGGGTTTTTTACTTATCGCTTTTCCACGATTTTTGGTTATGTAATTAATCCCCCTCCCCGAAGCCTTGTAATAGTTAGGTTTTATATTTTTGCACTTTTAAATTTCTGCAATTATCAACTGTTAGATGTATGCTAATAGGATTGTATGGCAAGAATGCATGAAAAATTAAAACTGTTAGAAAACCCTAATGTGCAAAGATAATAAACTGAAAATAAATCACTCGCACATATCCACTCTTAGGGTATACTCTCACTTCGGTTGCCTTCGGTAAATGATCATTAAGCATAGGGTGTCTTAGTGGTTTCCCTCCAGTCTAAAAGATCAAATTGTCTCATTCGAATGTTGCCTCGGAAATGTTGCCTCTGAAATGTTGCCTCGAAAAGATCATAAGACTTTAGGGTTACTACTAAGGTGTCCTAATCTTGCTTTAGTGACCGTACGTCCCTTTCGAATTGACCCTTACAACTCCAACGACGGTGCTACCTATTTCTGAATAGTAGGATAGCGCTGTCTAAAGGAAACAAGAATAGAAACGATCTTTTTTCGAGTAGGTAGATGCTAGTAGGTACTTGCTCAAATCAAAACTTTTCACACTAACACCTTTCAAAACAAATTTTCAAAACAACTTCGTCACACTCTTGAGGACTGATACAAGGGTTATCACGAAGTAAAACATTTTTCAAAAACAAGCACACAAACACAAGCAATTTAAAAATGAGCAAGTACCTAAGAGCCCGTGGAAAACAACGGATAGAAAGGGTGCTAACACCTTCCCTTTCTATAATCTACCCCCCGTACTCAAAATCTCAAAAAAGGATTTTTTTTTCTGTACTTTTTCCTTTCCGGTTGGATAAAATAAAAGTCGGTGGCGACTCTTGCTTACCTCGACATTTTGCAAACAAAAAACACAAAACACAAACCAGTATTAAACAGTCGGTTCTGCCACCGTATCACAGAACTGGAGTCTCTGCTGGGGAATGTTAAGTGGGGTATACCTTAGGATCTAGGTCATTAAAATTGCTTCTCTTGATTGCTTTGTTTGCTTTACTTTTGAGGGTTTTGTTTGGTGTTACTATAGATCCTATACCCGGATCTGGGGGCACTCATTAGGTAAGTAGCAATAGACTGTGAGGGAACTGTACAACGTAAACCAATATGGTTGAAGCAGTAGCTACATTGGTGTGGCACTTTGGTTGGTATCGGTATCCCTTATGGTGAAACGAGGAGAATACGGGGCTACTGTGTGGTGTCGTGAAGCACTAACAAATCTTAGAACCTTAGTTGAACAACTTGGCCATTAGAAAGTAGCGAGATAGCCGACCTCAGTGTAGAGCTGAGAATTGGTTGATACTCGATGCTACACTCATTGAGATCATACTTTCGGAATATTTCGACCGCAAGAAAAGATTGCGTGAGCTGAAACCATGACCGATAAAGGATGGTCAGTAATATTGAGATCCTCTAGAACCCGATTACTTTTCTAGAACAGGTTTGAAACCAACTTAACTTCAAGAGGGTATTAACTTTGACCTCATGCAAGCCTTAAACCTAAGGGCTTTGTGTGATTTGACTGTGTTTGTAATACCTGTGTTTGCTATACCTGTGGTTTATCATGACATCATGCATCATAACATGGCATTCATGCTTCACTACACTAACCATTTCAAAGACCAAGGGAATTTATCTTTGTTCTGTTTTGCAGATCATGGCTTCCATGCATAGAAATACTATCCGAATCAGCTTTGTGCAGATACCTTCCCAACTCAAAGAGCTAGTATCAAGAGTTTCTTAAATGTGTACTTTCATTAAGATACACGGTCAACTTCTCAGCCTGGTTACTTCAAACCTTTAGGAAAAGATGATGAGCGTACTCTTTCAATTCTTCGATCCCAAGCATCACTTCTTCACCTTTCCAGACTATCAGTTGGTACCCACCTTGGAATAATTCTCTCAACTATTGGGCATACCCATTCTTGAAGAGGTACCCTTCACAAGTATAGAAGAAGTTCCTAATCCAGAATTCATTGCCTCAGCTTTGCATTTGAACGGGCCGACGTGGTATCCAATTGGGAAACTCGAAGCAGAGTCGAGGGTTTTCTAGCCAAATTTTTGTTAGACAAAGCTCAGCTATTTTGGGATGATTTGGATTTTTAGGCTTTTGAGGAGGTCTTGGCTCTTCTTATATATGGGTTAGTTCTCTTCCCTAATCCGGATTCCTTCGTAGATGTGAATGCTATCAAGATTTTCCTTTCTCGCAACCCTGTGCCTACCTTGCTTGGAGATATTTTGCACGCTCTTCATACTCGTACCATGAAGAAAAGAGGGACTCTTATGTGCTGCATGCCGTTGCTGTCGAGGTGGTTTATTTCTCACCTCCCTAAGTCTGTACCGAAGAATGAAGAAGGTTTGGGTTGGTCACAAAGGATAATGTCATTCGCTCATATGGATATTCTTTGGTGTTCCCGAGCTATGGAAGACATTGCTATTATTGACCGCTGTGGGGAGTACCCTAATGTCCCATTACTTGGTATCAGAGGGGGTATAACTTACAATCCTTGTCTAGCTTTGCGACAATTTGGTCATGCTCGAAGGGATGGTCCCCACGAGTTACTTATTGAGGGCATTGTATTCAACTATGAGGATGATGTTAATGAGTATCGCCAGAGGTTCATACGGGCTTGGGGCATGGTAAACAGATCTGACCCCAAAGAGTTGGGACCAAAGACTTCCATTCCTATGGAGCCATACCTCCAATGGGTACGAGCTCGTTCCCAGAAGCTTATGATGCCTTATGTGGCCGTATTACCAGTGATTGTGGAGCCCACTACTGAAGAAGGCATTCCTTACACGGTTCTCTATCCTTACATGCCCACTGATCTTGGGGAGTTACAGAGGTCTTAGATTCAGCTGAAGAATGAGCGGGATACTTACAGGGAACAGTTCCATAATCAAGAGACGAAGGTTTTAAAGCTCACCAGGAAGCTCCAGGAAGAAAGAGTGCTCAATGATAATATCAGCATAAAGATAAAGCGTCCATGGGACTTTTGATTTTTATTTTCTAGTTTTAGATTTATTTTATTTACTTATTTGTAACGCCTTAAAGGCATTTTGAACCTTCAAGTTTAAGCTAATAAAGTTTGTTTATTTTGGTTTGCAAGTTTAAATTTCCCGAAGTCTTTGAAATCATTACATGCGCATCCCATTATCATACACATCATTATAGGTACCACTACAGGTTTCTCATCTTCTTCGCTGTTTATTTCAGCAGAAATGTCTTCCGATCAAACTATCAAAGATATTCAGGCACATAACGCCTAGTTCCAACAGATGTTCATAAGTCTGGAAAAAGGGCAAGAGGATCTGAAAGCCCTCATTCGGAAAGAGAAGAAGAAGAAGAAGGTTGTCGGTATTCTGAATATGGGAAGAAGGTTTGGAGAAAGGTTGAAGCAACAAACTGATTTGACCTCTTCATCCAAGGAAAGGGAGAACCAAGAAGGGGAAAAGGACCCTAGTCCTGCAGTCTCTGACAATGATACGAATTACAATGATGAGCAATATCCTCCTACTGAGGATAGATACAAGCAGTTGGAAGATCGTCTGAGTGCCATGGAAGTTCAGAGGATACCTGGGTTGGATTTTGAAGAACTAGGTTTGGTGTCGGGAGTGGCCATCCCGCAAAAGCTCAAAGCTCTGGTTTTTGCCAAATATGATGGAGTGTCCTGTCCAAAGCTCCATCTCCGCTCTTATGTCAGGAAAATCCAACCCCACACCGCTGATAGAAATTTGTGGGTGCACTTCTTTCAAGATAGTCTGTCAGGGGCTCAACTTGAATGGTTCTACCAGTTGGAGGGAGCCAGTGTCCGAAACTGGGAAGATCTTACTGCTGCTTTCTACAAGCAGTATCAGTATAATTCCGACCTTGCTCCCACTCGTACTCAACTCCAGAGTATGTCCATGGGTGCAGGTGAAGGTTTTAAAGATTATGCTCAAAAATGGAGAGACTTGGCTGGGAGAGTTAAACCCCCTTTGTCTGATAGGGAGTTGGTTGATATGTTTCTTGGAACGCTATCAGGTCCATTTTTCAATCACTTGATCGGCAACTCGTCATCTTGTTTCACCGAGTTGATTTTAACTGGAGAAAGAGTAGAAGCTGGAATTTGGAGTGGTAAAATACAGAAGGATGCCTCCTCGAGTTCAGCAAAGAAGCCCTTCGCTGGTAAGAAGGAAGCCAATGCGGTCTGTAGACCGAGGGGCCAAAGCAAATCTGAACACCGTCAAACGGTAAATGCTGTAGTGATACCAAGACCCACAGTTGCTCCACAATGCAACAATCAACAAAGGGTGGAAAGACCACAATGGCAGTTTACCCGTATCAACATGACTTTAGCTGAAGTTCTACCTCATTTATTAAAATCCAACTTGGCAACCTTGAAAGAGGCTCCCAAGAATCCAAACATTACCTCTCCCAGATACAATCCCAACGCACGGTGCGCCTACCATTCTGAGAGTCCTGGACACGATACAAATGATTGATAGGCTCTGGGATATAAAGTACAAGACTTGCTCGAAGCCAAGGAGATAGAGTTTGATGCTCCAGAAAAGCTGAATGTTATAACTGCTCCCATGCCCAAACATGGTCTTGGAGTTAATGCTGTTAACACTGATTTGTTTGTGACCTCTGTTGAAGAAATTTCTACTCCTCTTATGACTATTAAGAAGAATTTGCTGTTGGCCAGTTTATTTCCGGGTTGTGGTGAAGGTTGCCACATGTGTTCGATTCTACCTTCTGGTTTTCGTTTGTTGAAGTCAGGTGTTTAGCGCCTGATGGATAATAAAGAGATTTTGTTCGAGAACACTGTGATCCCTGTTGTTCCCATTGAAGACGTTGTTATAATAACCATTTCCGCCAATCTTTCCAAGGTTTCCTCGAGAAGACCTGTTAGGATTACACCTGTTCAAAGAATTGCTCCGCTGATAATCAATGTTCCTGGTCCCATCCCGTACACCTCAGACAAGGCTGTCCCATGGCATTATGGTGTTGATGTGTATTATCATGGCATTAAGCAAGATCTGAAGAATGAAGAAGCTGATACTGATGTCAGTAATATTGTCGGGACTAGTAAGGTTACCCGAAGTGGAAGGGTTTTCTCTCCAGAGATTGCCCCGAAGATCATCAAGCCTACTGTTATTCCAACTGCTGCTCCAACCAGCACTCCTGACATTTCTCTTGTTCCTACTCCAGTTATTACCCCTGCTACTGAGCCATCTAGGACTCGGAGCAAGGAAATTATATGTGAGCCTTCCCGGACGGAGGCACCTAAGAAAATCGTTGTGGAAACCTCTAAACAAGAAATAGAAGAAATACTGAAAATCATTAAGAAGAGCGGCTACAATATGGTCGAGCAGCTGGGGCATACCCCATCAAAGATATCCATGTTGTCTCTGCTGTTGTGTTCTGAAGCCCATGTGAAGGCTTTGATTGCATTTCTCAAGATTGCGCATGTGCTGCAGGAAACTTCAGCAGATCAGTTCAAAGATTATGTGGTCAGCCTGACTGCTGATAATGGGCTGGGTTTTTCAGATGTGGATCTGACACCGAAAGGAAGGGAGCATAATGATGCTCTGTATGTCTCGATTGAGTGCAGGGGAACCATTATGGCTCATGTGCTGGTAGATACCGGGTCTTCACTAAATGTTCTGCCGAAGAAAGCGTTGGACCATTTGGATTATGAGGGTTTGACTCTAAGGCCTAGTAACATTGTGGTAAGGGCTTTTGACAGATCGAAGAGAATTGTGCACGGGGAGGTGGACATCCCTATCAAGGTGGGTTCTAAGACTTTTGGGTCCACCTTCTACGTGATGGATATCAGGCCGTCGTATTTTTACTTGTTGGGTCGTCCTTGGATCCATGAGGCTGGGGCAGTTACTTCCACACTCCATCAAATGCTGAAGTATCCGGTGAAGGGAAAGATTGTCACAGTGCGAGGTGAAGAAGAATATATGGTGAGTCACCTCAATTCCTTCCGATACGTGGAGATGGACAGGGAATTCATAGAAAATCCTTGCTAGAATTTCGAAGAGGTCCCTCAGATCTTGGCATCAACTAAAGTTACTACCAATAAACCTCCGTTGAAGAAGGCTTCTCTCAAGGACGCTAGGGCTGTGGTTGAAGAAGGTGGGTGTGCCAATTGGGCTCAGCTCACTGATTTCACTCACAAAACTGACGAATTTGGTTTGGGCTTTACTATAGGGGCTCAAAGGGTTGTTAGGCGCGCTCGGGTTGGAAGACCTCCTCTACACATCATTAATCGGGGAATTAATGCAATTGAAGACAGTGAAGAGGATTTAGACATCGACAGTTGGATCTACCCAACAACCAATGAAGGACTGAATAACTGGACGGCTAGGGACTTCATACCTATTTCTTTTATTCCACAGTAATTGACTCATTTCTTTTAAGATTTATAGTAAACAATTTGAAACTTTACGGCCCGGTGCCTTGCCCGATGCACCTTGGCTTTGCTTGTGAGGGCTATTATTTGTCATTTCATATATCATTAAGAAAGCATTGGACGTTTCTTTCATATAAATTTTGCACTCCTTGTTTTTCTTTTCTGTCTCTCACTTTATCAAAACAGCTATTCTCTTACACACACTCACGTATCATACTGCAGATCCATATCCACTCTGGATCCCATTGATAACAGCTTTGCTACTGCCAGTTATGACTTCAAAAATCCGATCAACCAAGCCGAGGACGAAGGTGAGGATTATTATGAGATGCATGGAGAACTTGCTAGACTATTACAGCAGGAAGAAAGGGCCATACAGCCTCATGAAGAGCCAGTTGAGTCAGTGAATTTGGGTACAGAGGAAGACATGAAAGAGGTTAAAATAGGTGCTAATCTGGAGCCTAGTGTCAAACAACGGTTAATATGGATGCTACACGACTATGTTGAGATCCTAGCCTGGTCCTATGAAGACATGCCTGGTTTCGACACTGAATTATGATGCATCGCCTGCCGACTAAAGAAGACTGCCCTCCGGTAAAGCAGAAGGTTCGCCGTATGCGCCCTGAAATGTCAGAGAAAATCAAGGCAGAGGTCATGAAACTGTTCGACGTAGGATTCTTAGTTGTCACTTCTTATCCGCAGTGGGTTGCCAACGTTGTTCCGGTACCTAAGAAGGACGGTAAGGTACAGATGTGTGTGGACTACAGAGATTTGAATAGGGCAAGCCCCAAGGATGACTTCCCACTTCCTCACATTGATGTTCTAGTCGACAACACCACGCAGCATAAGATCTTCTCCTTCATGGATGGTTTTTCTGGCTACAACCAGATCAAGATGGCCCCTGAGGACATGGAGAAGACAACCTTCATTACACAGTGGGGAACCTTTTGTTACAAGGTAATGCCTTTTGGGTTGAATAATGCTGGGGCAACGTATCAGTGCGCCATGGTCGCTTTGTTCCATGATATGATTCACCACGAGATCGAGGTTTATGTTGATGACATGATAGCCATGTCATAGACTGAGGAAGAGCACCTTGATCATCTCCAGAAACTATTTGACATGTTAAAGACGTACAAGTTGAGGTTGAATCCAAACAAGTGCACCTTCGGGGTAAGATCTGGTAAGCTTATGGGTTTCATCGCCAGTGATAAGGGTATTCAGGTGGATCCTGCAAAGGTAAAGGACATACAAGAGATGTCAGTCCCCCGCATAGAGAAAGAGGTTAGAGGTTTCTTGGGACGTCTGAATTATATCGCCAGGTTCATTTCACATCTAACTGCTACTTGTGAGCCAATCTTCAAGCTGCTGAAGAAAGATCAAGTGGTAAAGTGGAATGATGAATGCCAGAACGCTTTTGAATGAATCAAGGAATACCTTCAAGAACCACCAATTTTGATGCCTCCAGTTGAAGGAAGACCTTTGATATTATACTTGACAGTGCTAGACAATTCAATGGGGTGTGTGTTGGGGCAGCATGACAAGTTTGGTCGAAAAGAGCATGCCATTTATTACCTTAGAAAAAATTTACCGACTGTGAGACCCGATACTCATTGCTCGAGAAAACTTGCTGCACTTTGGCATGGGCTGCTCGTCGACTGAGACAGTATATGCTGACTCACACTACCTTGTTGATATCGAAGATGGATCCAATCAAATATATTTTCGAGAAGCCCGCCTTATCCGGAAGAATAGCAAGATGGCAGATGATCTTAACCTAGTACGACATCTAATACACAACCCAAAAATCAATCAAGGGGAGTGTATTGGCGGATCATTTGGCGCATCAGGCCGTGGATGACTACCAGTCTATGAATTTCGAGTTCCCGGATGAGAATATCATGTTGGTAACCGACTGCGAAGAACCTTGACTGGATGAAGGACCCGGGGAGGGATCCCGATGGTCTATGTATTTTGATGGAACCTCGAACGCATTAGGTAATGGCATTGGCGCTGTAATTATATCTCTTGAGGGTTGTCATACTCCGTTCACCGCCCGATTATGTTTTAACTGCACCAACAATATGGCGGAGTATGAAGCGTGTATCATGGGTCTTCGAGCTGCTATTGACCTGAGGATTAATTTCTTGAGTGTATTCGGAGATTACGCTTTGGTAATAAGTCAGATCAAAGGAGAGTGGGATACGAAGCACCCAAATCTTATTCATTACAAAGAGTATGTACTGACATTGCTCCCACACTTTGAGGAGATAACCTTTGACCATTTCCCACGAGAAGAGAACCAGCTGGCGGACGCGCTAGCTACCATGTCTTATATGTTCATGGTTAGGTGGGACAATGAAGCTCCCCAGATTACCATTGAGAGGTTGGATGAACCCGCACATTGCTGTGAGATCGACATCGAAGAAGTGGTAGACAAACCCTGGTTTCACGAATTCAAAAGGTATCTCCAGGTTCAGGAGTATCCCAAAGGGGCATCCATCAATGATAAGAAGTTTCTGAGAAGGTTCGCTGCAAAGTTCTTTCTTAGCAATGAGGTCCTCTATAAGCGTAACCATGATTCAACCTTACTGCGGTGTGTAGACAAGAGCGAGGCAGAAAGGATCATGGCAGAGTTACATGAAGGTACCTTCGGAACTCATTCTAGTGGAACACCATGGCGAAGAAAATCCTACGGGAAGGATATTACTGGTCCACTATGGAAGCCAATTGTTATCAGCACTCTCGAACTTGTCATAAATGCCAAATCTATGCTGATAAGGTGCATGTGCCTCCAGTCCCTCTGAACGTCTTGACAGCTCCCTGGCCCTTTACAATGTGGGGCATCGACATGATCGGCGAGATCATACCTACTACGTCTAACAGGAACCGCTTCATTCTGGTAGCCATTGATTACTTTACGAAGTGGGTTAAGGCAGCTTCCTTTGCTACAGTAGCCAAGAACGTCGTGGCGCGGTTCATCCAACATAATCTAATCTGTCGATATGGTGTCCTAGAGAGAATTATCACTGACAATGGTATAAATCTAAACAACACAATGATCACCGAACTCTGTAAACAGTTCAAGATACAACATCATAACTCTTCTCCCTACTGGCCGGAGATGAATGGGGCCGTTGAAGCTGCTAACAAGAACATCAAGAAAATTGTGTAGAAGATGACGGTGACATACAAAGACTGGCACAAGATGTTACCATTTGCTCTTCATGGGTATCGTACCTCAGCACGGACGTCGGCAGGGGCAACACCCTACTCTTTGGTGTATAGCATGGAGGCAGTCCTACCCATCGAAGTATAGATACCCTCTCTCAAGATTATGAAGGATGCGAGTTTGAACAAAGACGTCTGGATCCAAACCCGACTTGATCAGCTAAATCTAATTGATGAAAAGAGACTTATTGCTATATGTCATGTTCAGACGCATCAAAAGCAAATGATCAAGGCTTTTAACAAGAAAGTCATACGTCAAGAATATCAAGTCGGGGATCTAGTGATCAAACGTATCATACTACCGCAAGGTGATCCCAGGGGCAAATGGACCCCCACATACGAAGGGCCATTTGTGGTTAAGAACATTTTCTCGAGAGGAGCTATGATTCTAACCACCATGGATGGTGACGACCTTCCTCACCCCGTCAATGCAGACATAGTGAAAAGATACTACACATAATCAAAGACCCGCTAGGTTGACTGGCCTAGGCAAAAATAAGGGCTTCCCTGCGAACCAAAAGGGTTCGGGAAAAAGTAAGGGATGAAAATAAAAAAACTGTACACCCGGCAAGTCGAAAACCTGAAAAGGCGACTTGGGCAAAAAAGGGTATCCTGGTGGACTGAAAACCCGAAAGGGCGGTCAAAGAAAAAATTAGGGATCGAAGCGTAACACTATGTCTCATTGGATTATCTCACAACTAAACTTCGGTATCAACTATCAAGCTCAGACGGCGCCAATCAATCTGATCCACCTTCGACCAAGCAACAAAGTAATGAGACGCTTAAAGATATAAAGGCAATAGCATAGTTGAAACCTTATGGGGTCGTTCCACATAGTTGTTTTTCTTTCTTTAACACAAATTGTAATTTCTATATTTTGGTGGTGTTCTCTTACTAGGACGTCAGCCTCCGTGTACAAAATGCCTATTACAGGCCAATTTCAAAAATCAATACAAATCATTTTCACAGGAAACTTCAATTTGTTTTTTCTTTTTTCTATTTTGTTTTGCAAGAACGTCCAATGATTTATTTTTGATATATGCATTGGAAAATAATGGTTGCTCATAAATATTTACACAAGAAAAAAAAGACGATTACTCGTAATGCCAAAAATAGGGAAAATAAGAAGTGCCCAAACCTTACAGTTACTCTGCCCATCAGGTACCGAGATAGAGCCAGCTTGAGAACATACACTCCCCACAGAGTAAAAAGTACCCAAATACAGTGATGTTAGCTTTCCCGAACAAGACATAACTCTCCCCAGCGGAGGTTCGCAGTCGCGAGTGAGTCAGTAAATTTTCCCCAAGCAGAGTTTATTTCTCTCACAAGCAGAAATTCAATCTCCAACAGAATTCATTATCACCAGCAACGGAAATTCATCCCCACCTGAGTTTATTTCTCCAAATCAGCAGATCTATCAACAGAGTTATTCCCCACAGAGTTATCCTCAGACAGGGTCTCTTCCGGCAGAATATTCACCAGTCGAGTGGAGGTGAATCCCTAGCTAGTCATATTTGTTCACCATCCCCAACAGAAGTAGAGGAGCTATGTTTTTTTACAGCAGTCAGGAATACCATTTCTCATATTCTCCGAACAGCAGTCAAGGATTTATTTTCCCGGATTTAGATTATTACGTCAGCATTTCATGTTCATACATCATGACATGTGCATACATTACATATAACATAATCTCAGTTATTTCGAGAACCTCATCACAATTCATCTCATGCATCACACATAACTAACCCTGTATTTCTTTTAGGGAAGACAGTTATTATCAACAATTTCCAGTAGGTCTATGATCAACACTCGAAGCTAAACAGAGTAATCATCGGTGCGACAAAATTAACCTTACCCCGGTTCCTCCTGAAGTTTTACACAAACTTATAACCTTACCCCGGTTCATCCTGAAGTTTTACACAAACTTATAACATTACCCCGGTTCATCCTGAAGTTTTACATAAACTTATAACCTTACCCTGGTTCATCCTGAAGTTTTACACAAACTTATAACTTTACCCCGGTTCATACTGAAGTTTTACACAAACTTATCTCAAAGTAACCTTACCCCGATTCATTCTGAAGTTTTACACAAACTTATCACGAAACAACCTTACCCAGGATGTCATATCACAAAGTAATCTTACTCGGGTTCCTTTTGAAGTTTTACACGAACTTATCCCGAAGTAACCCTACTATCTAGGTTCCTTCCCAAGCCCTACTATCCAGGCTTTCATCTCGAAGTAACCCTACTATCCAGGTTCCTTCTCACAGCCCTACTACCCAGGCTTTCATATCGAAGTAACCCTACTATCCAGGTTCCTTCTCACAACCCTACTATTCAGTCTTTCATATCGAAGTAACCCTACTATTCAGGTTCCTTCTCACAGCCCTACTATCTAGGCTTTCATCTCGAAGTAACCCTACTATCCAGGTTCCTTCTTACAGCTCTACTATCCAGGCTTTCATATCGAAGTAACCCTACTATCCAGGTTCCTTCTCACAGCCCTACTATTAAGGCTTTCATATCAAAGTAACCCTACTATCCAGGTTCCTTCTCATAACCTTACTATTCGGGTTCTTCCTCTCTTATCCCCAGACAACAGTCCACAACACTGTAAGACCGGGACTCGATCAAACACGATTGGTTTCACATCTCTCCAGTAAGTCGCGGTGCAGCATATACCCCAACCAGACACGCAGTTCACTTCCGCTTCCCCAAATCGGAGTTATTCCCCAGTAGAGTAACGAACAATTGAAGCTCCTAAAACTCTATGGAGACCAGCATTCGCCAGTGAAGTCCTCCTCAACAACAGGTATACGGGTTGTCGCAAAGGAATCTCTTATGCGATCGACACCTCTTCGGGTGGCATCTTTCAGCCCATCCCCGACAATCTTCAATTCTTAACCTCCAAATGGAATCTGTAAGTCCATTCCCGATGTCACAAGTCGAGTACCACTTCATGCGAGTGCAAATTTCTGGGCACTTTAGTGTTCAATCATCTTCCACCTTCAGATTACGAAAGGCAGACAAGCTAATCTACATCTTCAGGTTTAAGAAGATTGGACAGGGGAAGCTGTTGTACCCCAAAATTTGCCCTCCCATATTTCTCAACACAGGGCAAGTGAGGTACCCAAGTTGCTCAAGGAAGTTCAAGAGTTGACCAGACAAACTCTCTCCTAAGACAATATACCTCAAATTAGGGTTTCCATCTTCATCAAGATGTGTGAACCACAAAGGACTCAAATGCTCACCATTTTCCTAATATGTTCTCAAGATCATCCATGTCAAGTTTCAAGCCTTGCAGAAGAAGTTTGCTCAGTCAATTGCTCAAATGCCTGAAAATCAACTGTACTAGGTCAAAAGTCAATTGTGGCCCACATACAGTCAAACTTCAAGATTTTTGGTTAACATCCTTATTTTGAAGTATTATCCATCATTTGATCAAGGGTTGATCATGATTCCTCAAGGATTGCTCACAATTCATCAAAACCCAAAAGTTGCTAAATTAGGGTTTTATAGGAAAAGGCAACTCAACTTTGACCAAGCATAACTTTCTCATACTTTATCAGAAATGACCTATCCAAATCTCATTTTGAATAGGATGCAATTCCCTACAATTCATATTCATCTCCAAATTCCTGAACATGCACTCACAAAAAGATATGAATTTGGACATTATAGGTCCTTTTGAAAAGTCATCAAAAACACCTTTTTGGTCAAAGCTTCATAAATGAACATGGAAGCCTCAATTGAGATGAGACCAAAAGGTTTGTTTATAGGACACCCTAAGATTTCTAAAAAGTCCAAGAACACCTATCTAGGGTCAAAATTGAGAGAGTTATGCATTGGCCAAGTTGACCATTTTTGCAAAATTGCCAAAAGTCAAAAGTGCTCAAATTTGCATTTTTTGCTAAATGGGCCCAACTTTTTATGCCTGCACCTCATTTATAATGTGGTCCATGACTCAAATGTTCACTCACCCATTATGTGCTTCATTTTTCAATTTATTTTGATTTTTAATTAATTAAAAAGTGAATTAAATCAAATAAATGATGAAAATTAACAAAGATATGATTTGGTTTGTTTTTTGACAGATTGGCAATCAAGATATGCTGAGTAAACAAGATCAAATCGCATCTAGGACAATTGGTACAAGAATGGCATGTTTTGGCTCAAAATATCAACATATCATATAGCTTGCAAATCAAATCAAATCTTGGATAAATGCAAAGATTTAGTCCAAGTTTGTTAACCTAATTCACTCAGGTTATATAATGAAGAATTCCATATCAAAAAACAAGGGTTAGAGGTCGTGAGAGGCATAGAACAAAACTCAAAAAAGTGAAAAAAAGTGTTGGATCATTTTTGCATCTAGAGATCAATTCAGACCATTCCACGCTGCTAATCGATTCTTGGACCTTCCCATAAGCCAATTGGATCAGTTGCAAGGCTTGAAGCACCCAGAAACACCAACTGTAACTCATACGGTTTGCGTTTTTTTCCAGAATCGATTATCCCAGTTCTTGCATCATTAGCAATTTTAATTGTCGTATTCATGTTTATCATCATGTTTGCAAGCTAACCATGTCATTTAATTGCATTTTTTAAGCTTATACACGCACCTGACATTGTTAGGGTTTTTATGTTCTTGTTTAGGGTTTCTTGATGCAGGAAAAATTGGGCCTTAGCCAGGTACCATGATGCTCGTGAGGATGAGACGAGTTGATTGGTACCATTACTTTTCATTTATCTTGCTCGTGTGCAATTTTTGAGATGAACGGGGTTATACCTACTGTGAACGTGTGTAGGTAAAAGTCTCTTTTTCTAAAACGACGGTTGCCAAGAAGAAGACGCTGGCGTGTCAAGCAGCCATTGGGACGTTTGAATTTCGTGCCTTGGAATCAACTCTTTTTCTTTTCTTATATTATGTTTTATTGTTATTATAATAAAAAGTTAACAATGCAGCTCAGTTGGCAACGCTTCATTGGTAAGGAATACAAGGACCTGGGTTCGATCCCAGGTCCCAGCAAAATTCATTTTCTTGTTTTCCCTTTGCATATCCAATGCAATACTCCATCACACGCCTTCCGTACACCCTTAACCTCTGGCCACTGGATGCCCAACTCATCATATCTAACGCTCCATCCTGAAGGATCATGGTACACATGCAAGTCAACGCTTCACAGAATTAGGCAGGTCAACATGGGCTTAGCTTGTTGGGCCAAGGATTTCAGTTCAACACCCCCAGATTTGCTAACAACAACACAGGCCCATTTTTATTTCTTTCATATTTTTATTCCCTTATTTAATTATTTTGCTTAATTAGTTTTTTTTCACAAAAATTAATCACTTTTATTATTTAATCATAAAAATAAATAAAACACAAAATACCAAAAAAATGGTTTTTTTAATAAATTATTTTAATTAGGAATCTAGGTTAATTTAATTTCTTTTTACAATTAAAATCAATTAGAAAACTAGGTTTAAATTATTGATTTAATTATTTTCTTTTTAAACAAAAACATAAAAAATAGGTTAATTTAATTATTTTTCTTAATTAAAATTAATTAGTAATTAGGTTCTTTTTTTTATTAAATTATTCCTTATTTTCTCAAATAACAAAACATGACAAAAAATATTTTTTTTTATTTAATCAATCGCAAGTAGGATTAGTCAAAGGGTCAAAACCCTAATCGCCTCACATTTAATTTACCGCGCGCATTTATTTCTTTTATTATTTTCGTAATTGTTTTGAGGATGTAATAGTTTTAATTAGGGTTTTTTACTTATCGTTTTTCCCCGATATTTGGTTATGTAATTAATCCCCTTCCCCGAAGCCTTGTAATAGTTAGGTTTTATATTTTTGCACTTTTAAATTTCCGCAATTATCAACTGTTAGATGTATGCTAATAGGATTGTATGGCAAGAATGCATGAAAAATTAAAACAGTTAGAAACCCTTAATGTGCAAAGATAATAAACTGAAAATAAATCACTCGCACATATCCACTCTTAGGGTATACTCTCACTTCGGTTGCCTTCGGTAAACGATCATTAAGCATATGGTGTCTTAGTGGTTTCCCTCCAGTCTAAAAGATCAAATTGTCCCATTCGAATGTTGCCTCGGAAATGTTGCCTCGAAAAGATCTTAAGACTTTAGGGTTACTACTAAGGTATCCTAACATTGCTTTAGTGACCGTACGTCTCTTTCGAATTGACCCTTACAACTCCAACAATGGTGCTACCTATTTCTCAATAGTAGGATATCGCTGTCTAAAGGAAACAAGAATAGAAACGATCTTTTTTCGAGTAGGTAGATGCTAGTAGGTACTTGCTCAAATCAAAACTTTTCACACTAACACCTTTCAAAACAAATTTTCAAAACAACTTCGTCACATTCTTGAGGACTGATACAAGGGTTATCACGAAGTAAAACATTTTTAAAAAACAAGCACACAAACACAAGCAATTTAAAAATGAGCAAGTACCTAAGATCCCGTGGAAAACCATGGATAGAAAGGGTGCTAACACCTTCCCTTTCTATAATCTACCCCCCGTACTCAAAATCTCGAAAAAGGATTTTTTTTCAGTACTTTTTTCCTTTTCGATTGGATAAAATAAAAGTCGGTGGCAAATCTTGCTTACCGCGACATTTTGTAAACAAAAAATGCAAAATGCAAACCAGTATTAAACAGTCGGTTCTGCCACCGTATCACAGTTAACCATTCAGACCATCTTGTACTTTTCATAAATTAAACAATCCATCCCTAGAAACAACTTGCTCATGGATGCACACCAAGGCACCTCTTACATGCAAGTATTTCAAAGTAATTTATTTACCATAACCTAAGTTATATTTCTAATTCATTCACCTAGTTATACTTCGAGGTTTTCCCTCACGCATCAACGTAAGGTTTTAGTCATATTATTACACAAATAATATAACCAAATAAATTATAGCATGGTTCACAAAGACACAAACACATCTTAATATGGTTCATAACATACATAATAATTCATCCCCAATCTTCTACCAATAATTGAAACACATGCTTACATGATAGTATAACATGTTAAACAACCCTTAGGCGAAGCTTTCACGCAACTCGTTTTAACCTAACCTATTCCACTTACACCACACATAATAAGCGCACATACAATCATCCTATGGTAAACTTAATCGGACTTAATGGGAAAAGTTTAGTAGAATAACTCATAAAGACCTCTCTATATCATAGTCGTCAACGTTAGTTTTCTAACGCTTCCAACCACTCCTAAAATAGAGTTACAAAAATCATTTTATAGTGAAAACATGGGAGACAATCCATTTTCATGCAGGTACAATCGATTGTCCAAAACTTCCTCAACTCTCTGGAAAGCGGGAAAACTGAAAATCTAGGTATGACAATCAATTTTCATAGGGGTGCAATAGATTTCCACTAAAACTTTTCTAAAAAATCTCATTTCTAAACACATATTCTTCCATCCTTTACCATTCTAAACCATTCCAAACCATAGACCAACATACTCAAGCATTTAAAACCATAAAATTAACATCGTGCAAGAGCATATATGCAATCATGCTTCCTCATTATCCATACATTACACAATCACAATAGCAATAACAACATAATTCTATTACATGTTCATATAACAACAACATAATATCAAAACAACAACAACCTCATAGATTAGAAACAACAACACAACAAGAAGTCATTCATCAAAGACACAACAACTACAACATAGTTTCTTAATTTCTTAACATCTCTAATAATCCAACATAACTTCAAACACAATAATCCACATCAACACCTCATAAAATCATAGTTTGTCACCACAACACTAAACATAACAAGATTCTACACCAAACAACATGAATCATCACAAGTAAGTATGTAACAACAAACAAGAACATGTATCATTATCAACTTCATGCATCAAGTGAGATTCACACACAAATCCTAATTCCACAATTCATAAAATTTCCCCCAAAAGCTAAATCTATCTAGGAACCAAACTTAATCCAAGAAGAGGATGAATAAATTGAAATGATTAAGTGGTGATTATGATTATTTCATGAACTTCTTCTTGTTCATTGGGTTCTCCTTCTTTTTCTCTTCTCTTTTTTCTTTTCTTTCTGACACGCCACAAGTGTACGACTAATGTCAGAGTCGTAAAAGATTATTAATCCACAGGAACCAATGGTTGATTACCGAATTCTTTTATATCTTAGTGACTGAATATTTAGGAGAGGTATACTCATGTGAAACATCACTTAACTGAAAACAACTTATTTTCAAAAGCACTTTTTGAAAACAACTAAAATGCAAACAAATTAAGAATTTATAAAACAAACAGGATTTATGGTCATAATCCCTTACCCTAACATCTCTATATGGTCAAATTACTCATGATACAAGGATTTTGATGTGAATTATAGAAAAATAGAATTTATAGATAACACCTGCTTTCACCAGCGTGTTATCTTAATTTCAATAAATAATCTGTCAACTTTCTCTTGTTCGAAGTTATTTATCAAAATATCATTGTTGTTGGACAGTATGATAAAATGGGGCTTTTCTCAATCTCTTCCGAGTACCTTCATATCATCAGACTCGATTGTTTGAAAATTTGATGCCTTTCGGAACATTATCGATACCTATAAATAATTCACTTCCGTGACAAAGTTGGATGAAAAACTAATACTTTTTAAAATAATTATTTATTAAAACCCTTGTATCATAGTATGATGATCATATAGAAGTCACGGGTTAGGTCTCATGACCCCTAATCCCTAAATGACTACTCACTCATGGTGAGGAACAAATTCAACAAAACAATTTCTTGATTCATGAACATCATAGAGATAAGAATAATAATTAAAAGTAAGCAAAAGAGGAAGAAAAATAGCATAAAACCTGAATATTAATTGGAATTTAAATGAGGGCCACTTGCTCCAAGGAGACTTTTCATAGAGGAATTATAAGTATGCAGAGAAGTAGAAAAATTGTATGACTAAAACTTGATAATTCTAAATCCCATCTAAACGGACTTTATAATATTTCAGAATATAACATTCCATAAAATAAATTAAATGACAGATACCCAAAACAAAGACAAAAATCATCTGAGAAAGGAAATAAAATATGGACAGTGCACTCCTGTTACAAGTCATAACGCATGTTACGGGCGCCCGTAATAGGCCCCTGATTATTTTCCTGGGTGTGTTCTCTTGGGAGGCTCAGCTGAATCGTATGTTACGCATCATAACATGCATTACGGCCACCCGTAATAGACCCCTGGTAAATGTACTAGGCGCGCATCAAAGAGGGTCAGCATTCTGGGCTCCATTACGGGCCGTAATGTGTGTTATGGGCACCCGTAATGGGCTCTTGTTTAAGAAGACTCTCGTTCCAACTATTTTGTACAATGATATTTCAATAATAACCATTTCCGCCAATCCTCCCAGGGTCTCCACCAAAAGACCCGTCAGGATTACATCTACTCCGAAGGTTACTCCGCTAAGAATTACTATTCCAGGGCCAATCCCATACTCCTCAGACAAAACTATCCCTTGGAACTATGGGGGAGATGTCTACTACCACGGTGTCAAGCAAGATTGGCTGGCTGATAAAGACCGGGTTTCCGAAAAAGTTAATTTCGACATTGTCAACATTGTTGGAACCAGAAAAATAACAAGAAGTGGAAGAATGTTCTCCCCCGAGATTTCTCCTCCGAAAGCTGTTACTGGTCCTGTGATTATTCCTACTTTTGTTCCTGCTCCTACTACTACTGCAATTCCTTTGATTACTCCTGCTGACACCCCTATCACTGAGTCGACCCAGACTCGGAGCAAAGACATATTGATTGAGCATGTACAAACGAAGGCGTAGTCAGTATCTATTCCAGAGCCTTCCAAGACAGATGGAAGAAATCCTAAATTTTTTCAAGAAAAGAGACTACAACGTGGTCGAACAGCTGGGGCAGACCCCTTCAAAGATCTCTATGCTAGCCTTGTTGTTGTGCTCCGAAGCTCATGCGAAGGCTTTGGTGAAATTTCTAAAAACTGCCCATGTGCCTCAGGAAACCTCTATTGACCAATTTGAAGATTGTGTGGCTAGTTTGACGGTCGATAACGGTTTGGGCTTTTCTGATACCGATTTGACCCCTAGAGGGAGGAAGCATAATGATGCGTTACATGTCTCTGCTGAATGCAAGGGAACCACTTTGGCCCATGTCCTTGTAGATACTGGTCCGTCATGAAATATGCTGCCTAAGAACGCCCTGGATAGACTAGATTGCGAAGCCTTGACTTTGAAGCCCAACAATATTGTAGTGAGGGTTTTGACTGATCAAAGAGAATGGTACACGGGGAGGTGGACATTCCCATCAAGGTTGGTTCCCAGAATTTCGGCTCTACCTTCTACGTGATGGATATCAAGAAGTCTTATTCTTGTTTGTTGGGTCGCCGTTCGATACATGGGGTCAGAGCTGTTACGTCCACTTTGCATTAGATGATGAAATATCTGGTCAAAGGGATAAAAGTCACTGTACGCGGCGGAGAAGAATATATGGTCAGTCACTTGAATTCCTTCAGATATGTGGAAATAGAGGGTGAGTTCATCGAGACTCCATGCCAAAATTTTGAAGAGGTCCCTCAGACTCTGGCTACAACTGAAACTGTTACCAACATGCTGAAGATCACCAGACCTCCCTTGAAGATGGCCTCTCTCAAGGATGCAAAAGCTGTTATTGAAGAAGGTGGGTCTACCATCTAGGGTCAACTCCCTGATATTACATACAAGTCTGATAAATTTGGTTTGGGTTTCTCTTCAGGGGCTCAAAAGGTTATTCGACTTGCTCGCGCTGGAAAACCTCCCCTACGCATAAGTAATTACGGGGTCAACACAGTAGAAGACAGAGACTGTGACAATGACACGGATATCTGGATCTTCCCTAATACCAACGGTGGACCTAGTAACTGGACGGAAAAAGATTTTGTACCTATTACTTTTGTTAGGAAGTAATTGTCTTTCTTGTTTTTTTGGATATGTAATAAATAATATAACTTTATGGCCATGTGTCTTACCTGGGGCACATCGGTTTATTTGTGAGGGTTATCATGTTTCACTTTCATATGCCATCAATAAAGCATTGGATGTTTTGCATACAAATTTTGCACTCTCTGTTTTTCTTTTCTGCTTTTACTTTAACAATACAACTATGCTCTTACACACGCTCACATATCAAACTGCAGATCCATATCCACTATGGATCCCAGTGATAACAGTTTTTCTATTTCTAGTTATAACTTCGAAAAGCCAATCAACCAAGCCAAAGACGAAGGTGAGGAAGATTGTGAGGTACATGGAGAACTTGCTAGACTGTTACGGCAGGAAAAGAGGGCTATACAGCCTCATAAAGAGCTAGTTGAGACAATAAACTTGGGCACAGAGGTAGATAGAAAAGAAGTCAAGATTGGCGCAAATCTGGGGCTTAATATCAAACAGCGGTTGATACAAATGTTGCATGACTATGTCGAGATTTTTGCCTGGTCATATGAAGACATGCCAGGACTGGATATGGATATTATGGTTCACCGACTCCCAACTAAAGAAGATTGCCCTTCGGTTAAGTAGAAGGTTCGTCGCTTGTGCCCTGAAATGTCAGAGAAGATCAAAGCAGAGGTTATGAAGCAGTTCAACACTGGGTTCTTAGTTGTTATCTCTTATCCCGAATGGGTGGCCAACGTAGTGTCGGTGCCTAAAAAATATGGTAAGGTACGGATGTGTGTGGACTACAGAGATCTGAACAGGGCAAGCCCCAAAGATGACTTTCTGCTCCCCCACATTGACGTCTTGGTTGACAATACCGCACAACATAAGATCTTTTCTTTCATGGATGGTTTCTCTGGTTACAATCAGATCAAGATGGCACCCGAAGATATGGAGAAGACAACCTTCGTCACTCAATGGGGCACTTTCTGCTACAAAGTGATGGCATTTGGATTAAAGAACGTTAAGGAAACCTATCAGTGAGCCATGGTCGCCTTATTTCATGACATGATTCCCCATGCGATAAAGGTATATGTGGATGACATGATAGCCAGGTCACAAACTGAGGAAGAACACCTTGATCATTTACAAAAGTTGTTTGATAGGTTAAAAACATACAAGCTGAGGTTGAATCTAAAAAAGTGCACCTTCGGGGTAAGGTCTGGAAAACTACTGGGTTTCATTGTCAGTGACAAGGGAATTCAGGTGGACCCTGCAAAAGTAAAAACTATACAAGAGATGCCGGCTCCTTGCACTGAGAAGTAGGTCATAGGCTTTTTGGGATGCCTAAACTACATTGTCAAGTTCATTTCCCATTTAACTGCTACTTGTGAGCCAATCTTCAAACTCTTGAAGAAAGATCAAGTGGCAAATGGAATGACGAATTCCAGAGTGCTTTCAAAAGAATCAAGGAATACCTTCAAGAACCATCAATTATAATGCCTCCGATTGAAGGAAGACCTTTGATAATGTACTTGACAATGTTAGACAATTCAATGGGATGTGTGTTGGGGCAACATGATGAGTTTGGTCGAAAAGAGCACGCAATATACTACCTTAGCAAAAAGTTTACCGACTGTGAGACAAGATACTCACTGCTCGAGAAAACTTGCTGCGCTTTGGCATGGGCTGCTCGCCGACTAAGACAGTATATGTTGACCCACACTACTTTGCTGATATCTAAGATGGATTCGATCAAGTACATCTTCGGGAAACTCGCTCTCTCCAGAAGAATAGAGAGATGGCAAATGATCTTAACCGAATACGATATCCAATATACATCCCAGAAAGTAACCAAGGGAAGTGTATTAGCTGATCATTTGACTCATCAGGCTGTGGATGACTACCAGTCCATGAATTTTGAGTTCCCGGACGAGAATATTATGCTAGTGACAGACTATGAAGAACCTTGACCGGATAAAGGACCTGAAGAAGGATCCAGATGGACTATGGTTTTTGACGGAGCCTCAAACGCACTCGGTAATGGAATTGGTGTTGTAATCATATCCCCGGAGGGGTGTCATACTCCTTTCACTGCCAGAATATGCTTCAACTGTACCAACAACATGGCAGAGTATGAAGCATGCATCATGGGTCTCAAAGCTGCTGTTGACCTGAGGATCAAGTTCTTGAGCATTTTCATGGATTCATCCTTGGTGATAAGTCAGATCAAAGGAGAGTTGGATACGAAGCACCTGAATCTCATCCCGTACAAAGAGCATGTGCTGACATTGCTTCCACACTTTGAAGAGGTCACCTTTGAACATTTTCCACGAGAGGAGAATCAATTAGCGGACGCGCTAGCTACCATGTCTTCTTTGTTCAAGGTCAGATGGGACAATGAAGCACCTCGAATCACTATTGAGAGGTTGGATGAACCAGCATACTGCTATGAGATCGAGACTGAAGGAGTAGCACACAAACCTTGGTTCCATGAGGTGAAGAGATATCTCGAGGCTCAAGAATATCCCGATGGGGCATCTGTCAATGATAAGAAATTTCTGAGAAGGTTTTCCGCGAAATTCTTCCTCAGTAGTGGAATCCTCTACAAGCGCAACCATAACACTACTCTACTTAGGTGTGTGGACAAGAGCGAAGCGGAGAGGATTATGACAGATCTACACGAAGGTACCTTCGGAACCCATTCGAGTGGACATACCATGACTAAAAAGATCCTACGGGCAGGATACTATTGGTCCACTATGGAAGCAGACTACTATCAGCATTCCCCGAACTTGTCACAAATGCCAGATCTATGCTGATAAGGTGCATGTACCTCCGGTTCTGTTGAACGTCCTGATAGATCCCTGGCCCTTTGCAATGTGGGGCATTGACATGATCAGAGAGATTAGACCTACTACTTCCAATGGGCATCGCTTCATCCTAGTGGCCATTGATTATTTCACGAAGTGGGTTTAAGCTGCCTCTTTTGCTACTGTTACCAAGAATATTATGGTACGGTTTATCAAGCATAACCTGATCTGTTGGTACGGTGTGCCAGAGAGAATCATCACTGACAATGGTACGAATCTCAAAAATAGATGATCACTGAACTCTGTAAAAAGTTCAAGATCCAACACCATAATTCTTCCTCTTACTGGCCGAAGATGAATGGTGATGTGGAGGCTACTAACAAGAACATCAAGAAAATTATACATAAGATGGCGGTGACATACAAAGACTGGCATGAGATGTTACCATTTTCTCTTCATGGTTATCGCGCCTCCGCACGAACATCGACAAGGGAAACACCCTACTCTCTGGTATATGGCATGGAGGTTATCCTGCCTATTGAGGTCCAGATCCCTTCTCTGAGAATCATGAAGGATGCAGGTCTGAATGAAGAAGATTGTATCCAGACTCGACTTGATCAACTGAATCTGATTAATGAAAAGAGACTTACTGCTGTCTTTCATGGTCAAATGTATCAAAAACAGATGATCAAGGCTTTCAACAAAAAGGTCAGACGCCAAGTATATAAAGTCAAGGATCTAGTGATCAAGCACATCATACTACCGCAAGGTGATCCCAGGGGAAAATGGACTCCCACATACGAAGGGACATTTGTGATCAAAAGCATTTTTTCTGGTGGAGCCATGATTCTGACCACCATGGACGGTGACGACCTTCCTCACCCTGTCAATGCGGACATAGTGAAAAGATATTACGCATAAATAAGACCCGCTAGGTTGACTGACCTAGTTAAAAATAAGGGCTTCCCGGTGAACCAAAAGGGTTCGGGCAAAAATTAGGGATGAAAACAAAAAAAACTCTTTACACCCGACAAGTCGAAAACCTGAAAAGGCGGCTTGGGCAAAAAAGGGTATCCTGGTGGACTGAAAACCCGAAAGGGCGGTCCAGGCAAAAGTTAGGGATTTAAATTATATCACTATGTCCCATTGGATCACCTTGCGACCATACTTCAGCATCATCTATCAAGCTCAAAACGGCCCCAATCAATTCAGTCAGCTTCGGACAAGCAGCAAAGTGATGAGACGCTCGAAGTCATAGCGGCAATAGAAGAATTGAAACTCAATGGGATTATCACACATAACTATTTTGTTCTCTTTGTACACAATATTGTATAACTTTCATTTTCACGGTGGCATTCTCTTACTAGAGTGTCGACTTCCTTGTACAAAAATGCCTGTTATAGGCCAACATCAGAAATTAATACAAGTCATTTTTACAAAACCATTTGTTTTTATTTTTCTGTTTCATTTTGCGAAAACGTCCAATGACTTATTCTTGACATGTGCATTTGAGTATGATTGCTATTCACAAATATTTGCATAAGAAACGGAAAGATAGTTGCTTAAAACTTAAGGAACAGGGGCAAAGACTAAAAAAATAAAAAACATGTCAATCCCGACAGTTACTCCTTCCAGCGGGTACATGGGCAGGTACAGTTTTGAAACAAGGTCACCATTACATGCGAACTCGTGACCTCTATGTTCCTCACATATTAGAGACAAACAAAAACTTTGACATTGGTTTCCCAAACAGGAGCTACTTTCCCCAAAAAAGTTCCTTCAGAGAGCCGATATCTATATTCCCTAGCCGAGTTTTATAATCGCAAACATTTTATAAAGCGTTCTCCCGAGAAGGGTTTATTTCTCTAAATGCGGAAGCTCAATCCCCAACAGAGTTTATTTCTCCAGCTACAAAAGTTCATCCCCCGACGGAGTTTATTTCTCCGAATCGGCAAAATATTCCAGCAAAGCATCTCTTCTCTCAGACAAAGCTATTCCCCTTCAGAGTTAGTCTCAGGCAGAGTCTCTCCCCGGAAGAATATCTGCAAACAGAAAGGAGTAAATTCACAGCATAGTCATCTCCATTCACCATCCCCCATGGAGATGAAGAATTCAGCTGCTCCAATACTGTTCAACAACAGTCTGGGATTTATTTTCCCCAACTAAGGAATACCGCAATAGCATCCCATATCCATACATCACGACATGCGCATACATATTTCATACAATACAATCTCATTTATTTTGAGAACATCATCACAATGCATTTCATACATCATGACATTATATACGACTAACTCTTTACCTTTCAGGAAAGGACCAAATCAGCAAGCTACGTCTAACCAAGGACTATTCAGGGATTTTCCTCAGAAAGTTAACCTAAGATCTCTCTACCAAGATCCTCCTGATTACTATGCCATTCAAAGTTATCCTAAGATCTCTCTACTTACAATGCCGGTAGAAGAGATTCCAAGACTGTCGTTTGGGTCAGTTGAATCGCTACTAAGATTCTCCTGATTACTATGCCAGTCAAGGTCATCCCAAGATCTCTCCGCTCACTATACAGGTGAAAGAGACTCCAAGACTTTCGTCTGGGTCAGTTGCATCGCTACTAAGATTCTCCTTATTACTATGCCAATAAAAGTTAACCCAATATCTCTCTGCTCACTATGCCGGTAGAAGAGATTCCAAGATTTTCGTCTAGGTCAGTTGAATCCCTACTAAGATCCTCCTGATTACTATGCCAGTCGAAGTTAACCTAAGATTTTCTCTGGATCAGTCAAATCGATAATAAGATTTCTATTCCAATTAAAGGAGCTATGAATCCCAGAAACTGACCGGATAATAGTCAATTAAAAATGCAAGACACTGTGAAGCCTGGATCCTAACCAGATAATAGTTTAATCCCATTTCCCCAGTAAGTCGTTGTGAAGCCTGGAATACGACCAGATAGCAGTCAACCTTATTATCCTCATCAAGTCACTGTGAAGCCTGGATCCTGACCAGATAGCAGTTCACTTCTGTCTCTTCAGTCAAGAGATGACTCCCCAGTAGAGTAATAGACAACTAAAGCTCCTAGTCTCTAATCCCAAAGACAGAGACCAACATTCCTCAGCGAAGTCCTCCCTAACAACAGGAACATGAATTCCCACCTAGGAATGTCTCACGAAATCATCATTGTTCTGGATGGCATCTTTAAGCCCATCTCCGATGACTCCCCGTCACATTCTCTGGATGGCATCTTTAAGCCCATCTCTGACGATATTCCGTCATCTTCTCCAAATGGCAGCTGTAAGCCCATTCCCGATGTCATCAACCATCAATATTACTTCATGCGAGTGAAAATTTCTGGGCACTCTAGTGTTCAATCATCTTTCACCCTCAGATCATGAAAGGCGGACAAGCCAATCTAAATCCTAAAGTTTAAGAAGATTGAACAGGGGAAGGTGTTGTACCCAAAAATTTGCCCTCCCATTTTCACACAAGGCATACTCCTAGAGGTCCTCAATTGGTCAAAGTTGACTAAGGATTGACCAGACAAATCCTCCTCCTAAGACAATAAGCCTCAAACTAGGGTTTCACTCCTCATCAAGATGGTTGAGTTCCAAGGGTCCCAAATGGTCTCCATTGTCCTAATATGTCCTCAAGATCATCCATTCCATGTTTCATGTGTTGCACCCTAAAATTTGCCCTCTCATTTCTCAAAAGATTATCTTGGACCCTCAGGTCTGCTTCGGGCAAATTTCAAGTCTCAAATTACAATTTTCCAAGAAAGTCATTCACAAGGGCAAAATGGTCAAAAGCATGCTGAAAAATCAAACTTGGACTTTTGGGTCAAAAATCAAGTTTCAACAATTATATTTCAACATGATATGAAATTAGTTCATCAGAAATCAAAAGTCAGAAGTTACTTTGAAAAAAGAAATCCAAATTTTCTAAACATTTAGAAATTTTTCTAAGTGTTAAGAGAATATGGTACTTCAAAACTTCTGGTCAAGCCTCCACACAAATGCGGTCAGAATTTTCAAACACGGTTCAGAACATGATGCTTCAATCAGAACATGTGGAAGTGATGCTCTTCGATCAGAACATGATCCTTCAGTATATGAAGGCTATGTTCAACGCTCCGGTCATAACATCACTCTTCGAGTCTCATTCTGGTCTTCTGCGATCACAATATCACCAGATCCCAAAACCTCGTTTAAACAACCTGCTACATTGTTACAGCACAATACTATAACCATCAGCTAATCTAGTCCACGCATGCATTTTCCCAAATCCCATATTTGCACCAAATACAAAAAGCTGTGATAAAAAAGAAATGGAACAGTGTGCCAAAAATGTTCTAATCCCATTTTTTTTTCTCCCCAAAACCACAACAAACTCACCTATAAATAAGTTTCTCCATCACACTTTCAAGGGGCTGGCTTTTAGAGAGAGAGAACTGTCAAAAGAGAGAAAAGAAAACTGTGAAACCTTCGCCAAAATCCAAAATTCCCAAAAAGAAAACCAAACCTTTGTTCTTCCCTTTGAAAAAGAACATAATCTTTCATGTTCCTTTGCTCTCGCTGATTCTAGAACATTTGAAGGCAGCATCTAAAGTTCCAAGCACACGCTCCAGATTCAAGGTAAGTCTTTCTGACTTTGCATCTTTTCATTCAGAACATCATTAAATATGTAAATATCATAGTATTGATGTTGTCCATATCATTGCATAAGTAGAAGAAACTATGGATCAGAACTTCTTGAATAAAGCTAGGCTCAGAATTAGAATTAGAACTTCAATAAACTGCTGTGTTTTTATCTTTCTGATTTGCTATTAAGAACTGAATAAATTGCTGATGTGCTGATTAATATGAGAAAAGAGTTGAAATGTAACACAACTTCTGAGTTCTTCTCACCATTTTAACATACATAGAACTTTTGGTTCTCACTCATTATTTTAACACTCAGAACTTCTAATTTTCATTCGCTATTAACACACACTGAACTTTTGATTTTCACTCACCGTTTTAACCCTCATAACTTCTGATTTTCACTCGCTGTTAACACACACTAAACTTCTGGTTTTCACTCACTATTTTAACATCGGAACTTCTGATTTTCACTCACTGTTTTAACACTCAGAACTTCTTATTTTCACTCGCTATTAACACACACTGAACTTCTGGGTTTTCACTCATTGTTTTAACATTGAAGTTCTTATTTTCACTCGCTGTTAACACACACTGAACTTCTGGTTTTCACTCACTATTTTAACATTTAAATTCTGGTTTTCACTCACTGTCTTAGCATATACTGAACTTCTGAGTTCTCCTCACTGTTTTAATACACAAAACTTCTAAGACTTTCTCACTGTTCTAACACTCATAAGTTCAGCACGTAGCAACCTAGAACTTCTGTGTTTTCCCTCTAACGTTTCTTGTAGGACCTCAGAGTGTATCAGTCTAGAACTTTTGATTTCGTCTGACATTTATTTCTGAACCACGGCGCGCCCGACATCAGAACTTTTGATCCCCTTTGTTTTGCTTTCAGCAACATGCTAATCCTATCTCTCATTATTTCTCTTTTTATAATTTTCAATATTAATACCCTTTTTATTAATATAAAAAGGACATAAAAATATTTTATTTTTATTAATTAATCTATTTATTTTTCTTAATTCATCAAGACAAAAAAATCATTTTCTAAACAAGTCTTTTTTTCTTTCTTGCATTGTACATTTTAATATGGTTGTAATAGTTAATTAGGATTTAAATTCTTGCAACCCCCCATTTGAAAATTTGTACCCCCATCCCTAAATGATGTAATAGCGTAGGATTTTACACTTCTGTAATTTATCGCTTTCGAATATAAATGCTAGTAATTCGGGTGTGTATGACAAGACATAAAATCAACAAATAGATAACCCTAATCAAGACTAAATGCATGTAAATCAAACACACTTGCACACTAGCACCCTTAGGGTAATCCCACTTTGTTGCCTTTCAGAAAATAGTCATGTCCCTCGAATATGGGCGTTTTAGCAAAGATCCTCGATAAAAGATCGTAGTCCCTCGATGACCCATAATGTTGCCTTCGGTAAACGATCTAGTCCCTAAAACGACATTGCTAAAACATCTCATAGGTTGCCTTTTATGACTATATAAGCGTCCCACGCCAGTCCCTTCACATCAAACGATGGAGTTTCTTACCAAGTCAATGGTAAGATAGCAACATCTAAAGGAGGAATAAAAGAACATTTAAGACCTTTTGAGTAGGTAGATTCTTTCCTAGTTGCTCCCTTACTCACAACAAAAACATTTTATACACTAACACTTTCGTTTAGAAACATTTTCAAAAGACAACACTTTGTACGCGTTCTTATAGAAACGAGAGCCATTACAAAGAAGACACCTTTTCAAAATCACTTTAAAAAACACACACTTCTTTGAACTATTTTCGAAACAACACTTTGTACATGTTCTTATAGAAACGAGAACCATCACAAAGAGATTTTTCAAAATATTTTCAAAACCCACACCACAAGCACATTCAAACAAAAGCAAGTGATCTAGAAAGCAACTAAGAGCCCATAGATAACTACGGATGAAAAGGGTGCTACTACCTTCCCTTTTCACAATCTACCCCCCGAACTCAAGAAAACATCTCTAAAGGTCTTTCCTGTGCTTTTCATCCTTTCCTTATTGGATAAAAGAAAACTCGGTGGAGACTCTTGCTATCCGCAACATTTGTGACAAAACATAAAGAACCAAGTCAGTTCTCCCACCGCGTTACAGAACGTGCGACTCTACTGGGGACACTTAAAAGTGGGGTTACCTTAGGGCTAGATCACCTTTATTTTCTTTTCATGGTTTGACTTACTTGATTTATATTTTGGGTCCTTGTTTGGGTTACTGTTAGAGATCCTACACCCGGATCTGGGGCACCTTTTTAGGTAAGTAGCAATAAACTGTGAGGGAGCTGTGTGGGGTATATCGACACAGTTGAAATAGTAGCTATGTTGATGCGACACTTTGGTGTGTACCGGTAGCCCTTGAGTAATCAAGGAGAATAAGAGGCCGCTGCGTGGTATCATAAAGCGTCAACTGACCTTAGCACCTTAATTTACCAACTTGACTTTTAGGACGTAGTGAGATAGCCGTCTTTGGTGTAAACCCAAAGTCGGTTGATACTCGATGCTACACTAATTGAGGTTTAACTCTCGAGTTTTGTTTGGTGGCAAGTCAATTGTCTATCGCAACGAAATTTGGGGGAAAGATCGGTGATATTGAGAGTCCTTAGAAACCGGTTACTATATTTAGGACAGGTTGAACCATCCAACTTCAAGAGGGTATACCTTAAAATCCATGCAAGCCTTAAACCTAAGGTCTTTGTGTGATTTGCCTATGTTTGCTATATCTGCTATATCTGAGCATAATCATGACCTCATAACATAGCATATCATACTAACCATTTCAAGGATTCTTAGGGTTTATTTTTGTCTTGTTTTGTAGGACATGGCCCTCGCCCGCAGATTCACTATCCAAGTCAGTCTGGTAAAGGTACCTCCTCAGCTTAAGGATTGGTATCAAGGGTTCTTGAAAGCTCTCCCTTCACTGAAATACATGGTCGACTTCTCATCTTAGTCACCTCAAACCCTGATGAAGAAATGCTAAAAGTACTCTTCCAGTTCTTTGACCCTCTACATCACTGCTTCACCTTTCCGGATTACCAGTTAGTGCCTACTATAGAAAACTTTTCTCTGTTACTAGGGGTGCATATCATTAACAAGGTACCTTTCAATGGCATGGAAAAAGACCCTAAACGTGAAGATCTGGCTAAAGATATGGCTAAAGCTCTGTCCTTACAACGGTCTGACGTAGTAGCAAATTGGGAAACCAGGAGAGGTGTCAAGGTTTTTTTGGCTAAGTTCTTGTTTGAGAAAGCTCATCATTTTTGGGATATCCTGGACTTACAAGCTTATGAAGAGGTTTTAGCCCTTCTCATCTATGGGTTGGTATTGTTCCCCAATCTGGACCAGCTCATATACGTGAATGCGGTTAATATTTTCTTGTCGTGCAATCCGATACCTACTCTACTCGGAGATATCCTACATTATCTGCATACTCGCACTATAAAGAGAAGAGGGACCCATATATGTTTCACTCCTCTTTTGGCTAGGTGGTTTATTTCGCACCTACCCCGATCCGTCCTGAAGAATGAACAGGGTTCGAGGTGGTCTCATAGGCTAATGACTCTTACACATTCGGGTATTCATTTGTGTCCTCGATCCACAGAGAATTTTACCATCATTTATCGATGTAGAGAATTCCCTAATGTCCCTCTCTTAGGCATTAGGGGAGGAATCACTTACAACCCTTGTTTGGCGCTGCAACAGTTTGGCTATGCGAGAAGGGATGGTCCTCATGACACACTTATCCATGGAATCATCTTTGACTACGAGAATGATGCTCAGGGTTACCGTAAAAGCTTCATGAGAGCTTGGGGCATGGTACATAGAGTTGATAGCAAGACACTGGGGTACAAGAATTCAATCCCTCTTGAGCTTTATCTCAAATAGGTGTGAAGCCATGCTCAAAGCCTTATGATACCTTACCCTGCTGTCCTACCAATGATTGTGGAACCGGTCGATGAAGGAGACACTTCTTATCTTGTTTTCCATCCGGATATGCCAACTGATCATGAGGAGTTACAAAAATCCTGGGTTCAACTCAAAGAGGGGCGAGATACGTTTGAAACTTAATTCTACACCATCGAGAAGAAAGTCCTAGAACTCATTAGGCTACTTCATGAAGAGAGGAATGTAAACGCCTACATTGCACCAAAGAGGATGCGCTCCCGGGAGACCTAATTTTCCTTTTTTGCTTTAATTTTTCTTTTGTTTTGAGCCTAAAAGGCACCCTTTGTAACAATTCAAACTTATTAATACAATTAACGTGTGCTTCTTTTGGTTAAACAAATTTGAGCCTTTAAGAGTCCTTGAAATCATTGCATACGCATATCATCCATGACATTGCATAAATAGGTTTCATAACAGGTTTCTCATCTTCTGCGCTGTTTATTTCAGCAATAATGACATCTGAACGAAGTATTAAGGACCTCCATGCACAAAATTCCCAATTTCAGCAAATGTTCGTAGCCCTAGCTAAGGGGCAAGAAGATCTGAAGGCCCTTATTCTGAAAGAGAAGAAGAAGAAGAAGAAGAAGAAGAAGACCGATGGTGCCCTGAACCTGGGCACAAGATTCAAGGGACCGTTGAAGCAAACGATTGATCTGACCTCCTCGTCCAAAGAAGGGGAGAATCAAGGAGGAGAGACAAGGGAGGAGGACCTTAGCCTTGAGATTTCTGATAATGACACAGATTATAATGATGAACAGTATCCTCCTGCTGAGGATAGGTACAAACAGTTAGAGGATCGTCTGAGCACAATGGAGATCCAAAGAATACCAGGGCTGGATTTTGAAGAGATGGGTTTGGTATCTGGAGTAGTCATCCCACAGAAGTTCAAGGCTCAAGTATTTGTAAAGTATGATGGTGTGTCATGTCCCAAGCTTCATCTCCGTTCCTATGTGAGGAAGTTCTAGCCTCACACTGCTGATAGGAACTTGTAGGTCCATTTCTTTCAGGACAGTCTGTCCGAGACTCAATTTGAGTGGTTCTATTAGCTGGAGGGAACCAATGTCCGCAACTGGGAAGATTTGGCTTCTGCTTTTTACAAGCAGTATCAATATAATGCTGACCTTGCTCCTACCCGTACTCAACTCTAGAGTATGTCCATGGGTGCAGGCGAAGAGTTCAAGGACTATGCGCAAAAATGGAGAGATTTGGAAGGGAGAGTCCAACCCCCTTTGTCTGATAGGTAATTGGTCGACATGTTTCTTGGTACACTGTCTGGTTCATTCTTCAATCACTTAATTGGTAGCTCTTCAGCTGGTTTCACCGAGCTGATATTGACTGGAGAAAGAGTAGAAGCTGGGATCTGAAGCCGCAAGATCTAGAAAGACACCTCGTCAAGTACAGTGAGGAAGCCATTCACAGGTAAGAAGGAGGTCAGAGCAGAGCTGAGCGCCGTGGCTTTCTACCAGTGGCTTTCTACTCAAGAACGAAATAATCAGCAAAGGGTAGAAAGACTGCAAAGGCAGTTCACCCAGATTAATATGACGTTGACTAAGGTTTTACCGCATCTGTTAAGATCTAACTTGGCACCCTTAAAGGAGGCTCCCAAGAATCCTAACACCACATCTCCTTGGTACAATCCAAATGCTCGGTGTGCTTACCATTCTAAGAGCCTGGGCCACGATACAAATGACTGTTGGGCTCTGAGAAATATGATACAGGATCTAATCAAAGCCAATGAGAATGAGTTTGATGCTTTGGAGAAGCCTAATGTCATAACTGCTCCCATGCCCAAGCACAACCATCGTGTTAATGCCATTGATACTGATATGTTTGTCACTTCTGTTGATGAAGTTTCCACTCCTCTCATGACTCTCAAGATGAATTTGTTGCTAGCCGGTTTATTTTCGGGCTATGTGAAGGTTGCCATATGTGTTTATCTCTACCTTCTGGTTGTTATTTGCTGAAAGCAGGTGTTCAACGCCTGATGGATAACAGAGATATTTTGTTTGAAAAGACTCTGATTCCGACTGTCCTACATGAAAATATTGCTATCATAACCATTTCCGCCAATCCTTCCAAGGTATCCTCTAAAAGACCTGTTAGGATAACACCTGCTCCAAGAATTGCTTCGTTGATAATCACTTTTCCTAGTTCTGTACCGTACTCCTCGGAATTACGGTGCCGACTTTTACTATCACGGCGTCAAACAGGATTTGAAGATTAAAGAGGTTGATCCCGATATCAGTAACATTGTCGGAACCAACAAAATTACCCGAAGTGGAAGGGTTTTCTCTCCCGAGATCTCCCCAAAGACTGTTGTTAAGCCTGTTGTTATTCCATCTGTTGTTCCTGCTAGTACTTCTGATATTACTCCCATTCTTACTCCAGTTGTTACCCCTGTCGATGAGTCATCTGAGACTCGGGGTAAAGAAGCTATAGATGAGCCTGCCCAGACAGAGGCACCTAGAATTTTTTTTTGGGAATCCTCTAAACAAGAAATGGAGGAAATTTTAAAAATAATCAAGAAGAGCGACTATAACATGGTTGAATAGCTGGGGCAGACTCCTTCGAAGATATTAATGGTGTATTTACTGGTGTGTTCCGAAGCCCATGCAAAGGCTTTGATTGCATTTGTGATCGGTGGGAAAAAGAACTGACTGTTTTTTAGAATGTTGGTCCGCGTTTTGCATTTGTTTTCGCAAAATGTCGCGGTAAGCAAGAGTCACCACCGTCTTTTATTTTATCCAACAAGGAAAGGAAAAAAAAGCACAGAAAAATTCCTTTTTTCGAGACGTTTCTCGGGTTCGGGAGGTAGATTATAGAAAGGGAAGGTGTTATCACCCTTTCTATCTATGGTTATCCACGGGCTCTTAGGTACTTGCTCATTGTGTTTTCAAAAGTTTGCTTTTCTTTGTGTTTGTGGGTTTAAAAGGAAGTTTTTGTTTGAAAGGTGTAAGTGCGAAAAGTTTTGTTTTTAAAAGAGAGAAAGTACTTAAGAACCATCTACCTACTCGAAAAGGGAATTAAACTGTGCTAATGTCCTTTAGACAATGCTAGCCCACTATTGATGAGTAGGTAACATCGTCGTTGGAGTTTTCAGGTCAATTCGATTAAGGGACGTGTGGTCACTAAAGCAATGTTAGGACGCCTTAGCGGTAACCCTAATGTCTTAGATCATTTTATCCGAGGCAACCGTTTCGAGGCAACTATGATCTTTGGACAAGATGGCGACCTCTAAAACTTCCTATACTCAATAATAATGTTCGAAGGCAACCAAGTGAGGTGTACCCTAAGAGTGCGCATGTGCGAGTGTATTGTTTTTCAGTTATTTATCTTTGTACATGTCATGGGTGAGCTATGTTGATTTTAAGTTCATACATTGATTCTGGTCATGCATTCCCTATTATCAAACATCTAACAGTTTATAGATTGCGGAATTAAATTGCGGAAATTGAATCTAAACTATTACAAGGCGTCGGGTATTTACATCGCCAAAAACAAACCCTTTAATTTAAATTGCGGAAAGTAAAATAAAGCGATAAATAATTAAAGTCCTAATTAAAAGCTATTACATACCAGAAGCAATTACAATATTGGATAAAACGATACACGTGCGAGAAATTAAATCGGGCGAGTTTTTAGGGTTTTGACCCTTTTTGAAAGAAAGCATGTTTTTTATTATTTTTGGAATTAAATGGAAATTAAATTAGGTCAAAATCAATTAATTAATTAATGAAAATATTTTTGGTTTTTTGAATATTTAAGGAAATAAAATAAAAATGATTAAAAGTTAGTAAAACCTAGTTATTCTAAATTGATTTTAATTATTTGCAAAAAAAAGATATTGAAATTAACCTAATTAAAACTAAGTTAATTAATTACTATTTATTTACAAAAATAAAGTCAAATTTAATTTTAATAAATAAAAATAATATTTTTTGTGTTTTGATTTTATTAAGAAAAATGTTAATTGGTTAATTTAAATAATAATAATAATTAAACAAAACAAAATAATAAAATGAAATTAAAAAAAAAGAAAGAAAGAACCAAATAGGGGGGTTTGGGCCCAAAATCAGGAGGTGAGATAGCAAGTCAGAGGCCCATTTGTGAGAAAGCCTTGTTGACTTTTGCAATTCTCCATGGCACGTTGACTGATGAACACGATGCACGTTCAATCTTGGCCCTTGGATTTGGCCTGAAGGCCATCTGGAAGGCATTGGAAGGGTGGTATATGGTAGACCACAACATTAGCTTTGCACTGGATTGCCTGCAAACAAAATTCAACAAATATCTGGGGGACCTGGGATTCGAACCCAGGTCCCATTGGACAATCCACTAGCGCCTTCACTAACTGAGCCATTGCACGCTTTTGTTATAAGATTAGGAATCAAATATAATATATAAAAAACAAACAAATGCCAGCAAAAAAAAAAATAAGGCGCGAGATTTGAACGGGCCAATGGGAAAGAGACACGCCTTCATCTTCCCCACAAATCTCTGGTTTTCTTACCTGCGGATTTTTATCCGCAGGAAGATCTGTGGCTTGCTTTCAAAATTCATTCTAAGCCATAAAAATTAACTCCAAGAACATGGACGTGATCGTCTCTTCCTCCTGAGTTCACCTATATCCATTATTTGCTTCAATTTTACCTGAAACTCAAACGCCTAAAAAACAAGAACCAAAACCCTAGTTTCAGGCACAGGGTTACAAGCTATAAAAATGCAATCAAATTCTGCCAAAAGCTTCATAATGTAACGAAAAGCATGAATATGCAAAGATTCAGGAAAAAAGATGCAAGAATAGGAGGTTATGTTTTCGTATACAGGGCCATGTTCATGGACACTTACAGCGTGATTCAGGTGACGAGAGGGCTTGGTTTTGATTCATATTGCTTCAGTGGATGGCAAACAAGAGGTCTATGTTGAGTTTTGGCCTTGAAAATGCCTCCAATATGGATTTCAGTTTCTCACTTTTTAAGCTTTTTTCAAGTTTTGTATTTGTGTATTCTGCAGCTTTCAGGTCGTGTTCTTGTGTCCTTCATGTTGTATATGTAACAACGATTTTATTAGGTTAAAAATTTGGGCTTGAATCCATGAGCATTGATGTTTCAAGATATGACTTGATCCTCCATTAACAAAGCTTCCAAAAATGTCCAAATCCAATATTTTGTGCATGATATGCCTTGGTACGAATTTGATTGTGTTCATGATATCAATTAAGACCTGTAATGATAAAAAAGATTCCAATTGATTAATATTTGGATTTTATTTGGATTTAAACTGATTTAAAATGAATTAAATCAATAAAAATAAAATAAAATAGAAAAATTAATAATTGGCCATGAAATTGAAGATAGGACACGTGTGTAGTGTGACAAAATCAAATCAAGTGGAAAAAAGTGGGCCCATTTGACAAAATTTGAAGTTTTGGGGATAGTTAACTTTTGGCAATTTTGGAAAAATGCCCAACTTCAACAATGCATAACTTCTTCAATTTTGAACCTTTGGAAGTGTTCTAGGACTTTTTAGAAACCTTGAGATGTCCTATAACCAACCCTTTAGGTATCATCTCAATTTGATGTTCCATGCTCAAGTTATAAGCTTTGGAAAAAAAGGTGTTTTTTATTACTTTCAAAAATGACCTATAATGTCCAAATTTGTAACTTTTTGTGAGTGCATTTCTTGATCTTTGGGTATGAAGATGGATACTAGTAAATTGCATTCTCTTAAAAATGAGATTTGTATGGATCATTTCTCATAAAGTATGAGAAAATTATGTTTGGTCAAAGTTGAGTTGACTTTTCCTACAAAACCCTAATTTAACAACTTTTGAATCTTGATGAATCTTGAGCAATCCTTGATGAATCATGATCAAACCTTGATCAAATGATGAATTATCCTTCAAAATGAGAATTTTGACAAAAAATATTGAGGTTTGACCATTTGTAGGTCACAGTTGACTTTTGCCCTAGCACAGTCGATTCTTGGACCTCTTGAGCTATTGACTGACCAAACTTTCTCTGTAAGGCTTGAAATTTGACATGGATGAACTTGAGAACATTATAGGAAAATAGGGAGAACTTGAGGTCATTTGTATGTAAGGACCTTGATGCAACACAAAACCCTAATTTGAGATTGACTGCCTTAGGAGATGATTTGACTGTCCAACTCTTGAGCAATCTTGAACCATTTGGAGATGATTCTTGACATATCTTGAGAAATAATGGAGGGCAAATTTTGGGGTACAATAGTTGCCCCTGTTCAATCTTCTTAAGCCTGAGGATGTAGATTGGCTTTCCGGCCTTTCGTGATCCGAAGGTGGAAGATGATTGAACACTAGAGTGCCCAGAAATTTGCACTCGCATGAAGTGGTATCAGCATGGTGATGTCGGGAATGGGCTTACAGATGCCATTTGGAGACTGTTGATAGGAGGATGGGCTTACAGATGCCATCTGCAGGAGTGTCAATCGCATAAGATATTCCTTAGCGAGAACTTACATACCTGTTTTTGTAGAAGATTCTGCTGGGGAAGCCTAGTTTTTGTTGAGATTAAGGAACTGTCTGGTCTTCAACGTAGTATGCCGTTGAAATTACAGAACTCATCCACACTATGACGTAGGGAAACATCTTCATCAAGATCTAGGAACTGTCTGGTCTTCAACATAGTATACCATGGAAATTAGAGAACTCGTCCACACTATGACGGAGGAAAACATCAAGATCTAGGAACTGTCTTGTCTTCAACGTAGTATACCGTTGAAATTAGAGAACTCGTCCACACTATAACATAGGGAAACATCTTCATCAAGATCTAGGAACTGTCTGGTATTCAACGTAGTATACCGTTGAAATTAGAGAACTCGTCCACACTATGACGGAGGAAAACATCAAGATCTAGGAACTGTCTGGTCTTCAACATAGTATACCGTTGAAATTAGAGAACTCGTCCACACTATGACGTAGGGAAACATCTTCATCAAGATCTAGGAACTGTCTGATCTTCAACGTAGTATACTATTGAAATTACAGAACTCGTCGACACTATGACGGAGGAAAACATCAAGATCTAGGAACTGTCTGGTCTTCAACGGAGTATATCATTGAAATTAGAGAACTCGTCCACACTATGACGTAGGGAAACATCTTCATCAAGATCTAGGAACTGTCTGGTCTTCAACCTAGTATACCGTTGAAATTACAGAACTCGTCCACACTATGACGGAGGAAAACATCAAGATCTAGGAACTGTCTGGTCTTCAATGGAGTATACCGTTGAAATTAGAGAACTCGTCCACACTATGACGTAGGGAAACATCTTCATCAAGATCTAGGAACTGTCTGGTCTTCAACGTAGTATACCGTTGAAATTACAGAACTCGTCCACACTATGAAGGAGGAAAACATCAAGATCTAGGAATTGTATGGTCTTCAACGGAGTATACCGTTGAAATTAGAGAACTCGTCCACACTATGACATAGGGAAACATCTTCGTCAAGATCTAGGAACTGTCTCGTGTTCAACGTAGTATACCGTTGAAATTACAGAACTCGTCCACACTATGACGGAGGAAAACATCAATATTTAGGAACTGCCTGGTCTTAAACGGAGTATACCGTTGAAATTAGAGAACTCGTACACACTATGACATAGGGAAACTTCTTCATCAAGATCTAGGAACTGTCTAGTCTTCAACGTAGTATACCGTTGAAATTACAGAACTCGTCCACACTATGACGGAGGAAAACATCAAGATCTAGGAACTGTCTGGTCTTCAACGGAGTATACCATTGAAATTAGAGAACTCGTCCACACTATGACATAGGGAAACCTCTTCATCAAGATCTAGGAACTGTCTGGTCTTCAACGTAGTATACCGTTGAAATTACAGAACTCGTCCACACTATAACGGAGGAAAACATCAAGATCTAGGAACTGTCTGGTCTTCAATGGAGTATACCGTTGAAATTAGAGAACTCGTCCACACTATGACGTAGGGAAACATCTTCATCAAGATCTAGGAACTGTCTGGTCTTCAACGTTGTATACCGTTGAAATTACAGAACTCGTCCACACTATGACGGAGGAAAACATCAAGATCTAGGAACTGTCTGATCTTCAACGGAGTATATCGTTGAAATTAGAGAACTCGTCCACACTATGACGTAGGGAAACATTTTCATCAAGATCTAGGAACTGTCTGGTCTTCAACGTAGTATACCGTTGAAATTACAGAACTCGCCCACACTATGACGGAGGAAAATTGTCTCTTTTGACTGAATTGGCATCAGAAAAAATTTTAGGAATCGACTTAACTGGTTTTGTCTCCATTGACGGGTTGGCCTCAGAAAAATCTTTAGGAATCGATTTAACTGGTTTTGTCTCCATTGACATAGTTGAGAAATTAATTGCATCTTTCCTGAAAGGTAAAGGTTAGTCATATGCAATGCATGATATGGATCAAGCAATGATGTTCTCAACATAAATGAGATAGTATGGTATAATGCATTTATACATGGATTATGATGTATGGAAATGTAATGTTTTAGCTGGGGAAAATAAATCCCGGAGCTGCTGGAGAATAGAATTGGATTCTTCGTTTCCGCTGGGGATGATGAACGAAGATGATGAACTTGCGGGAGAAGATAACTTCGTTGGGTAATAAACTGATGACGAGATTAATTACTCTGTGGGGAAGAGATGTTCTGCTGATGATTTTAATGATAAACACCGCTAGGGATTCCGCAAATAAACTCTCCTGGGGATGGATTACCGTTACTGGTGATATTTAATCTGTTGAGGATTGAACTCCTATTTTAGGTAAGAAAGAACTTTACTGGGGCTGATCTTTCAGTTGCGACTTGCTAGAGATAACCCCTGTTAGACTTTTGTGGGGATAACCCTTGGAATTTGGCTAGGAATGATCCTTTGAACTTGGCTGGGGAGATTTATTCTTGTACTCCGCTGGGGATAAACTTCCAGAGTCTACTGGGGAAGATGACTCAACTCTGTTGGGATAGCTTTTTCAGACCGTGCTGGGGAAATATTGACTCCACTAGGGGTATCTTGTATGCTGACGGGGAACATTCTTATACTCCGTGGAGGAATTTTAAGACTGTCGGGGATACTCTTATACTTGCTGGAGAATATTCTTATACTCCGCTGGGGAATATTAAGACCTTCTGGGGATACCAAGCCTTTTTAGGGCTGATGGTAGACTAACTCTGCTTGGGGAGAGTATTGTTGATTCGTTCACAGTTGCAAGTCTCAGCTTGGGAGAGCTATCTTTACTGTCTTACTCTGCGGGGAGTGAAAGTACCTTAGCCATATTCTTCAGCTTAATCTACCTTTGTACCTGGTGGATAGAGCAACTGTACAGCTTGGACAATTCTTATTGCCCCTGTTTCTGCGGGAGAAGGTGCCTGCGGAGGCCCTGTGGATCGAATATCATCCCCACCTATGAGGTGCTTGGTATCTTTCGGTCAAAATGACAAGTCTTCTTCTGGTAGGCCAGTGACGAGATGACGAGACATAGTCGTACGTTTTGATCCCTAATTTTTGCCTGGACTGCCCTTTCGGGTTTTTAGTCCATCGGGATACCCTTTTTTGCCCAAGCCGCCTTTTCAGGTTTTCGACTTGCCGGGTGTACAAATATTTTTGTTTTTATCCCTAATTTTTGCCCGAACCTTTTTGGTTCGTCGGGATGCCCTTATTTTTGCTTAGGCCAGTCGACCTAGCGGGTCTTTGATTATGCGTAGTACTTCTTTGACTATGTCCACGCTGTCAGAGTGTAGGGAGTTATCACTGTCAGTAGTGTCGTGTTGCCATACTACCAGAAGATGCTTGATCATGCAAGATTCGTTGCGGGAATTTATGTCCAATTCCCCAATTGATTTTGGTGGAGATTTGCCCCCGGCTATTTGGCATTTTGAGAGATTCCTTGAATCTTGACTTGACTGCCCCAGATGATGGACGATGATCATGTCGTGCCCCTTGGTTGGAAGTGTTTTTTCCACTTGAGGTGATCCTTTTATTGAGAAGGTTTTTTGTTCAGTACATATTCGTCGTGCGAATTTCTCTGCTGTTTGAACAAATAGTCATATGCAAACAATGTTATTTTAAGAATGCAAAGCTTATGTCTGTCTTGAAGTTTTTGAAAATGCATTTTTTCAGTAAGATAGGAAAATTTTGTAAAATGTGATGTCAACTCAGGATTTACAGCAAGCCCTACAGGAGTCAGGATACCTTTTGTAACAGTATGCTTTCGGACTAACCCATGCTTCAGCTAGGACTTTTTAAGGGTTATAATGTGGCCTGGTTCACGGTTTAAGAAACAAAAGATAAAGGCTCAAATTTTATTTGTACCCACCCGTTCTTCATGATGTTCTTCGATCATAAACTCAGCTAATCATGCATTAGATCTTGTTTGAGTCTTTGCTCGTATATACCAGTGATGGTTCGAATACTGACAATTTATTTTGAACAGGCAGTCATTTTGTTGAGAGTTTGCAGGATCTCTTTCCTTTTGGTTTTTATTATCCCTGTTTTTTGCATGAACTGTTTCTTTTTGTGATTACAGTCAGCGGGATGCCCTAGTTTTTCTTAAGTCTCCTTCACAGGTTTTGACTTATTGGGCTTTTATTTTGAGAGATAATGACTGCCTGTCCTTACGATTATACGGAACCAACACCGTCTTTTGTTTCAGAAGGACTTCTTTGATGCCATTCATTGTGCACCTGGATCAACTGAGAAAACTACCCTGCCCCAGGTTATAATTAAGGGTTTTAATTTGTGAAAAGAAAAACTCCAACTTCTTTGGCTCAAAGGGGTTGACTAGGGATTATCTTCCTTATAACTCCACTGTTTAGGATTTGAAATAATGCCTGTACCTCGTCAGCGGGGTTTGTTCAAAAGCATACTGTAGAGATTTTGATATCATTTTCGTCATCCTCCCTCTAAAGGCTTAGAATTTTTTAATCGGGAGTTGATCATCACAAAAAGTGAAAGCAATTTGAATATAGTGAAATACGAATGGATTGATTCAAAACAGACATATGCAATGCATTGATGAAGTAATAAAGTTTGACATGAATAACTATTCGAACAATCAAAAGAAAATTACAACTTGAAAATTCTAATGAACAAAAAGTCTTCTCGTCTCAATACTTGTCACTTCAAATGGTGAACCTTGGGGGGATGGCAAAAGAACTCAATCTGACCATCTTGTGTGAGTTCCAATACTCCTTCATCAATCAAGTCCTGAATTTTGTTGCTCAACACCCAACAGATGTTAGTATCATGCCCCGGGCTGTTAGAGTGATATGTACATCTTGCATCAGGATTGTACTTTGGGGAGGCTGTGTTGGGATTCTTAGGAGGGTCCCTTAACATCACCAGATTCAATCTCAACAGGTGGTGTAAAGCCTGAGACAGCGACATGTTGAGCTCGGTAAATTGCCTCCTGGGCATATTTGGCTTACTTTGATCAAACTGTTGTTCTTGGCGAGGTTGTTGCTGGATCTGTGAGGTAGTAATAACTTGGGGAGGTCTATTCTTCATCAAACCAGACCTTTGACTTCTCGGAAGTTGATTAATGACTTGGTCCCCGGCCTTGTCTATTTGCTTCATGTCGTTGTATCTGTCTTGACGAAGCTGGTTGACAATGGTTCTCAGTTCTTCTTGTTCCCGAGCTAAGCCTTAGATAAGAGCCATCTGCCCCAGCATCTGAGTTTTCATGGCACTGAACTCAGCTTGTAGTTGCTCCAGCCGTTCGTCCTTATTGTCTTCAGGACTTTTCTTGACCAAGTTCCCCATGAGGAGTGTTCTCAACTCTTCCTACCCCTTGGATAGGTTTAGGAATATGTCCCTGAACTGAGCTTCTCGAGTTTGAAGATCTTGGTTGTCTGGTTGGAAAGCCATTGCTAAAATAAACAGCGAGAACATGAGAGACCTGTACTAGGAGACCTGTTATGCAATGATATGTATGATATATGTATGCAATGTTTTCAAGGATCTCACGGGGTAAACAAGAAACTGTTAGAATTTGATTGCAACTTGATTGAAGAACTTCGTGTCGTTAAGGATCTTCCTTCAAGATTCAAGCTCACCATATCGAGTGGGTCATAGCCTCCGACTTAAACCATCGTGTTTTTATCTCTAGACGACATTAGCTAGAGGAAAATAAATCCCCTTTGCCCCTTGCTAGACGTATGATTTACCATAACCTATATCACAAACCCTTGAGATCCTTGAAATGGTTAAGGAAATGCTATGGTATGATGTTATGATGTGTATGTTATGCGTTTAAGCAAAAGTGCAAGGTGATGTAAGTGAACCCTGCAATAAATCCATATTATTGGATAAGGACTATAAACAAAGCCTGCAAGGAACTCATGTTGTCAGATAACAAGAATGTGCAAGTAGTTCAAGTTTGAAGGCACACAAGTCACACAAGTCACACAAATAGCCTTAAGTTTAGGCTGGCATGGAGTTTAGGTATTACCCTCTTTCAGTTTAGTTAGTTTAAACCTGTCCTAAAAATAGTAACCGGGATCTAGAGGATCTCAATATCACTGACTACCCTCAATCGGTCATAATTCCAGTTTAGCAACCTTTTCTTGCGGCCGGAATCATCGCGAGAGTTTAGTCTCAATGAGTGTAGCATACTGCTACTGTTCTATGGCCAAGTTGGTCAATTTAAAGGTTTTAAGGTCAGCTGGTGTTTAATGACCCCTTAGATGACCCATATTCTCCTCGTTCCAACACAAGGGATATCGGTACAATCTAAAGTGCCACACCAACGTAGCTACTGCTTCAACCGTATCGGTCTACGCTGTACAGTTCCCTCACAGTTTATTGCTACTTACCTAAAGGGTACCCCCAGATCTGGGTTAGGATCTATAGAAACTCCGATACAAGCCCACAAATATAAAGCATACAAAGCATACAATTGAAAACACAATGATCTAATCCTAAGGTACACCCCACTTTTAGATAATTCCCCAGCAGAGTCGCCAGTTCTGTGATCGGTGGGAAAGAGAACTGACTGTTTTTTGGAATGCTGGTTTGCGTTTTGCGTTTGTTTTCGCAAAATGTCGCGGTAAGCAAGAGTCGCCACCGTCTTTTATTTTATCCAACAAGGAAAGGAAAAAAAGCACAGAAAAATTCCTTTTTTCGAGATGTTTCTCGGGTTCTGGAGGTGGATTATAGAAATGGAAGGTGTTAGCACCCTTTCTATCAGTGGTTATCCACGGGCTCTTAGGAACTTTCTCATTGTGTTTTCAAAAGTTTACTTTTCTTTGTGTTTTTGGGTTTAAAAGGATGTTTTTGTTTGAAAGGTGTAAGTGCGAAAAGTTTTGTTTTTAAAAGAGAGCAAGTACTTAAGAACCATCTACCTACTCTAAAAGGGAATTAAACTGTGCTAATGTCCTTTAGACAATGCTAGTCCACTATTGATGAGTAGGTAGCATCATCGTTGGAGTTTTCGGGTCAATTCGATTAAGGGATGTGTGGTCACTAAAGCAATGTTAGGACGCCTTAGCGGTAACCCTAATGTCTTAGATCATTTTATCCAAGACAACCGTTTCGAAGCAACTATGATCTTTGGACAAGAGGGCGACCTCTAAAACTTCCTATACTCAATGACCACGTTCGAAGGCAACCAAGTGAGGTGTACCCTAAGAGTGCGCATGTGCGAGTGTATTGTTTTTCAGTTATTTATCTTTGTACATGTCATGGGTGAGCTATGTTGATTTTAAGTTCATACATTGGATCTGGTCATGCATTCCCTATTATCAAACATCTAACAGTTTATAGATTGCGGAATTAAATTGCGGAAATTGAATCTAAACTATTACAAGGCGTCAGGTATTTACATCGCCAAAAACAAACCCTTTAATTTAAATTGCGGAAAGTAAAATAAAGCGATAAATAATTAAAGTCCTAATTAAAATCTATTACATACCAGAAGTAATTACAATATTGGATAAAACGATACGCGTGCGAGAAATTAAATCGGGCGAGTGTTTAGGGTTTTGACCCTTTTTGAAAGAAAGCATGTTTTTTTATTATTTTTGGAATTAAATGGAAATTAAATTAGGTCAAAATTAATAAATTAATTAATTAATGAAAATATTTTTTGGTTTTTGAATATTTAAGGAAATAAAATAAAAATGATTAAAAGTTAGTAAAACCTATTTATTCTAAATTGATTTTAATTATTTGCAAAAAAAGATACTGAAATTAACCTAATTAAAACTAAGTTAATTAATTACTATTTATTTACAAAAATAAAGTCAAATTTAATATTAATAAATAAAAATAATATTTTTTGTGTTTTAATTTTATTAAGAAAAATGTTAATTGGTTAATTTAAATAATAATAATAATAATAAAACAAAACAAAATAATAAAATGAAATTAAAAAAAGAAATAAATAACCAAATAGGGGGGTTTGGGCCCCAAATCAAGAGGTGAGATAGCAAGTCAGAGGCCCATTTGTGAGCAAGCCTTATTGACTTTTGCAATTCTCCATGGCACGTTGACTGATGAACATGATGCACGTTCAATCTTGGCCCTTGGATTTGGCCTGAAGGCCATCTGGCAGGCATTGGAAGGGTGGTATATGGTAGACCACAGCATTAGCTTTGCACTGGATTGCCTGCAAACAAAATTCAACAAATATATGGGGGACTTGAGATTCGAACCCAGGTCCCATTGGACAATCCACTAGCGCCTTCACCAACTGAGCCATTGCACGCTTTTGTTATAAGATTAGGAATCAAATATAATATATAAAAAACAAACAAATGCCAGCAAACAAAAAAAAGGCGCGAGATTTGAACGGGCCAATGGGAAGGAGACACGCCTTCGTCTTCCCCACAAATCTCTGGTTTTCTTACCTGCGGATTTTTATCCGCAGGAAGATCCATGGCTTGCTTCTAAAATTCATTCTAAGCCATAAAAATTAACTCCAAGAACATGGACGTGATCGTCTCTTCCTCCTGAGTTCACCTATATCCATTATTTGCTTCAATTTAACCTGAAACTCAAACGCCTAAAAAACAAGAACCAAAACCCTAGTTTCGGGCACAGGGTTACAAGCTATAAAAATGAAATCAAATTATGCCAAAAGCTTCATAATGCAACGAAAAGCATGAATATGAAAAGATTCGGGCAAAAAGATGCAAGAATAGGAGGTTATGTTTTCGTGTACAGGGCCATGTTCATGGACACTTACAACACGATTCAGGTGACGAGAGGGCTTGGTTTTGATTCTTATCGCTTCAGTGCATGGCAAACAAGAGGTCTATGTTGAGTTTTGGCCTTGAAAACGCCTCCAATATGGATTTCAGTTTCTCACTTTTTAAGCTTTTTTCAAGTTTTGTATTTGTGTATTCTGCAACTTTCAGGTCGTGTTCTTGTGTCCTTCATGTTGTATATGTAACAAGGATTGTATTAGGTTAAAAATTTGGGCTTGAATCCATGAGCGTTGATGTTTTAAGATATGATTTGATCCTCCATTAACAAAGCTTCCAAAAATGTCCAAATCCAATATTTTGTGCATGATATGCCTTGGTACGAATTTGATTGTGTTCATGATATCAATTAAGACCTGTAATGATCAAAAAGATTCCAATTGATTAATATTTGGATTTTATTTGGATTTAAATTGATTTAAAATGAATTAAATTAATAAAAATCAAATAAAATAGAAAAATTAATAATTGGCCATGAAATTGAAGATAGGACACGTGTGTGGTGTGAAAAAATCAAATCAAGTGGAAAAAACTGGGCCCATTTGAAAAAATTTAATGTTTTGGAGATAGTTGTCTTTTGGCAATTTTGGAAAAATGTCCAACTTCAACAATGCATAACTTCTTCAATTTTGAACGTTTGGAGGTGTTCTTCGATTTTTTAGAAACCTTGAGATGTCCTCTAACCAACCCTTTTGGTCTCATCTCAATTTGATGTTCCATGCTCAAGTTATAAGCTTTGGAAAAAAGGTGTTTTTGTTGACTTTCAAAAATGACCTATAATGTCCAAATATATAACTTTTTGTGAGTGCATTTCTTGATCTTCGGGTATGAGGATGGATTGTAGGAAATTTCATTCTCTTCAAAATGAGATTTCGATGGGTCATTTCTCATAAAGTATGAGAAAATTATGTTTGGTCAATGTTGAGTTGACTTTTCCTGCAAAAACCTAATTTAGCAACTTTTGAATCTTGATGAATCTTGAGCAATCCTTGATGAATCATGATCAACCCTTGATCAAATGATGAATTATCCTTAAAAATGAGAATGTTGACAAAAAATCTCGAGGTTTGACTATTTGTAGGTCACAGTTGACTTTTGCCCTAGCACAGTCGATTCTTGGACATCTTGAGCAATTGACTGACCAAGCTTTCTCTGCAAGGCTTGAAATTTGACATGGATGAACTTGAGAACATATTAGGACATTGGGGAGAACTTGAGGTCATTTGGATGTAAGGAACTTGATGCAACACAAAACCCTAATTTGAGATTGACTGCCTTAGGAGATGATTTGACTGTCCAACTCTTGAGCAATCTTGAACCATTTGGAGATGATTCTTGACATATCTTGAGAAATATGGGAGGGAAAATTTTGGGGTACAACAGTTGCCCCTGTTCAATCTTCTTAAGCCTGAGGATGTAGATTGGCTTTCTGGCCTTTCGTGATCCGAAGGTGGAAGATGATTGAACACTAGAGTGCCCAGAAATTTGCACTCGCATAAAGTGGTATCAGCATGGTGATGTCGGGAATAGGCTGACAGATGCCATTTGGAGACTGTTGATAGGAGGATGGGCTTACAGATGCCATCTATAGGAGTGTCGATCGCATAAGGGATTCCTTAGCAAGAACTTACATACCTTTTGTTGTAGAAAATTCCGCTGGGGAAGCCTGGTTTTTGTTGAGATTTAGGAACTGTCTGGTCTTCAACATAGTATGTCGTTGAAATTACAAAAATCGTCCACACTATGACGTAGGGAAACATCTTCATCAACATCTAGGAATTGGCTGGTCTTCAATGTAGTATACCGTTGAAATTGGAAAACTCGTCCACACTATGACGGAGGAAAACATCAAGATCTAGGAACTGTCTGGTCTTCAACGTAGTATACCGTTCAAAATTAGAGAACTTGTCCATACTATGACATAGGGAAACATCTTCATCAAGATCTAGGAACTGTCTGGTCTTCAACGTAGTATACCGTTGAAATTAGAGAACTCGTCCACACTATGACGGAGGAAAACATCAAGATCTAGGAACTGTCTGGTCTTCAACGTAGTATACCGTTGAAATTAGAGAACTCGTCCACACTATGACATAGGGAAACATCTTCATCAAGATTTAGGAACTGTCTGATCTTCAACGTAGTATACCGTTGAAATTACAGAACTCGTCCACACTATGACAGAGGAAAACATCAAGATCTAGGAACTGTCTGGTCTTCAACGGAGTATACCGTTGAAATTAGAGAACTCATCCACAATATGACATAGGGAAATATCTTCATCAAGATCTAGGAACTGTCTGGTCTTCAACGTAGTATACCGTTGAAATTACAGAACTCGTCCACACTATGACGGAGGAAAACATCAAGACCTAGGAACTGTCTGGTCTTCAACGGAGTATACCATTGAAATTAGAGAACTCGTCCACACTATGACGTAGGGTAACATCTTCATCAAGATCTAGGAACTGTCTGATCTTCAACGTAGTATATCGTTGAAATTACAGAACTCGTCCACACTATGACGGAGGAAAACATCAAGATCTAGGAACTGCCTGGTCTTCAACGGAGTATACCGTTGAAATTAGAGAACTCGTCCACACTATGACATAGGGAAACATCTTCATCAAGATCTAGGAACTGTCTGGTCTTCAACATAGTATACCGTTGAAATTATCGAACTCGTCCACACTATGACGGAGGAAAACATCAAGATCTAGGAACTGTCTGGTCTTCAACGGAGTATACCATTGAAATTAGAGAACTCGTCCACACTATGACATAGGGAAACATCTTCATCAAGATCTAGGAACTGTCTGGTCTTCAACGTAGTATACCGTTGAAATTACAGAACTCGTCCACAATATGACGGAGGAAAACATCAGGATCTAGGAACTGTATGGTCTTCAACAGAGTATACCGTATAAATTAGAGAACTCGTCCACACTATGACGTATGGAAACATCTTCATCAAGATCTAGGAACTGTCTGATCTTCAACGTAGTATACCGTTGAAATTAGAGAACTCATCCACACTATGACGTAGGGAAACATCTTAATCAAGATCTAGGAATTGTTTGGTCTTCAACGTAGTATACCGTTGAAATTACAGAACTCGTCCACACTATGACAGAAGAAAACATCAAGATCTAGGAACTGTCTGGTCTTCAACGGAGTATACCGTTGAAATTAGAGAACTCGTCCACACTATGATATAGGGAAACATCTTAATCAAGATCTAGGAACTCTCTGGTCTTCAACATAGTATACCGTTGAAATTACAGAACTCGTCCACACTATGACGGAGGAAAATTGTCTCTTTTGACTGAATTGGCATCAGAAAAAATTTTAGGAATCGATTTAACTGGTTTTGTCTTCATTGACGGGTTAGCCTTAGAAAAATCTTTAGGAATCGATTTAACTGGCTTTGTCTCCATTGACATAGTTGAGAAATTAATTGCATCTTTCCTAAAAGGTAAAGGACAGTCATATGCAATGCATGATATGGATCTAGCAATGATGTTCTCAACATAAATGAGATATTATGGTATAACGCGTTTATGCATGGATCATGATGTATGGAAATGTAATGTTTTAGCTGGGGAAAATAAATCCCGGAGCTGCTGGAGAATAGAATTGGATTCTTCGTTTCCGCTGGGGATGATGAACAAAGATGATGAACTTGCAGGAGAAGATAACTCCGTTGGGGAATAAACTGATGAGGAGATTACTCCGAGGGGAATTACTCAGTGGGGAAGAGATGTTCTGCTGAAGATTTTAACGATAAACTCTGTTGGGGATTCCGCTGATAAACTCTGTTGGGGATGGATTACCGTTGCTGGTGATATTGAATCTGTTGAGGATTGAACTCATGTTTGGGGAAAGAAAGAACTTCACTGGGGCTGATCTTTTAGTTGCGACTTGCTAGGGATAACCCCTGTTAGACTTTTGTGGGGATAACCCTCAGAATTTGGCTGGGAATGATCCTTTGAACTTGGCTGGGGAGATTTATTCTTGTACTCCGCTGGGGATAAACTTCCAGAGTCTACTGGGGAAGATGACTCAACTCTGTTGGGATAGCTTTTTCAGACCGTGCTGGGGAAATATTGACTCCACTAGGGGTATCTTGTATGCTGCCGGGGAACATTCTTATACTCCATGGAGGAATTTTAAGACTGTCGGGGATACTCTTATACTTGCTGGAGAATATTCTTATACTCCGCTGGGGAATATTAAGACCTTCTAGGGATACCAAGCCTTTTTAGGGCTGATGGTAGACTAACTCTGCTTGGGGAGAGTATTGCTGATTCGTTCACAGTTGCAAGTCTCAGCTTGGGAGAGCTATCTTTACTGTCTTACTCTGCGGGGAGTGAAAGTACCTTAACCATATTCTTCAGCTAAATCTACCTTTGTACCTGGTGGATAGAGAAACTGTACAGCTTGGACAATTCTTATTGCCCCTGTTTCTGCGGGAGAAGGTGCCTGCGGAGGCCCTGTGGATCGAATATCATCCCCACCTATGAGGTGCTTGGCATCTTTCGGTCAAAATGACAAGTCTTCTTCTGGTAGGCCAGTGACGAGATGACGAGACATAGTCGTACGTTTTGATCCCTAATTTTTGCCCGGACCGCCCTTTCGGGTTTTTAGTCCACCGGGATACCCTTTTTTGCCCAAGTCGCCTTTTCAGGTTTTCGACTTGCCGGGTGTACAAATCTTTTTGTTTTTATCCCTAATTTTTGCCCGAACCATTTTGGTTCGTCGGGATGCCCTTATTTTTACTTAGGCCAGTCTACCTAGCGGGTCTTTGATTATGCGTAGTACTTCTTTGACTATGTCCACGCTCTCAGGCTGTAGGGAGTTATCACTGTCAGTAGTGTCGTGTTGCCATACTACCAGAAGATGCTTGATCATGCAAGATTCATTGCTGGAATTTATGTCCAATGCCCCAATTGATTCTGGTGGAGATTTTCCCCCGGCTATTTGGCATTTTGAGAGATTCCTTGAATCTTGACTTGACTGCCCCAGATGATGGACGATGATCATGTCGTGCCCCTTGGTTGGAAGTGTTTTTTCCACTTGAGGTGATCCTTTTATTGAGAAGGTTTTTTGTTCACTAGATATTCGTAGTGCGAATTTCTCTACTGTTTGAACAAATAGTCATATGCAAACAATGTTATTTTAAGAATGCAAAGTTTATGTCTGTCTTGAAGTTTTTGAAAATGCATTTTTTCAGTAAGATAGGAAAATTTTGTAAAATGTGACGTCAACTCAGGATTTACAGCAAGCCCTACAGGAGTCAGGATACCTTTTGTAACAGTATGCTTTCGAACTAACCCATGCTTCAGCTAGGACTTTTTAAGGGTTATAATGTGGCCTGGTTCACGGTTTAAGAAACAAAAGATAAAGGCTCAAATTATATTTGTACCCACCCGTTCTTCGTGATGTTCTTCGATCATAAACTCAGCTAATCATGCATTAGATCTTGTTTGAGTCTTTGCTCTGATATACCAGTGATGGTTCGGATACTGACAATTTATTTTGAACAGGCAGTCATTTTGTTGAGAGTTTGCAGGATCTCTTTCCTTTTGGTTTTTATTATCCCTGTTTTTTGCATGAACTGTTTCTTTATGTGATTACAGTCAGCGGGATGCCCCAGTTTTTCTTAAGTCTCCTTCACAGGTTTTGACTTATTGGGCTTTTATTTTGAGAGATAATGACTACCTATCCTTACGATTATACGGAACCAACACCGTCTTTTGTTTCGGAAGGACTTCTTTGATGCCAGTCATTGTGCACCTGGATCAACTGAGAAAACTACCCTGCCCCAGGTTATAATTAAGGGTTTTAATTTGTGAAAAGAAAAACTCCAACTTCTTTGGCTCAAAGGGGTTGACTAGGGATTATCTTCCTTATAACTCCACTGTTTAGGATTTGAAATAATGCATGTACCTCGTCAGCGGGGTTTGTTCAAAAGCATACTGTAGAGATTTTGATATCATTTTCGTCATCCTCCCTCTAAAGGCTTAGAATTTTTTAATCGGGAGTTGATCATCACAAAAAGTGAAAGCAATTTGAATATAGTGAAATACGAATGGATTGATTCAAAACAGACATATGCAATGCATTGATAAAGTAATAAAGTTTGACATGAATAACTATTCGAACAATCAAAAGAAAATTACAACTTGAAAATTCTAATGAACAAAAAGTCTTCTCGTCTCAATACTTGTCACTTCAAATGGTGAACCTTGGGGGGATGGCAAATGAACTCAATCTGACCATCTTGTGTGAGTTCCAATGCTCCTTCATCAATCAGATCCTGAATTTTGTTGCTCAACGCCCAACAGATGTTAGTATCATGCCCCGGGCTGTTAGAGTGATATGTACATCTTGCATCAGGATTGTACTTTGGGGAGGCTGTGTTGGGATTCTTAGGAGGGTCCCTTAACATCACCAGATTCAATCTCAACAGGTGGTGTAAAGCCTGAGACAGCGACATGTTGAGCTCGGTAAATTGCCTCCTGGGCATATTTGGCTTACTCTGATCAAACTGTTGTTCTTGGCGAGGTTGTTGCTGGATCTGTGAGGTAGTAACAACTTGGGGAGGTCTATTCTTCATCAAACCAGACCTTTGACTTCTCGGAAGTTCATTACTGACTTGGTCCCCGGCCTTGTCTATTTGCTTCATGTCGTTGTATCTGTCTTGACGAAGCTGGTTGACAATGGTTCTCAGCTCTTCTTGTTCCTGAGCTAAGCCTTAGATAAGAGCCATCTGCCCCAGCATCTGAGTTTTCATGGCACTGAACTCAGCTTGTAGTTGCTCCAGCCGTTCGTCCTTATTGTGTTCAGGACTTTTCTTGACCAAGTTCCCCATCAGGAGTGTTCTCAACTCTTCCTGCCCCTTGGATAGGTTTAGGAATATGTCTCTGAACTGAGCTTCTCGAGTTTGAAGATCTTGGTTGTCTGGTTGGAAAGCCATTGCTGAAATAAAAAGCGAGAACATGAGAGACCTGTACTGGGAGACCTGTTATGCAATGATATGTATGATATATGTATGCAATGTTTTCAAGGATCTCGCGGGGTAAACAAGAAACTGTTAGAATTGATTGCAACTTGATTGAAGAACTTCGTGTCGTTGAGGATCTTCCTTCAAGATTCAAGCTCACCATATCGAGTGGGTCATAGCCTCCGACTTAAACCATCGTGTTTTGATCTCTAGATGACATTAGTTAGAGGAAAATAAATCCCCTTTGCCCCTTGCTAGACGTATGATTTACCATAACCTGCATCACAAACCCTTGAGATCCTTGAAAGGGTTAAGGAAATGCTATGGTATGATGTTATGATGTGTATGTTATGCGTTTAAGCAAAAGTGAAAGGTGATGTAAGTGAACCCTGCAATAAATCTAGATTATTGGATAAGGACTGTAAACAAAGCCTGCAAGGAACTCATGTTGTTAGATAACAAGAATGTGCAAGTAGTTCAAGTTTGAAGGCACACAAGTCACACAAATAGCCTTAAGTTTAGGCTGGCAAGAAGCTTAGGTACTACCCTCTTTCAGTTTAGTTGGTTCAAACCTGTCCTAAAAATAGTAATCGGGTTCTAGAGGATCTCAATATCACTGACTACCCTCAATCGGTCATAATTCCAGTTTAGCAACCTTTTCTTACAGCCGAAATCATCGCGAGAGTTTAGTCTCAATGAGTGTAGCATACTGCTACTGTTCTATGGACAAGTTGGTCAATTTAAAGGTTCTAAGGTCAGTTGGTGTTTAATGACCCCTTAGATGACCCATATTCTCCTCGTTCTAACACAAGGGATATCGGTACAATCTAAAGTGCCACACCAATGTAGCTACTGCTTCAACTGTATCGGTCTACGCTGTACAGTTCCCTCACAATTTATTGCTACTTACCTAAAGGGTACCCCCAGATCCGGGTTAGGATCTATAGAAACTCCGATACAAGCCCACAAATATAAAGCATACAAAGCATACAATTGAAAACACAATGATCTAATCCTAAGGTACACCCCACTTTTAGATAATTCCCCAGCAGAGTCGCCAGTTCTGTGATCGGTGGGAAAGAGAACTGATTGTTTTTTGGAATGCTGGTTCGCGTTTTGCATTTGTTTTCGCAAAATGTCGCGGTAAGAAAGAGTCGCCACCATCTTTTATTTTATCTAACAAGGAAAGGAAAAAAAAGCACAGAAAAATTCCTTTTTTCGAGATGTTTCTCGGGTTCGGGAGGTAGATTATAGAAAGGGAAGGTGTTAGCACCCTTTCTATCCGTGGTTATCCACGGGCTCTTAGGTACTTGCTCATTATGTTTTCAAAAGTTTGCTTTTCTTTGTGTTTGTGGGTTTAAAAGGAAGTTTTTGTTTGAAAGGTGTAAGTGCGAAAAGTTTTGTTTTTAAAAGAGAACAAGTACTTAAGAACCATCTACCTACTCGAAAAGGGAATTAAACTGTGATAATGTCCTTTAGACAATGCTAGCCCACTATTGATGAGTAGGTAGCATCGTCGTTGGAGTTTTCGGGTCAATTCGATTAAGGGACGTGTGGTCACTAAAGCAATGTTAGGACGCCTTAGCTGTAACCCTAATGTCTTAGATCATTTTATCCGAGGAAACTGTTTCGAGGAAACTATGATCTTTGGACAAGAGGGCGACCTCTATAACTTCCTATACTCAATGACCATGTTCGAAGGCACCCAAGTGAGGTGTACCCTAAGAGTGCGCATGTGCGAGTGTATTGTTTTTCATTTATTTATCTTTGTACATGTCATGGGTGAGCTATGTTGATTTTAAGTTCATACATTAGATCTGGTCATGCATTCCCTATTATCAAACATCTGACAGTTTATAGATTGCGGAATTAAATTGCGGAAATTGAATCAAAACTATTACAAGGCGTCAGGTATTTACATCGCCAAAAACAAACCCTTTAATTTAAATTGCAGAAAGTAAAATAAAGCGATAAATAATTAAAGTCCTAATTAAAAGCTATTACATACCAGAAGCAATTACAATATTGGATAAAATGATACGCGTGCGAGAAATTAAATCGGGCGAGTTTTTAGGGTTTTGACACTTTTTGAAAGAAAGCATGTTTTTTATTATTTTTGGAATTAAATGGAAATTAAATTAGGTCAAAATTAATTAATTAATTAATGAAAATATTTTTGGGTTTTTGAATATTTAAGGAAATAAAATAAAAATGATTAAAAGTTAGTAAAACCTAGTTATTCTAAATTGATTTTAATTATTTGCAAAAAAAGATATTGAAATTAACCTAATTAAAACTAAGTTAATTAATTACTATTTATTTACAAAAATAAAGTCAAATTTAATTTTAATAAATAAAAATAATATTTTTTGTGTTTTGATTTTATTAAGAAAATTGTTAATTGGTTAATTTAAATAATAATAATAATAATTAAATAAAACAATATAATAAAATGAAATTAAAAATAAAATAAAATAATAACCAAATAGGGGGGTTTGGGCCCCAAATCAGGAGGTGAGATAGCAAGTCAGAGGCCCATTTGTGAGAAAGCCTTGTTGACTTTTGCAATTCTCCATGGCACGTTGACTGATGAACATGATGCACGTTCAATCTTGGCCCTTGGATTTGGCCTGAAGGCCATCTGGCAGGTATTGGAAGTGTGGTATATGGTAGACCACAGCATTAGCTTTGCACTGGATTGCCTGCAAACAAAATTCAACAAATATATGGGGGACCTGGAATTCGAACCCAGGTCCCATTGGACAATCCACTAGCGCCTTCACCAACTGAGCCATTACACGCTTTTGTTATAAGATTAGGAATCAAATATAATATATAAAAAACAAACAAATGCCAGCAAAAAAAAAATAAGGCGCAAGATTTGAACGGGCCAATGGGAAGGAGACACGCCTTCGTCTTCCCCACAAATCTCTGGTTTTCTTACCTGCGAATTTTTATCCGCGGGAAGATCCGTGGCTTGCTTCTAAAATTCATTCTAAGCCATAAAAATTAACTCCAAGAACATGGACGTGATCGTCTCTTCCTCCTGAGTTCACCTATATCCATTATTTGCTTCAATTTTACCTGAAACTCAAACGCCTAAAAAACAAGAACCAAAACCCTAGTTTCGGGCACAGGGTTACAAGCTATAAAAATGCAATCAAATTATGCCAAAAGCTTCATAATGCAACGAAAAGCATGAATATGCAAAGATTCAGGCAAAAAGATGCAAGAATAGGAGGTTATGTTTTCGTGTACAGGGCCATGTTCATGGAAACTTACAGCGCGATTCAGGTGACGAGAGGGCTTGGTTTTGATTCCTATCGCTTCAGTGGATGGCAAACAAGAGGTCTATGTTGAGTTTTGGCCTTGAAAACGCTTCCAATATGGATATCAGTTTCTCACTTTTAAAGCTTTTTTCAAGTTTTGTATTTGTGTATTCTGCAGCTTTCAGGTCGTGTTCTTGTGTCCTTCATGTTGTATATGTAACAAGGATTTTATTAGGTTAAAAATTTGGGCTTGAATCCATGAGCATTGATGTTTCAAGATATGAGTTGATCCTCCATTAACAAAGCTTCCAAAAATGTCCAAATCCAATATTCTGTGCATGATATGCCTTGGTACGAATTTGATTATGTTCATGATATCAATTAAGACCTGTAATGATCAAAAAGATTCCAATTGATTAATATTTGGATTTTATTTGGATTTTAATTGATTTAAAATGAATTAAATCAATAAAAATATAATAAAATAGAAAAATTAATAATTGGCCATGAAATTGAATATAGGACACGTGTGTGGTGTGAAAAAATCAAATCAAGTGGAAAAAAGTGGGCCCATTTGACAAAATTTGAAGTTTTTGGGATAGTTGACTTTTGGCAATTTTGGAAAAATGCCCAACTTCAACAATGCATAACTTCTTCAATTTTGAACTTTTGGAGGTGTTCTTGAACTTTTTAGAAACCTTGAGATGTCCTCTAACCAACCCTTTTTGTCTCATCTCAATTTTATGTTCCATGCTCAAATTATAAGCTTTGGGAAAAAAGGTGTTTTTGTTGACTTTCAAAAATGACCTATAATGTCCAAATTTGTAACTTTTTGTGAGTGCATTTCCTGATCTTGGAGTATGAAGATGGATTGTAGGAAATTGAATTATCTTCAAAATGATTTTTGGATGGTTCATTTCTCATAAAGTATGAGAAAATTATGTTTGGTCAAAGTTGAGTTGACTTTTCCTACAAAACCCTAATTTAGCAACTTTTGAATCTTGATGAATCTTGAGCAATCCTTGATGAATCATGATCAACCCTTGATCAAATGATGAATTATCCTTAAAAATGAGAATGTTGACAAAAAATCTTGAGGTTTGACTATTTGTAGGTCACAGTTGACTTTTGCCCTAACATAGTCGATTCTTGGACCTCTTGAGCAATTGACTGACCAAACTTTCTCTGCAAGGCTTGAAATTTGACATGGATGAACTTGAGAAAATATTAGGACAATGGGGATAACTTTAGGTCATTTGGATGTAAGGACCTTGATGCAACACAAAACCCTAATTTGAGATTGACTGCCTTAGGAGATGATTTGACTGTCCAACTCTTGAGCAATCTTGAACCATTTGGAGATGATTCTTGACATATCTTGAGAAATATGGGAGGGAAAATTTTGGGGTACAACGGCATTCCTCAAGACGGTGCATGTGCCGCAAGAAACCTCTGTCGACCAATTCAAGGACTGTGTGGCCAGCTTGATTGCTGACAATGGGTTGGGTTTTTCAGATGCCGATTTGACACCAAAAGGGAGAAAGTATAATGATGCTCTGCATGTCTCGATCGAATGCAGGGGCACTACTATGGCTCATGTGCTAGTGGATACTGGATCGTCACTGAATGTTCTGCCTAAGAAAGCTCTTGATAGGCTAGATTGTGAAGGCTTGACCTTAAAGCCCAGTAACATTGTGGTGAGGGATTTCCACGGGTCAAAGAGAATGGTGCACGGGGAGGTTGACATCCCTGTCAAAGTGGGTTCCCAGACCTTTGAATCCACCTTCTACGTGATGGATATCAGATCATCATACTCTTGTTTGTTGGGTCATCCTTGGATCCATGAAGCTGGAGCCGTTACTTCTATGTTACACCAAATGCTGAAGTATCTAGTGAAGGGGAAGATTGTCACTGTGCATGGCGAAGAGGAGTATATGGTAAGCCACCTGAACTTTTTTAGGTATGTGGAGATGGACGGGGAATTCATAGAGACCCCTTGTCAAAAATTTGAAGAGATTCCCCAGATTATGGCATCGACCGAGACCATCACTAGTGCGCTGAAGATCACCAAATCTCCTTTGAGGATGGCTTCTGTCAAGGATGCCAGAGCGATAGTTGAAGAAGGTGGGTGTACCATTTGCGGACAACTCCATGATTTTCCTCATAAAACTGACAAATTCGATTTGGGCTTTACTTCAGGAGCTCAAAAGGCGGTTCGACGTGCTCGGGCTGGAGGACCTCCCCTACGCATCAGCAATCGTGGGTTTAATGCTATAGAAGACAACGATGAGGATTTTGATATTGACAGCTGGATCTACCCTACTACCAACGATGGACTTAGTAACTGGACGGCCAGAGATTTTGTGCCAATTTCTTTTGTTCAACAGTAATTGTCTTACTTGTTTTTTGAATTAGTAATAAACAATATAAACTCTATGGCCTTGTGTCTTACCTGAGGCATAATGATTTATTTGTGAGGGTTATTATATGTTATTTTCATATATCATCAATAAAACATTGAGACGATAAACTTGGGCACAGAGGTAGACAGAAAGGAAGTCAAGATCGGCGTAAATCTGGAGACTAAAGTCAAACAGCGGCTGATATAGTTGTTACACGACTATGTTGAAATCTTTGCATGGTCATATGAAGACATGTCTGGTTTAGACACTGATATTGTGGTACATCATCTGCCGACTAAAGAAGATTGTCCTCCAGTTAAGCAGAAAGTTTGTCGTATGCGCCCTGAAATGTCAGAGAAAATTAAAGCGGAGGTTATGAAATAGTTCAACACTTGGTTCTTAGTTGTCACCTCCTATCCGCAGTGGGTTGCTAACGTCGTTCCAGTACCTAAGAAGGACAGAAAGGTACGGATGTGTGTGGACTACAGAGACCTGAACAGGGAAAGCCCAAAAGACGACTTCCCGCTCCCCCATATCGATGTTCTGGTTGACAACACCATACAACACAAGATCTTTTCCTTCATGGATGGGTTCTCTGGGTACAATCAGATCAAGATGGCTCCCGAAGACATGGAGAAGACAACCTTCGTCACACAGTGGGGAACTCTCTATTACAAGGTGATGCCTTTTAGGTTGAAGAATGTTGGGGCAACTTATCAGCGAGCCATGGTAGCTTTGTTCCATGATATGATCCACCATGAGATAGAGGTGTATGTTGATGACATGATAGCCAGGTCTCAAATCTAGGAAGAACACCTTGATCATCTACAAAAGCTGTTTGACAGGTTGAAGGCATACAAGTTGAGGTTGAATCCGATCAAATGCACCTTCGGAGTAAGGTCTGGTAAACTTCTGGGGTTCATCGTCGGTGACAAAGGTATTCAGGTAGACCCTGCAAAGATGAAGGCCATATAAGAGATGCCGACTCCCCGTACTAAGAAGGAGGTTAGAGGTTTCTTGGGACGCCTAAATTATATCACCGAGTTTATTTCACATCTGACTGCTACTTGTGAGCCAATCTTCAAGCTCCTGAAGAAAGATCAAGTGGTAAAGTGGAATGACGAATTTCAGACCGCTTTCGAAAGAACCAAGGAATACCTTCAAGAACCACCAATTCCGATGCCTCTGATTGAAGGAAGACCTTTGATATTATACTTAACAGTGCTAGACAATTCAATGGGGTGTGTGCTAGGGCAGCATGACGAGTCTGGTCGAAAAGAGAATGCAATATACTACCTTAGTAAAAAATTTACCGACTGTGAGACAAGATACTCACTGCTCGAGAAAACTTACTACGCTTTGGCATGGGCTGCTCGCCGATTAAGACAATATATGTTGACCCACACTACTTTGTTCATATCTAATATGGATCCGATCAAATATATCTTCGAAAAGCCCGCTCTCTCTAGAAGAATAGAAAGATGGAAAATGATCCTAATCGAATATGATATCCAATATACAACCCAGAAGGCAATTAAAGGAAGTGTATTGGATGATCATTTGGCTCATCAGGCCGTGGATGACTATCAGTCCATGAATTTTGAGTTCCCGGACGAGAATATTATGCTAGTGACAGACCACGAAGAACCAGGACCGGATGAAGGACATGAAAAAGGATCCCGATGGACTATGTTTTTTGATGGAGCTTCAAACGCACTGGGCAATGTCATTGGCGCTGTAATCATATCTCCTGAGGGCTATCATACTCCTTTCACCACCCGACTATTCTTCAATTATACTAATAACATGGCGGAGTATGAAGCCTGCATCATGGGTCTCAAAGCTGCTATCGACCTAAGGATCAAATTCTTGAGCGTCTTCGGGGATTCAACTTTGGTGATAAGTCAGATCAAAGGAGAATGGGACACGAAGCACCCAAATCTCATCCCTTACAAGGAACATGTACTTACATTGCTCCCACACTTTGAGGAGGTAACCTTTGAACACTCCCCACGGGAGGAGAATCAGTTAGCGAACGTGATAGCTACCATGTCTTCTAGGTTCAAGGTTAGGTGGGACAATGAAGCTCCCCGAATCACCATTAAGAGGTTGGATAAACCAGCATACTGCTGTGAAATTGATACTGAAGAGGTAGCAGATAAACCTTGGTTTCATGAATTAAAAAGGTATCTTGAGGCTTAAGAGTATCCCGAGGGGGCATCTGTCAACGACAAAAAGTTTCTGAGAAGGTTCATCACGAAATTCTTCCTCATTAATGGAATACTCTACAAGTGCATTCATGACTCTACCTTGCTGCGGTGTGTAGATAAGAGCGAAGCAGAGAATATTATGATAGATCTACACGAAGGTACCTTCGGAACCCATTCGAGTGGACATACCATGGCTAAGAAGATCTTACGGGCAGGATACTATTGGTCCACTATGGAAGCAGATTGTCATCAGCACTCCCGAACCTGTCATAAATGCCAGATCTATGTTGACAAGGTACATATGCCTCTGGTTCCCTTAAATGTCTTGACGGCTCCTTGGCCCTTTGGAATATAGGGCATCGACATGATCGGAGAGATTATACCTACCGCTTCTAACGGGCATCGCTTCATCCTGGTGGCCATTGATTACTTCACGAAGTGGGTTGAAGTTGCCTCCTTTGCTACTGTTACCAAGAATGTTGTGGCGCGATTTATCAAGCATAACTTAATCTTTCGTTACAGTGTGCCGGAGAGAATCATCACCGACAATGGTACGAATCTCAATAACACGATGATCACCGAACTCTGCAAGCAATTCAGGATACAACATCATAACTCTTCTCCCTACCAGCCGAAGATGAATGGCGTTGTCGAAGCGGCTAATAAAAACATCAAGAATATTATACAGAAGATGACGGTGACATATAAAGATTGGTATGAGATGTTACCATTTTCTCTTCATGGGTACCGTACTTCAGCATGGACGTCAATAGGGGAAACACCCTACTCTCTGGTATACTGCATGGAGGTTGTCCTGCCTATTGAGGTCCAGATCCCTTCTCTAAGAATCTTGAAGGATGCCGGTTTGAAAGAAGACGAATGGATCCATACCCGACTTGATCAACTGAATCTGATTGATGAGAAGAGACTTACTACTATCTTTCATGGTCAAATGTATCAAAAATGGATCAAGGCTTTCAACAAAAAAGTCAGACGCCAAGAGTATCAAGTCGGGGATCTAGTAATCAAGCGCATCATACTGCCACAAGGTGATCCCAGGGGAAAATGGACTCCCACATACAAAGGGCCATTTGTGATTAAAAACATTTTCTTGGGTGGAGCCATGATTCTAACCACCATAGACGGTGACGATCTTCCGCACCCTGTCAATACAGACATAGTGAAAAGATAATACGCATGATTAAAGACCCGCTAGGTTGGCTGGCCTAGGAAAAAGTAAGGTCCTCCCGGAAAACCAAAAGGGGTTTGGGAAAAAATAAGGGATGAAAACGAAAATCTGTACACCCGGCAAGTCGAAAACCTGAAAAGGCGGCTTAGGCAAAATAGGGTATCCCGGTGGACTGAAAACCCGAAAGGGAGGTCCAGGCAAAAGTTAGGGATTTAAAGTGTATCACTATGTCTCATTAGATCGCCTTGCGACCAGACCTCAGTATCAACTGTCAAGCTCGAACGACACCGATCAATCTAATCAGCTTTTCGGGCAAGCAACAAAGTGATGAGACACCCGAAGACATAGCGGCAATAGCAGAATTGAAACTTAATGGGATTATTGCACATAGCTGTTTTCTATTTGTTATACACAATATTGTATAGCCTTCATTTTGACGGCAGCATTCTCTTACTAGAGCGTCAGCTTCCTTGTACAAAAAACCTCCTGTTATAGGCCAATTTCGAAGATTAATATAAGTCATTCTTACAAAACCATTTGTTTTTGTTTTTCTATTTTGTTTCGCAAAAAAATGTCTAATGATTTATTCTCGATATATGCATTTGAATATAATCGCTATTCACAAATATCCGCGTAGGAAATGGAAAGACAATTGTTCGTAACTTAAGAAACAGGTGAAAAAACAAAAAAAATCATGTCAAGCCCGATAGTTGCTCTATTTAGTAGGTACATGGGCAGAGGTAGCTTTGAAACAAAGTCACCATTACATGCGCCCCGGTGGCATCTACACTTCCCACAGAGTAGAGGTAATCAAAGCGTTGATATCAGTTTCCCTAAACATGAGTTACTATCCCCAACAAAATTCCTTCAGAGAGCCGACATATATGTTCCCCAGCCGGATTTTATAGTTACAAGTGGTTCATAAATATGTCCCCCAAGCAGAGTTTATTTCTCTGAACACAGAAGCTCACCCCCCAACAGAGCTTATTACTTCAGCTACAGAAGTTCACCTTCCAATAGAGTTATTCCCCGCAAAGTTTATTCGCAAGCAGAGTCTCTCCCTGATAGAATATCCGTAAACAAGGAACAAATCCCCAACCTAGTCATCTCTGATTCACCATCCCCAGAAGAAATGAAGGGTTCAACGTCCTAATGCTCTCCAACGGCAGTCCGTGATTTATTTCCCCCGACTAAAATTATCGTAAGAGCATCTCATATTCATACCTCATGGCATACACATACATATTGCATACAGCATAATCTCATTTATTTTGAGAACATCATCACGCAATGCAGTTCATGCGTCGCCTATAATTAATCTTGTACCTTTTCAGGAAAGATGGTTATCGTCAATAATTCCAACAATTCAGGATTAAACCCATGAAGTTATACATGTCACATCTGCAGACAACTAATGGAAAATCAGTTCCTGAAACAAAACGGGTCAACTAACCTAAATGATCAGACGAAGTAACCCTACTATCCAGGTTCCTTCCCATAAGCCCTACTATCCTGGCTTTCATCACGAAGTAACTCTACTATCTAGGTTCCTTCCCATAAGCCCTACTATCCAGGCTTTCATCTCGAAGTAACCCTACTATCCAGGTTCCTTCTCGTAAGCCCTACTATCCAGGCTTTCATCACGAAGTAACCCTACTATCCAGGTTCCTTCCCATAAGCCCTATTATCCAGGCTTTCATCTCGAAGTAACCCTACTACCCAGGTTCCTTCTCAAAGCCCTACTATCCAGGCTTTTATCACGAAGTAACCCCACTATCCAGGTTCCTTCCCATAAGCCCTACTATCCAGGCTTTCATCTCGAAGTAACCCTACTATCCAGGTTCCTTCCCATAAGCCCTACTATCCAGGATTTCATCACGAAATAACCCTACTATCCAGGTTCCTTCCCATAAGCCCTACTATCCAGGCTTTCATCTCGAAGTAACCCTACTACCCAGGTTCCTTCTCATAGCCCTACTATCCAAGCTTTCACCTTGAAGTAACTCTATTATCCAGGTTCCTTCCCATAATCCCTAATATCCAGGCTTTCATCACGAAGTAACCCTACTATCCAGGTTCCTTCCCATAAGCCCTACTATCCAGGATTTCATCTCGAAGTAACCTTACTACCCAGGTTCCTTCTTATAGCCCTACTATCCAAGCTTTCACCTCGAAGTAACCCTACTATCCAGGTTCCTTCCCATAAGCCCTACTATCCAGGCTTTCATCACGAAGTAACCCTACTATCCAGGTTCCTTCCCATAAGCCTACTATCCAAGCTTTCATCTTGAAGTAACCCTACTACCCAGGTTCCTTCTCATAGCCCTACTATCCAGGCTTTCACCTCGAAGTAACCCTACTATCCAGGTTCCTTCCCATAAGCCCTACTATCCAGGATTTCATCATGAAGTAACCCTACTATCCAGGTTCCTTCCCATAAGCCATAATATCCAGGATTTCATCTCGAAGTAACCCTACTACCCAGGTTCCTTCCCATAAGCCCTACTATCCAGGCTTTCATAGTAACCCTACTATCCAGGTTCCTTCCCATAAGCCCTACTATTCAGGCTTTCATCTCGAAGTAACCCTACTACCCAGGTTCCTTCTCATAGCCCTACTATCCAGGATTTCACCTTGAAGTAACCCTATTATCCAGGTTCCTTCCTGTTGTACCCTAGAATTTTCCCTCTCATTTATCAAGAATTTGCTCACAAGATCTCCTTTGGCTCAAGACTGCACTAGAGTTAATCAGCTCAAGACACCTCCTTAACCATTGATGACCAAAATTAAGGTTTGAGATTGCACAAGGATATTTGAACTTCCAATTCCCCATATGACTTTCATGGATCATTATGGACCCTCAAGATCACTCATGTCAAGTCTCAAGCTTTGGATCACACTTTTGCTCAGTCAATTGAGCACTAGACCTAAAAATCAACTCTATTGGGGGAAAAGTCAGTTATGGCCAATTTAAAGTCAAATTTCATAATTTTGGATCCACATCAACATTTTAGACTCATATGTATCATTAGATAGAGTTTGTACTACAATTCCTCAAGAAATTTGATCAAATCTTCAAAAGGGCAAAATGGTCAAAATTAGGGTTTTGACCGGGAAAGGGCAATTTCTGGTTTCTGACCTAGCAAATGATCAATTGGTTTAAGGCATGATCTCAAGAGTCCAATTGAATAATTTTGACCTAATGACATGGCTCATAACATTGCTCAAGTCCATTGGATTGACAGATGAATTTTCGGTCAAATGATCAAAAGTCAACTGTATACTGAAAAGTCAAACTTTGACTTTTTTGTCAAAATCAAATGCCGAAGATCACAATTCATCAAAACATGTCAAAATATGAAACTTATTCATAAAGAAATCAAAAAGTCAAGATTTCATTATGAAAAGTCAAAATTTCTAAACTTAGAAACTTTTCTAAGTGTTGGAGATTTCTTGTTTTTTCACAACTTTGAGCAAATTTTTCACCATGATGCAAGATGATTCAAGAGAAAATTCCAACATGAAAGTTGTAGATCTTCATGAAATATACAACTTTGCTTCAAACAACTTCTTCCAAAAGTGTTTGGATCTCAAGTTATAATTTTAAGAACACGTGATCATAAAACAAAACACTTAGTGAAGTTTTGCTCTAATTTGGTCAGGATTTTGACCCAATTTCATGGCACTTTTTCATATAGTTCCAAGGGGAATATTCAAAAGCAGTTCAAAGATGGGTTGTAGAGAATATTGCAAGCTTTCCAAAATGTCCAAGAACTCCTTGAGATCATTCTTGAGTAGGGAGAATCGAAGAGATGAAGTTAGGGTTTTATCACTTGAATTACAAGTCATTTTGTGATGAACCAAATTCAAAATTCAAAGTATGTTGCATAAACTCTACTTTGCAGGCCTCAAACTTGTTAGGAACTCCATAATTAATTGCTTGCACAACTGTTAGAGGTCTCATTTCAAGCATTCAATGCAAGGCCATGCTTTATATCCATATTGGGAAGAAAGTGTACATTGCCATTTTGATAAAGTGACTTTTTGCACAAAACTTGTTCTTGAGACTTGCACTTGTTCTCTTCTGATCATACAAGTCCCATAACCCATAAGAAACTTGTTAGACACTTACAATCACTCAGCCCATGCTTGTACCTCACATTGAAACTTGGTTTCCCACTTTTCTTCAAAATCAAGTAACCTAGCAATTAGCTGAAAACCTTTACTTCTGATTATCCAAATGACTCCAATCCGTTTGCTTATAGGTATACAAACCATTTGCCACAAAAAATACACGAATGATTGACCCCTAAAAACACCGAGAGCTCAGAATTACATCTTATACCTCCATTTTCATATAAACTAACCAAAAACTTGAAACTCATAACTGCCTCGTAGGTTTTCAAGCCTTTTGGTTCCTAAAGCTTCTAAACATCATTTAGAACTGATCCCACACCCTGTTACAGAACTGTAACACCATTAAAACCATCCTCCATTTTCAAAAAACAGAGCTTTGCACTTGGACTTCTCTAGAACTCCTAAGGTACTTCTCGCTCAAGCTAAACATCCCATTAGCTTCCTGAGAACTTAAGGAAGTTAACCCAATCATTGGAACTCCTTGAAAGATGCTCAAACTTCAAACCTGATACCCTCTTGCAAGTTAACTTTTCTAACTTTAGAACTTTTCATATAGGCATCATCAATGATTTATTTGTGAATGAAACATGTAGGTATCATTGCCCTAAAGCTAACCATGTCCATAATTTCCATTAATTTTGCCTGAGCTTAGAGAATTTTAAGATTGAATTTTCTGAGATTTTTAGGGTTCAGAATAGGGCCATTAAAATTCATGTTTATCTTTGAGCTATAGGTTTAATGCTTTACATTTCTGAAACCGTGAGGAAATTTGCTACAAGTTTCATGTTTACAGTTTTCATTTTTGTTGAGATTTGAACAAGTTACAAAGGTTCTCGCTGGGCGTGAGGTTGAAGATGAAGTTGGCCTCAGGAACGTGTTTGCCTTATGTATTTATTATTTGATTTATATAAACGGATGTATAGCCACCCCAGTGGCAGAAGCGCGCATCCGTAACCAAAGGGACCTGGGTTCGAGCCCCAGTGGTACCCTTTTGATTTTTTTTCTTCATATTTTTGCATTTCTGACTTCTTTTTTTTGCAGGCGTTGGGCCTCCTTGGGCCTTGTTGTTTTTGTTTTTACTTGTTAACCCCCCTGTTTCCTTTTCACACCCCTGACCCAGTTTTATTTTCTTTTTCTTATTTTTCTTATATTTATTTATTTTCTTAAATATTTTCCTAATACTAAAAAATTATCAAAAATATATAAAAATAGTAGATTTATATTTTGACATAGTTTATTTATTTTTCTCACACAAAAAATATTTTATTTAACCATACTTTATTTATTTTACTAACTATCTTTGTAAATTTAATTAAAACTAGGTTATTATTTTATTTCTTTTACACCAATCAAAATATGTTATTTTAATATAAAAAAGGCCAAAAATATTTTATAATACTATAAATTATTTTAAAATGCAAAAATACCAAAAATACTTTTCTTACAAACTTATTTTATTTTAATCAATTAATAGATTAGGGTTTTACTTAATTTTCTTTTCCTAGTAAATTTAGGTTTTACCTTTTATTATTTTAATTAATTATTTTTCTTTTAATTAATTATGTCAAAACAAATTCCCTTTTCCTAAAATATCCAAACAAAAATATACATTCTCTTCATATTTGCATTCTTATACATTTATTCATTTTGTACATTATTTATTTCAATTCTTGTACAAATTCAATTTGGTTGTAATAGATTAATTAGGTTTATTTTCTTGCAATCCCCATTTATACTTTGTACACCCCCTCCCACAAATATTGTAATAGTGTAGTAACTTTAAATCCCGCAATTTATCGCTTTATATATAATATGCTAGTAATTAGGGTTTTTATGGAAAGACTAAAAGCAATACTTAGAAAACCCTAATTCAAGACAAAAACAAGCATGAAAATGAATAAACTTGCACACAAGCACCCCTAGGGTAAATCCACTTGGTTTCCTTTACAAAATGGCCATATTATGCATGTGAGGTATCTTAGCAAAAACAAGTAAAGTATAAGATCATAGTCCCTCGATGACGCTATCCAAGTTGCCTTTCAAATGATCTTAGTCCCTAAAAGAGAATGCTAAGATACCTTGCAACATTTCTAATCACAGTTATACGATGACCTACGCCCGTCCCGTTTACTTCCAAAGATAGGGTTACTTACCAAATCAATGGTAAGATAACAATATCAAAGGAAAAGAAAAATGAACAAGAAAGACTTTTGAGTAGTTAGAATGCTCCTAATTACTTACTCCATTTGAAAACAAACATCCTTGCAATTTTCAAAACAAACACCCACACTTTCAAACATCTTACAAACTTGAAAACATTTTCAAAAGATCAAATACTTTGTATACATTCTTACGAACGAGAATCATTACAAAGTTTTCCTAAACAATGGCCTCTTTACAAAATACTTTCAAAAAACCACACAAAGCACAATTTCAAACAAAAGCAAGTGATCTAGCAAGTAACTAAGAGCCCGTGGAAAACCATGGATGAAAAGGGTTCAAATACTTTCCCTTTTAATAATCTACCCCCCTAACTCAAGAAATAATCTCAAAGGTCTTTCATGTGCTTTTTCACCTTTCCTTTTTGGATAAAAGAAAAGTTGGTGGCGACTCTTGCTAACCGTAACATTTGCGATCAAACACAAAACCTTCAAGTTAGTTCTCCCACCGTATCACACTTCCCATAAGCCCTAATATCCAGGCTTTCACCTCGAAGTAACCCTACTATCCAGGTTCCTTCTCACATCCCTACTACCCAGGCTTTCATTTCGAAGCAACCCTACTATCCAATTTCCTTTTCTCTTATCCCCATACAACAATTTACAATACTGTAAGACCTAGATCCGACCAGATACAGTCAATTTCACATTTCCCCAGTAAGATGTTGTGCAGCCTGGACCCTGACTAGACATACAATTTACTTCCACCTCCTCCATCAAGAGTTAATTCCCCAGTAGAGTAGCGGACAACTGAAGCTCCTAGCCTTCATTTCCCAAGACATAAATCAACATTCCCCGGTGAAGTTCTCCTCAAGGGCAGTTACATGAATTCTTGCCAAGGAATCTCTTATGCGACCGATATCTTTTCTGGATGGCATCTATAAGCCCATCTCCAACAACTCTCTATCATCATACCAAATGGCATCTTTAAGCTCATTCCCTACATAATCGACCATAACATTATCGAGTGTAAATTTCTGGGCACTCTAGTGTTCAATCATCTTCCACCTTCAAGTCACGAATGGCAGATTTGCCCATCTAACTCTTCAGGTGTAAGAAGATTGAACAGGGGCAGCTGTTGCACCCTAAAATTTTCCCTCTCATTTCTCAAAAGATTATCCTGGACCCTCAGGTCTGCTTCTGGAAAATTTCAAGTCTCAAATTACAATTTTCCAAGAAAGTCATTCACAAGGGCAAAATGGTCAAAAGCATGCTGAAAAGTCAAACTTTGACTTTTGGGTCAAAAATCAATTTCAACAATTATATTTCAACAAGATATGAAATTAGTTCATCAGAAATCAGAAGTGAGAAATTACTTTGAAAAAAGAAATCCAAATTTCTAAACATTTAGAAATTTTTCTAAGTGTTAAGAGAATATGGTACTTCAAAACTTCAGGGCCAGCCTCCACGCAAGTGCCGTCAGAATTTGCAAACACGGTTCAGAACATGATGCTTTAATCAGAACATGTGGAAGTGATGCTCTTCTGTCAGAACATGATCCTTCAGCATATGAAGGCTATGTTCAACAATTCAGTCAGAACATCACTCTTCGAGTCTCATTCTGGTCTTCTGCGATCAGAATATCACCAGATCCCAAAAACTCGTTTAAACAACCTGCTGCACAGCTACAACACATTACTATAACCAACAGCTAATCCAGTCCATGCCTGCATTTTCCCAAATCCCATATTTGCACCAAATACAAAAAGTTGTGATAAAAAAGCAATGGAACAGTGTGCCAAAATTTTTTAAATCCCATTTGTTTTTCCCCCCAAAACCACAACAAACTCACCTACAAATAAGTTTCCCCATCACACTTTCAAGGGGTTGGCTTTTAGAGAGAGAGAGAATTGTCAAAAGAGAGAAAAGAAAACTGTGAAACCTTCGCCAAAATCCAGAATTCCCAAATAGAAAACCAAATCTTTATTCTTCCCTTTGAAAAAGAACATAATCTTTCATGTTCCTTTGCTCTCGCTGATTCCAGAACATCTGAAGGCAGCAACTAAAGTTCCAAGCACACGCTCCAGATTCAAGGTAAGTTTTTATGACTTTGCATCTTTTCACTCAGAACATCATTAAATATGTAAATATCATAGTATTGATGTTGTCCATATCATTGCATAAGTAGAAGAAACTATGGATAAGAACTTCTTGAATAAAGCTAGGCTCAGAATTAGAATTAGAACTTCTATAAACTCCTGTATTTTTATCTTTCTGATTTGCTGTTTAGAATTGAATAAATTGCTGATGTGCTGATTAATATGAGAAAAGAGTTGAAATGTAACACAGAACTTCTGAGTTCTCCTCACCATTTTAACACACACATAACTTCTGGTTCTCACTCATTATTTTAACACTCAGAACTTCTGATTTTCATTCGTTGTTAACACACACTGAACTTCTGATTTTCACTCACCATTTTAACACTCAGAACTTCTGATTTTCACTCGCTGTTAACACACACTGAACTTATGGTTTTCACTCACTATTTTAACACTCAAAACTTATGATTTTCACTCACTATTTTAACACTCAGAATTTCTGATTTTCACTCGCTGTTAACACACACTGAACTTCTGGGTTTTCGATCACTGTTTTAACATTTAACTTATGATTTTCACTCGCTGTTAACACACACTGAACTTCTGGTTCTCACTCACTGTTTTAACATTGAACTTCTGGTTTTCACACTGTCTTAGCACATACTGAACTTCTGAGTTCTCCTCACTATTTTAATTCATAGGACTTCTAAGACTTTCTCACTGTTATAACACTGAAAAGTTCAGCACGTAGCAACCCATAACTTCTGTGTTTTCCCTCTAATGTTTCTTGCAGGACCTCAGAGTGTATCAATCTAGAACTTCTGATTTCCTCTGACGTTTCTTTCTGAACCACAGCGCGCCCGACATCAGAACTTCTGATCCCCTTTGTTTTGCTTTCAGCAGCATGCTAATCCTATCTCTCATTATTTCCCTTTTTATCATTTTCAATATTAATACCCTTTTTATTAATATAAAAAGGACATAAAAATATTTTCTTTTTATTAATTAATCTATTTCTTTTTCTTAATTCATCAAGACAAAAAAACCATTTTCTAAACAAGTCTTTTCTTTCTTGCATTGTACATTTCAATATGGTTGTAATAGTTAATTAGGATTTAAATTCTTGAAACCCCACATTTGTAAATTTGTACCCCCATCCCTAAATGATGTAATAGCGTAGGACTTTACACTTCCGTAATTTATCACTTTCGAATATAAATGCTAGTAATTAGGGTGTGTATGGCAAGACATAAAATCAATAAATAGATAACCCTAATCAAGACTAAATGCATGTAAATCAAACACACTTGCACACTAGCACCCTTAGGGTAATACCACTTTATTGCCTTTTGGAAAATAGTCATGTCCCTCGAATATGGGCGTTTTAGCAAAGATCCTCGATAAAAGATCGTAGTCCCTCGATGACCCTTAATGTTGCCTTCGGTAAACGATCACGTCCCTAAAACGACATTGCTAAGACATCCCATAGGTTGCCTTCTATGACTATATAAACGCCCCACGCTCGTCCCTTCACATCAAATGATGGAGCTTGTTACCAAGTCAATGTAAATATAGCAACATCTAAAGGAGGAAGAAAAGAACATCGAAGACCTTTTGAGTAGGTAGGTTCACTTCTAGTTGCTCCCTTGCTCACAACAAAAACATTGTATACACCAACACTCTCATTTTGAAACATTTTCAAAAGACAACACTTTGTATGCGTTCTTATAGAAACGAGAGCTATTACAAAGAAGACACCTTTTCAAAATCACTTTCAAAAACACACACTTCTTTGAACTATTTTCGAAATAACACTTTGTACACGTTCTTATAGAAAGGAGAACCATTACAAAGACATTTTTCAAAATATTTTCAAAACACACACCTCAAGCACATTCAAACAAAAGCAAGTGATTTAGCAAGCAACTAAGAGCCCGTAGATAACTACAGATGAAAAGGGTGCTAATACCTTCCCTTTTCATAATATTACCCCCCAAACTCAAGAAAACATCTCTAAAGGTCTTTCCTGTTCTTTTCAGCCTTTCCTTATTGGATAAAAGAAAATTTGGTGGCGACTTTTTCTATCTGCAACATTTGCGACAAAACACAAAGAACCAGGTCAGTTCTCCCACCGTGTTACATCATGCCTTCCATAACAAGTTTGCTCAGTCAACTGTTCAAATGCCTGAAAATCAACTGTACTAGGTCAAAAGTCAACTATGGCCTATATACAATCAAACTTCAAGATTTTTGGTCAACATCAGCATTTTGAAGTAATATCCATCATTTGATCAAGGGTTGATCATGATTCCTCAAGAAATGCTCCCAACTCATCAAAAGTCAAAAATGGCAATTTAGGGTTTCTATAGGAAAAGTTAACCAAACTTTGACCAGGCATAACTTTCTCATACTTTATCATGAATCTTCCAACCAAGGCTCATTTTGAATAGAATCCAATTCCCCACAACTCATCTTCAGCCCTCAAAGTAAGGAAATGCCTCAATCAAAAGATATAAGTTCATACATTATAGGTCATTTCAAAAAGTCAACAAAAACACCTTTTGGGTCAAAGCTTCTTACATGAACATGGAAGATCCAATTGAGATGAAACTAAAAGGGTTGTTTAGGGGACATCCTAAGATTTCTAAAAAGTCCAAGAACACCCTCCTAGGGTTAAAAATGAGAGAGATATGCATTGCTAAAGTTGACCAATTTTTAGAAATGTGCATGAAGTCAATATTGATCGAAATGACTTTTTTTTCCAAATGGGCCCATGTTTTCTTGTTTGAAACTCGTTCCTAATATGACCCACGACCCCTGAGCTTATCCATCTATTATTTAATTATTTTTATTATTTATTTTGATTTTTTATCCATTTAAATCAAAATAAATCAATTTAAATAGTGGAATAATCAAATAAAATCAAAGATTGGATTTTATGAGCACATCATGAGTCCATGAACAGTTAGCAAATCGGAAAAAATTCTTGAAAAGGCAAATTGATTGGAAAAGAGCATGATGTGGCTTGTTTTAGAAACAAATAATGCAAGGAACAAAATCAAATCAAATCTTAACAATTTATGAAGATACAGTTCAATTTTGTTAACCTAAATCAGTCTATTATAAGTACACAACATTGCCAAAGCATAAAAAGGAGGATTGGTCGTGTAAACTGCAAGAACAAAAACTCAATTTTTAGACAAAAAGTGAGAATCAGATTTTGTTCTACAGGGCGATTCAAAGTGTTTCAAGGCCAGCAATCCATTCCTGGCAATCTCCTGAAACTAACAACATCATTTGCATGCATCAAAACACCTAGAATCACTCCTTACACATTCACGGTTTGCACACATATTCTTGAATTTGATTTTTACAATTCACGCATGATAAATGATTTCTTAGCATATATATGTTTGTATCATCCTTTAGAACGTGTTTGCATATTTAATTACGTGTTTTGATACCTGTTTGCTGAAACGCCATGCTAGGGTTTATAAGGTCGTTTTAGGGCTTTCAAATGCAGGAACAATTAGCTCTAAAGATGGACACCATCATGATCAGAGGATCAAACCCAATTGATCCATGGTCTTGAATCTAATTTATGTTGTTTAATCATGATTTTTGAGATGCCAAGTTATAGCTACAGACAACGTCCATAGGTAAAAGTCTTTGCCTAAGACAACAGTCTCAGCCAAGAAGACGATTGCATGGCGAGGCATGAGTGGCCCATTTGAATCTCACGCATTTTAATTATTGCACTGGCTTTTCATTCTATATAATATATTGTTTGTGTTATATAAACGATTGAAACAAATGGTCTAGTGGCAAGAGGCAAGGCTTTGCAAGGTGCGCGTGTAGGAGGTCAGGGGTTCAATCCCTGCCTCCTACATGCTTTCAAGCATGCAGGCGCATGATGGACACTCCTGATCCCAACACACAGGATCCAACATTGCTTGGGCCAACCAATATGGGCCTGGAACCGAATTCAGCAGCATCACCTGCTTTTTGGGCCTACACCCCCTCAGGCTATTTTTTAATTTAATTATTTTATTTTGTTTAGATTAGTTTAATTATTTTTTTTATTAATCAATTTTTTATGAAACCATAAAATCAAAAAGTCACAAAAAATAGGATTTAGTTCTTTTTGTATATAAATTAATTTTTTTGTAAATAATTAATTTTCTCAACTTTAATTTATTTTTTATTAAAATCAATTAGAAAATTAGGTTAAATTCAAATATTTTTTTACAAAAAATCCAAAAAATATTCTCCATGATCAAATTAGAGTTTTTTAGGGTTTTCAAACTTGTTTCCAATTTTTATTCTCTCGCTGGATTATTTCAGTCACATATTTATGTATCTTCCTAAAAGCCTTGTAATAGCGTAGGACTCTTTTATTTTCTCACTTTTATATCTTATGCTTGTATATAATGGCTAGCAACCTAGGCTTGTATGGTTAATCAATTAATCAGTAGATCACTTAATTACAAGATAAATATCTGAAAATAAACACTGTTGCGCACTTGCACCCTTAGGATATACCTCACATGGTTGCCTCGGAAACAATGATCATGTCCCTCGAACGTAGTGATATCTTAGCAAAGACCCGCAATTCAAAAAAAATCATTATAAAAGATCATAGTCCCTTACTGTCCCTTGAGTTGCCTACGAGAAATGATCTTATGATGATAGTACCTTCAAAATGCTAAGGTATCCTTACATGTTGCCTTCAATGACCATTTTGTCCCTTTCGATAGTCCCTCAACATCCAACGGCTAGGGTTACCTACTCACTAATAGTAGGATAACACGGTCTAAAGGATAGGAGGAAAAGAACGCCTTTTTTCGAGTAGGTAGATAATTGCAAGGTACTTGCTCAAATAAATTTTCACACCACACTTTCAAACATACTTTTCAAATAAAAGTTTTCAAAACGCTTTATCACTATCTTGAGGACTGATACAAGAGTTGTCATAAAGTGAATCGCCGCACTAAGGCAATTTTCAAAGCTTTTCAAACCACACAAACACGAAAGCAATTTTAAAAATGAGCAAGTACCTAAGAGCTCATGGAAAACTATGAATGGAAAGGGTGCTAACACCTTCCCTTTCCATAATCTACCCCCTGTACTCAGAAGTCTCGAAAAAAGGTCTTTTTCTGTTCTTTTCACCCTTTCCTTATTGGATAAAAGAAAAGTCGGCAGTGACTCTTGCTTACCGCAACATTTGCAAACAAAAAACGCAAACCAGTATTAACAGTCAATCCTGCCACCGTATCACAATCTTCATCTTCTCCTTCCATAAAATATACCCTAATTCATTAAAGGATTGAAATTTGTGTAATGAATAAATTGCACTCATTTCCTAATTCTTGGGATGGTTAGTCTTAAACATGGGTTAGACTCTGATGTCACTTGTTGAACAAGTGTCATGAAGCACAAGAGAGAGGGGGGGGGGGGGGGGGGGTGAATTGTAGTATTTAAAATCAGTGATTAAAAAAACGATTTTCTTACTTGAAAATACAATTTCTGTCAGTATAACAATGGCACAGAGAAAAGTAACATAAATTGGAAGGAATTATAAATAGTAGAAAATAAAATGACAGAAAAATAAATAGGGAGAGTTAGAGATATGATATAACACACCGACTTTAGATTAATATTTTTATTTTATTATTCGAGTGTTTATAGGTGTGCTGCTTATTTTATTTAAATTATTTTTGATTATTTAAGTTATTTTAGTGTTTTGGGGGAATTAAGGATATTAATTAATAAATAATAAAAATTTAGTGTAATTTAGAGCGGATAAATAAAATAGAATATATTTAAATTAGTAGAATAATTAGAGATTTTTATAATAATTATTTGAATAAAATATAAACTAGTTACTTTTTAATTATTAAGTAAATTAGTTTTTTATTAAATAATTATTTAATGAAACATTTATTTGATAGAATAAAAGTGTTATTTTAATTAGAAAATAAAACTTTATAGAATATAATAATTATTAGGATATTTTTGTTAGAATTTCTCATAGTCATACTTGAGAGGGGGTGTGAGTGAGAGGGATGTGGAGACTAATTGAGACTTTTATGATTGTATATATACTAACATGAGCATTTGAGAAAGGTTACGAGAAAAAAAATCATAATTTGGGAAAGCGGTCGATCGTGAATTACGAAAGAGGTATTGAAGCGATCGCGGAGAACGTGACAAAAATTGTCAAAAGCTTCAATTTTGAAGTAGGGGAATTACTTTACGTATGGGTGATTAGAGTTAACCAAGATGGTGAGGGGTCCTTACCCTCCCATCTACACCATCTTTATCGTTTTGTAATTTCTTTGTGTTTATCAATTTATGTTCAAAGGGGTTTGGGCAAAATCCATGTGGCCAATATAGATGGTTTGCTATATATATATATATATATATATATATATATATATATATATATATATATATATCCCCGAAATAATAGGCCTGATCGGGTAATGTAATCGACAAGGATAAAGGTTAAACCAGTAGTCGGCTCAGGGAGAAGGTATCCAGGGTGCAACTCGTCTAAGGGAGTATCACATGATCCATGGACCCGGATAGCAACCCGTCATCATTATCGATCCGAATAGGATAGGTAGCCGGAACGCATCTACCTGTGACCGATCATTACCTCGGCTCCTTAATGCATGTAACCTCCGACGGCACAATCATTATAGTGTTACACAACTTTGATTCCTCAATTCATGGGGATGGTAGAGGTTATAGAATTATGGAACTCAAGAGTCATTCATTAATTGAGGTTCTTGATGACGCAAAGATACAAACTATATATAGGGGCTTCCATATGAGGGATAAGCAAAACATTCATCTTGGGACACACGTTTCATTGTCGTAACTCCCAAATCCCCCAATCATCCCATAAACTCACTCCAATCAGCTCTCCCTAGCAACCTCCTGGGAAGCCTTCCAGATATTTGTTCTACACAAGAACATTGGCGCCCACCGTGGGGCCTTGGTAAAATTATTCCTAGGCCACACCTTAACTCTTATATAGAATGTCGTCACCTGGAGACCCCCCATACATGGCACAACTACTAGCCATGGTGGAGGCCCTCAGGCAACAGAACAAAACTCAGCAGGACAACGTCATAGACCTACAACGAAGAAGCGTGGGGGACGACGACCCAGAAGAGGAGTTATTAGAAACTCAACCTCTATCTCAATCTATCTGGGACGACCAAGTCTTAGAGAACTTTAAATCACCACCATTGACTGCATACGACAGTAGAACCGATCCTCAGGAGCACGTCATTGCCATCAGCAACCAAATGGAGATAATAGGCCCCACAGATTCACTAAAGTTTAAACTGATAGTCGGTGCTTTCCAGAGTGTGGATCTACAGTGGTACATGAGCCTACCACAACTATCTGTGGAAAGCTAATCGGACCTGACGAAGAAGTTAATCCGGCACTTCTCTGCTAACAAGAACCACAAGGTGTCCATAATATCCTTGTTCAACGCCCAACAAGGTCAAGTGGAATCTCTCTAGGAATACTTAGCATGGTTCAACAAAGAGACCATCAAAGTATCTCATCCAAACCAAGAGTTATTCATTGGAGCATTCCAACACATCCTCCGAGCAGGACAGCTCAACGAACCCTTAGCTCATAAGCCCGCATCTAACATGGATGAAATCATTACCAGAGCAGAATGCTACATAAAAGGGGAGGAGAGAAAATTGGAAAAACAGTCCATGGACGCCCTAGAGAGAATAAATACCAAAGAAGAAGGGCCAGGAAGGAAACATGAATCTTCCCGAGTGACCTCGAGAGATAGGCCTCGGGAACGTACAACTTAGAGACCTAGCTGATGTCCCTTTGATTCAAGCGACGTGGAAACACCCTTAAACACAAGGAGAGGCGAAATCTTGCAGGAGGTAGCACACCTAAACCCGATCCCTAAAGAGCCCCATAAATTGGAAGTTGATGCCATACTGGGGAATGACGCCAAGGCTTGGTGTAATTATCACCGATTCCGGAGACATCATACTGACGATTGCCTCCAGCTAAAGAAAGAAATTGAGAAATTAATACAGAGGGGCCCCTGCTAACTTATGTCAAAGATGGAAAAATCTCAGCTGGAAAAAGAGATGCTTGGCAAAAAGACACGGACTCTAAGGAACCTTCCCAAACGAAGAGGAAGGGTATTAAATAAGTGCACGAGACCAAAATAGTTCACCACACCCTCAACAACATTGATGATGGGTTCACAGGCGACGACGAAACCAGCTCGACCAGAAAGAAATATGCATGCCCCGTGATGCACATGTCCAAGGACACAACCAAGGTCCGGGAACAGGACCTTAAACCGGTTAGCTTCTCCAGAAAAGATGCGGTCGACATTATGGCCCACGAAAAATGATCATATGGTCATCAAGGTACAAATTCGAGATTGGAGCATGAAAAGGGTACTAGTGGACCCCGGTAGCTCAACCAATGTACTGTACTGGGAAGCCTTCATGGGAATACAATTTGATACGTCCGAGCTATTACCCTTCAACGACACCTTGGTCGGATTCTTCAGGGAACAAGTACAAGTATTGGGACACCTCCCAGTACTCACTACCTTTGGAAGCGGCGCAGATGCTAAATTAGTCAAAGTAAGGTACTTGATCGTTAACACTGTGTCCCCATATAACGTCATTATAAGAAGACCCTCATTCAATGCCTTAGAAGCCGCTCTATCCACCATGTACCTCACTATGAATTACCCCTTGGGGGACGACCGAGTTGGGGTGGTTAAAAGCGATCAAGGATTGGCCAGGAAGTGCTATAAAATTGGGTTTTTAAAATTCTTGTGGTTTCTCTACACTAATATTTTGCGTTTTATAAATATTCGTTTTCAAGTCAATTTAAAAAATATAATAATTTAGTTTTAAATTATTTGTATTTTTTTAAAATAGCAAATATCTGCTCACCTTTCTTATAATTTCAATTGAGTTTTTATTTCAAATGAGTAACATAGAACAATTGGTAATGAGTAAAGCTTGCAAGTATGAGTTTGCGGGTTCAAAAATCTTGTATTGCATTTTAACATTTTTTTCTTCTATATTTATTTTTGTTACTAATTTTCTTTCCTTTTTAAATATCAAACTTTGGGTTTCTCATTGTTTTGGGATAACTTTTTTTTCCAAGTTTTTAAACCTAATTTCTAACCCTATAAATAGGACTCTTGTCCATCAAATCTATGAATTTCACACCTACAATTTTTACAATCATCTACCAAAATTTTATGACCAAAGAACAATTTCATGTCATGCATCTATCAACAAAATCCACAATTTCTCACCATTCAATTGAGACTGTGCACATATTTTGTCAACTCTATTTTTTGTTCTGTACATGATACAATTCCTCCTAAACTCACACTCCACGTACATCATTCACACTAAAAAACCTTTTTTCTAACAGCAATTTTAACACACTCAAGTACATATTGTTTCCCAGAATTTTCAAAGAAAACTCTCTTTATCACTACAATTTTTCATTCATGTAGATATTTCCACGGACAATAGCTTATCCATATTATGTTTATCAACACCTTGTTAGATCGGTCTCTTTCATTTTCTCAAGTCAATACACTGTTTCAAAACATCTCACACGTATGTCTTTGGAATGCACCTATTTTCTAACATATACAACACCAAAAAAGAACCTGCATGATTTCTAAATAAAAAAAAAACAGACAAACTCCATAACCAAACCACACAAATTGGCCAAAAAAAACAAAACCTTTTTTACCAACATACACTAAAACCTTCATAATAACCTGTACAGAATTTCCAACACAACAACTATTCAAACACAATATCAAAAGAATCACAATAGCTACAAAATCACACGCTGACAACTTCACAAAGTTTTTTTTTTGTTTTTCAGGGAAAATAATAAAGTTTAGATGGAAGAAAGAAGTGGTTGGAATCAGAATTGCAGTTCTCAATCATCACTATCGCAGACTTGTGTTCGCCGCCGTGCACAAACAACCGACGTCGGTGAAACAACTTTCGATGTCGCAACCGACCTTCCATCACCACCTCATCGCAATTGTTGCACTGATTCCGGAATCGCGACCAGCAAACTTCTCCCTGCATCCTCCCACCGCAACATCGCCGGAGCCCCACCGACGAAGCCCCTCTGATCGAAGCTCCGACCCGCGGACTTCCGGATCTGACACGGAACAACCACGACGGACCACCCTCCGCTGCCTCTTCCGACCATGCATCGTTTGAATCCGCCGCAGTGGGTCTCCGATGACAAGGCATCTTCGCTCTTGCTTTGGATATGTGAAGAGAAGGTTAGTTTGTTTGTTGTGAGAAGTTTCATGTTCTTCTATTGTTTTATTATGGTTTTGATTTTGATTGAGAAAAATGAAAAGAGAGTAGAGCAGATAATAGTGATAGACTAGGAGAAATGGAGATTCAATGGAACAAAAGAGAAGAAGTCAGTGGGATTTCTCATACTAGGATATCCAATAATACTACTGAGCACAATACATTTAATTATATCCTCGGATAATTGATTGTCGATTTGACGTTGTATCAAGTAATTATTCATAATCAAACAATTAAAATTCATGAGAAATTTGATTTATGTCTAGAACAAGAATCAAACAGTATCACTCAAAATGATAAATAAATAAAGTAAATTTTTTTCGTCCCGAGCGAATTAATTTCAATAAAGATCAAGATTCTTTATCAAGACTCAATCGAATCAATTATTTCACCTAAAACGACTTAATTCTGATGAAGACTTGACTTTCTTCGACGATTCAAAATTAATCTAAAACAGCTAGTCAACAATTCAAACCATTTTTTACTAACATAATAAAATTCCAAGATTATTTTTGAAAAATGATTAAATAGTATCACTTTCACATTTAACTACGAATTGCGTCTACGACCACTCATTTTTTTAAACCCAGACAAGGTTCAAGGATAACTCGAAAGAAATTTTACGCAATCCTATAAAAAATACTAACCAAACACATACGAACTACAAAATTGAACTCTAATTCTTCGCAAGGAGATACGTAGGCACACAGTTAAAACCAATGTGAGTTCATCTATTAAAAAATTAAATCATTTTCTTAAACATATGGAAACATTAACTTTTAAATTCTCATCTTACGCTTTAACCTAAAAGTGGAGCCTCTTGATAACAAGGGATATGAAGGGTGCCTAACATCTTCCCTTCGTCTAACCGACTCACGAATTTAGAATCTCTGTACGAATTAGGATTATCCATTATTCTCCCTTCCTTAGGACAAAAAGTGGTGGTAGCGAATCCTTATTTTTTGCCGGTTACGACAACGCGGGAAGATAGCGTTTCTCCCCACGATGAAACAATGAGGGTCTAAACCGGAACCCCGCCCTCCGAAATAACTTACATAGGATGCAACCTTTCTCGAGAGGAAGAAACTGAGATCGTGGAGCTATTGAAAGAGAACGTAGACTTGTTTGCATGAAAGCCTTCGGATATGCCTGAGATAGACACCAACTTCATGTGCCACCACTTAGCCTTGAATCCAGATACCAAGTCGGTATTTCAGAGGAAGAGGAAAGGTGGAGAAGAAAAGAAGAAGTCCATAAAAGACGAGGTTGGGAAGTTACTCGACGACAACTTTATCAAAGAAGTCAAATATTTTACCCGACTTGCTAATATGGTGATGGTAAAAAAGAAAACAAGGAAGTGATGCATGTGCATTGACTTCACAGATCTCAATAAAGCATGCCCCAAGGATCCATAACCATTACCGCAGATAGATCGACTCATTGATGAAACTTCGGGGTACAAACTCCTCAGCTTCATGGATGCCTACTCAGGGTATAATCAAATTCGTATGAGCCTGGCCGATGCACCAAAGACTGCCTTTATAATAGACCGAAACAACTACTATTATGAGGTAATGTAGCTCGGTATCAAGAACACAAGATCCACCTACCAAGGATCAATGGATAAGGTATTCACCACTCAAATCGGAAGGAACCTGGAAGTGCACGTAGATGACATGGTCATCAAAACCATTGTTGGAAAATAACATGTTAGTGACTTGAAAGAAACGTTCGCGGCTATAGGACAATACGACATGAGACTCAACCTAGACAAATGTATCTTTGGAGTTCAAGTCGGCAAGTTCCTAGGGTTCATGCTCACTAACCATGGGATAGAAGCCAATTTGGACAAGTGTCATACGATCATCGACATGTGTAGCCCGTCTTCAAAAAAGGAGGTACAACAACTAACGGGAAGGTTAGCCGCTTTGTTTCGATTCCTGTCATACTCCGGAGATAGAGCGACCCATTTCTTTGTGGCCCTCAGGAAGTCAGAAGAATTCGAATAGACAGCAGTATGCGAGGAAGCCTTTCAATGAGTAAAATGCTTCTTACCTTCTCCACAAATCTCGCTGAGACCAGAAGAAAGTGTACCTTTGATCCTATATCTGGAAGTTTCTGAGAAGGCCATGAGCTCAGTACTCGTCCAAAAAGGGAAAGAGGGGGAAAAGCCGGTGTACTTCGTTAGCAAGGTTCTAAAAGGATCTGAACAATGATACTAGAAGATTGAGAAGCTAGCACTAACATTGATAATAACAGCCTGGAAATTAAGACATTATTTCCAGGGTCATCCAATAACCGTGAGGACTAATTACCACATCAAGCAGATATTGAAGAAGCCGGATTTATCCAGAAGGATGGTCACATGGATTGTGGAGTTGTCAGAGTATGGTACCAAATTCACTCTGAGAACCAGCATCAAATCAGAGATGCTAGTCGAATTTGTGGTGGAACAAAGTGACCCAATACCCGAAGAAAATACGAACAAGTGGACTCTTCACGTTAACGAATCATCCAAATTTAAAGGAAGTGGGACCGGGATCGTCCTTGAAGGACCTGGTAACTTCGTACTGGAATACTCTTTAAGCTTCAACTTTCAGGCTAGCAATAATCAGGCAGAATAAAAAGCTCTCATAACAGGAATGAAATTAGCTAAGGAGGTGGGAATCACCCATCTAGCCGCAAACACTGATTCATAATTAATTGCAGGGAAAATGAAAATGGAGTACCAGACAAGGGAATCAACATTGTTGAAATACCTCCAGATAACACAGGGGCTGTCAAAAACCTTCGCAGAATTTGAGATTAATCATATCCTCAGGGAAGAGAATGTACGAGCCGATGTACTAGCCCGACTCGCCAGTATCAAGGGACCAGAACTGAATAAAATAGTGATACATTAAATCTTAGAAAGGTCAAGCATCGAGCAAGAAGAGGCCATGTAAATCGAGCCCATCATCGGGTGAATGGCCCTGATAATATAATACCTGACGCAGGGGATCCTGCCCGAAGACTCCAATGAAGCCAGAAGCGTAAAAAAGGTATCCACTTGCTATCAGATAGTATCTGACAAACTATACAAAATAAGGAGGTCCGCGCCCATGCTGATATGTGTGACAAAAGTAGAAATTACTTTAGTGATGAAAGAAGTACACGAAGGGGGCGTGTGGAAGCCACATCAGAGGGAGAGCCCTGTCCAAGAAGATACTCCGAGCGGGGTACTATTAACCTAGAATGTTACAAGATTGTGTCGAGTTCATGAGAAAGTTGGACAAATGACAGGTATACTCACCACTTATACACTCCTCATCCGAGTTACTACACTTCATCTTCTCCCCATGACCATTTTTCCAATGGGGGGCGAACATATTGAGACCATTCCCCATAACACCCTGACAGTTAAAATTCCTCATTGTGGTCGTCGACTACTTCACAAAATGGGTAGAAGTTGAGGTCGTAGCACACATTACCGCGCAAAAGAGTATGTTACTTCTATCGGAAAAACATTATTTACAGGTTCGGGTTGCCCCGAATCATAGTGTCCGACAATGAAACGCAATTCGCAAGCTCAGATGTGGTAGAATTCTGCAGTGACCTGGGTATCCAAAACAGTTCACATCAGTGGAACATCCCCAAGCCAACGATCAAGCGGAACTGGCTAACAATATCATCTTGACAAGAATGAAAAAGAAACTGGATGATGCAAAGGGACTGTGGGCCGAATACTTGTCAGAGATCCTTTGATCATACCATATGAACCTCCACTCCACTACTCGAGAAACACCTTTCCGAATGGTGTACGGGGCGGACGCCATGATACCAGCCGAGATCAATACCCTTACTTGGAGAAGGGAGCACTTTGATGAAGAAACTAACAAGGACGACTTGAACAGTTCGGCCGATATGGTTGATGAAATCTGAGAAATGGCACGGGTCAGAGAGTTTGCAATCAGAAGCAGATTAGCTAAGAAGCTCAACTTGAAAGTCGGGTAGAGAGGTTTTCAACCATGAGATCTAGTCCTCAAAAAGATTACCGATCGTAATAACAAGGGAAAGTTGTCTTCAAACTAGGAGGCCCCATACCGGGTACTTCATCAGCTAAATAATGGGGCTTATAAATTGGAAACTTTGGAAGGAGTAGAAGTTCATAGGCATGGAATATATCCAATCTCAAAATTTATTTCTGCTGAAAACTATGTAATAAAATTTCCAAATAAATGTACGAGATGCATTATTTTCCCTTGCAAGGGAAATGGTTTTTAATTAGGCACCAAAAAGTGAAAATTAGATATTTGTAACTGAACACCTCTCAAAAACTCGGTCACCCTCACCAAGGCTCTGGAACTACTCGGCCACCCTTACTTGAGCTCTATTCGAGCAAAAAGTTGAAACGCACTTAACGCCTCTCGCAAACTCGGTCACCCTCACCAAGGCTCTGGACTTACTCGGCCACCCTTACTAGGGGCTCTGATCTGACAAAATATCGAAGCACACATAATGCATCTTGCAAACTCGGACACCCTCACCAATTCTTTGGACCTACTCGACCACCCTTACTAGAGGCTCTAATCTGGAAAAAATTCGAAGCATATTTAACGCCTCTCGTAAACTCGGCCACCCTCACCAAGGCTCTAGACCTACTCGGCCACCCTTATTAGGAGCTCTGATCCAGCAAAAAGTCGAAGTGCACTTAACGCCTCTCGCAAACTCCGTCCTTCTAACTCCCCTTATCAAGGTCGAGTTCTATAACTAACTCCCCTCATTAGGGTCGACTTCTATAACTAATTCCCTTCATCGGGGTCGGGTTCTATAACTAACTCCCCTTATCAGGGTCGAGGTCTATAACTAACTCCCCTCATCAGGGTCGAGTTCTATAACTAACTCCCCTCATCAGGGTCGAGTTCATAAATGCCAAGAGTATCAAATCGGGTATAACCGTATTCCAAAGTGGTACCCCTAAACGACATGGAAAAGTGGCTAAGGACACTTATAAGATAATGTCCGACACTACATGATCGGACACGCTCATCCCAATAGACTTTGTTTCGAGGGGCTTATATATATATATACACCAGATTATCTTAAAAAATGCATAAAACTCTAAGACGTGGATAAACGAAAAGAAACGGTTACATAAATCCATATAAGGGAAATCAGAAGTACAAAGCCCGAAGGCGATATTTCAAAAAAGTAAAAAAAAAGGATGGTGGACCACTCCTTACAAAAAAAATACATAAGCGTATCCTTATCGGATGACTAACAGAAACACAAAACAAATCATCATGCATTAGGGTCTTCTTTCCCGGTATCATCGTTGTTAACATTCTCCTCGGTAGAAGGATCTTCAAGATTCGGCTAAGGAGAGGGAGTCTTCGCCACATCTTCGAGATCTACTAGGCGGCCACCCTGCACCACCTTAAAGTAGTCAATCTTCAATATGGTCAGGCCATGATAAAGGCACAACATCTGATCCTTGGCCCGCTCAAAGGCTTCATCACCAATTAAAAGAACGTCCACCTGAGACTTCTTAAGATCTTCCCTCAACTCAGCAGTGGTGGCCTTCAGCTCGTGATTGATGGCCTTCTATACCTTCAACCTCTCATTGAGTTGGGTAAGAGTGACCTTGTTTTCAGACTCCAAAGTCTCCTGACGTTTTTTCTACTTGACCAAGGCTTTCTCCATGTCGGACAACTTCTCTAACTGAGCCTTATGGGCCTCTTTCAATCGGGTTATCTCTTCCTTCAGTTTTGATTCTGTCTCCTCATGATCATCAACAGATTAAAAGAGACCATGGGTCAGAACAGCACACCTCATAAGATAGGAACTAAGATTCTGTGTCATTTTCTAACGACCAACAAACTTAACCTTGTTGATATCCTCAATGGTGTTAAGATGATCATAGAGAAAGTAGAGCCCATCGAAGCTGTTGGACCAAAAATTGAACTCTCTAGAAGCATGGATATCTATGGGTTCTCCCATCAGAGAGGTAATCTCCATATAAACTCGAAAAACCTCGTCGCTCATTAGGGTCTTGATCCTTTTAGGAGTACCTTGTTAGACCTCCTCTTGGATAACTGGAGCCGAAACTTGGGGCTCATCCACGCTAGAGGTAGTCTTGGAGCCTACCCCTTTGAGCTTCTTTGAAATTCGAGTCTATATCCCAGACAGGTCCGACTTGATTGTGGAGGCTCCACCTGCAGCCCTTCGGGCAGCCTTTACCTCCATCATCAATCTCTTCTGCTTGGCCACAGAAAGATCTGTCATCTTATCTGTAAAAGAAAGAAAAAGGCGGTGTAAGTATTTCATAAGAACATGTGATGACTAAAACAAAAACAAAGGCTATTACCAAGGAAGTCAAGAATATGTTCAACAGTTAGAGACAATAAATCTTTGACCTTCATCATACGGAAAGAATCAAGTACGGTCCGAACTTAGACTTCCAAGTCACTCAACTTTTCAAACGTAAACCTAAATATAGGGGAAGGGCCTCGGATCCAGTAAAATGGAAAACGGGGATGCCCACCAAAGAGTATAAGACTTAGGGGCTTCTCGGCCCACAATTTATCTTCAGGAACCGCTCCTTAAAACCCTTATAGTTAGAGGTATACACCTAGAGGAAACTTCTGTAAGAGAGACCATTAACTTGGATCCATGAAAGCTTCTTGGCCCCTTTACCTCATAAAAAGATAAGAACAGACCAGTTATGGGAATGATATCCATCGCCTCACAGACCATCTCAAAGGCCTTTATAAAGCCCCAACTGTTGGGACGAAGTTGAGAGGGCGCGACATTCATGGCCTTCAAATGATAGGCTCGAACTCGAAGAAAGGTATGCGGACTCTGAAATCTTCCAAGACCTCACCATAGAAATAAAAGAAGTCTTCATCCATGGAATTTGGACGAAGCACACATACGAGATCCCCGAGGATGCACGCCTCTAGGATAATGTCACTTTCTTCACCAGTTGAAGAGACCACCATCAAGGACCAAAGTTTAGAGATCTCTGTGGCATCAAGCACGGTATTCTTGTAACCCATAACTTCTAGGTCGAATAGGGAAGAAGCTTCCATCAGAAATTCTAAGGAACCCGAGGAGGAAGAATCGTGGTCAAAATCACTCAAAGAAGCAAGGGTGAAACCATAAACTTCCCTTGTGATCCTATCAAACCCATCATGACCTAGAACACCTTGCACCTTGTTGTACCCCAAAATTTTCCATCCCATTTTTCTTCAAAACATTCTCCTATAGTTCTCAAATGGTCAAGGTTGCTCAAGAATTGGCCAGACAAATTCTCCTCATAAGCAATGGACTCACAACTAGGGTTTTGTATTTATCAAGGAAGGGTGGGTTTCAAAGGCCTCAAATGGTTCTCATGGGTCCTCTCATATGTATTCAAGAATGCTCATGTCAAGTTTCAAGCCTTACATCAAAAGTTTGCTCGGTCAAGGGCTTATATGACTAAAAATCAACTATATTGGGTAAAAAGTCAACCATGGTCAACATACAATCAAACTTCAAGATTTTTGGTAAACATAAACATTTTAAAGTCATATTTATCATTTGATTAAGGGTTGATCATGATTCCTCAAGGAAATCCCTCAAATCATCAAAAGTCAAAAGTTGCCAAATTATGATTTCCTTAGAAGAAGTCAACTGAACTTTGACCAAGCATAACTTTCACATGCTTCATCAACTTTTCCCCAAACAAATCTCATTTTGAAATAAATTCAATTTTGTTCAAATTTGAATATCTATGCTCAAGTCCAAAAAGTGAATCATTTGAGAGATATAAGTCAATACATTATAGGTCTATTCAAAAGTCAACAAAAAGACACTTTTTATCAAGACATCTTACATCAAGAAAAATTTCAAAAGAAACAATGATCAACATAGAGATTGTGGAGGACATCTGGAGCTTTCCAAAAAGTCCAAGATCACCTTCAAAAGATGAAAATTGAGAGAGTTATGACCATTGCAAGTTGGAAAATTTTGAGCAAATGCATGAAGTTCAAATTGAGTAAGCTTGATATTTTGGGCTATTAGGCCATGGTTTAAGAGTCCAAACGTGTATTACACTCTTCATACACCTCAAACCTTGTTCTTACACCCTTTGACATTTTTACATTAATTATTTTAATTATTTTTTATTTATTCATTAATAATAAAAAATAAATAAAATACAAGGTCTTTCTTACAATGACCAAGCCCATCCTTTTGCTCTAATTTCCACTATATATTCCCTTATTCATTCTCATACAAGACACGAAAAAACCTTGCCACTCAAACTTGTAAAAATTTCCAAACTTTTCAAGAACCCTAGAAAATTTTAAAACCTTTGTTACAAACCCTTTCACTACAAAACCTCAATTCCATTCTCTTCCAGCAAGCCTATAGAGTAAGTTTGGAGCAAATTGGATGGTCCAAAATGTGTGAAATTGCATTACATGGCATCACCGATTTCATAATATGAATAATATTCATATCTTGATTTTCTGATTTCTTTAACATGTATTAACACTACTAACGTACTCCTGAGTTTCATTAGTACAAGTTTGAATAATCGTGGAGGTCCCATGCATGCTAAATCGCAAAGTACCATGTTTACACCGATCTGACTTATTTTCTTCATAACTTAAAAACCATGGGTTTTTAGACCAAAATAACCTTTCCATTGGATTCACAGCCCTTGATTTAGGGTGGTAGGTTGTTTTTTATTACTAATCTTGTCTATTTTGCAGGTTGGACAAAAGAAGGTCGCCGGAGAAGACGACCGGAGCTAGGGCTCCGACGCCTCTCCGGTCAATATATCCATGTTTATGTTATATACATTTTGATTTATTTAGGTTAATGGATGTACATCCGCCACAGCGGTAGTAGCGCGTGTAATAAGCCATTGTTATACCAGGGAACGGGTTCGATCCCTACCCCTGGTATTTTGTTTTTCCAGATTTTTTCTCTTGCAGATCCAGTGAAGCCATCCTCTTGCCTTAATGATGCACCACTGATCGATAAAATAGCAAGTGTACTATTTTTACCAATGTAGTAATAAAAGGAAGTTATCCCGTATATCGATCTTGAGGACTACGTTAGAATTAACAGTGTTGAAAGTGATTCAATTAGACAAAAAGGGCATTGGTGCGGTTTGAAGAAATGTAATAAAATCTGCTCTGTGAATCTTAAAACAAAAAGTAAAGAGTGATTACACAAAATGATGAAGAATGCTAGGGATAAGATGTATGAATTGCTCCATAATGAATTGAACCTCCATTTATACTATCTATGCTTATGTAATCCAATACCGATTCTCAAGAGTTACTTCCCCTAATTCCTTAGCCGGAAACCATTGACATAAAATTTTAAATTCTAATTCCTTAGTTATTCAAACATATGTCAAGCACATGTAATAAAATCAAGAATTTACGGTCATCACTATTAGATCTTAATTCCTAAGAGAAATTAGCGACTGTATTATACAATTAGCGATAAAGTGATCGGTCAAACCTACTTTACCCATAGATCAATACCCTATTTTCCAAAAGGATAAGCAGTGAGAAATTGTATAATACAGTGAATACATAAAAACATAGATATTATAAAAGTATAGCAATTCGGTTCAACACAAAAGCAATTCAGGGAGCCCCCTAGCATTGTGGGGTTTAGCTTCTCCTAATATTCAAAGAAAATACTAAATCAAAGTTAAACATTACGAAGAATGGAATTTCTCTGATCTTCAATTTCTTCCTCTCTTGTTGATCTTCGTTATCCAAACCCTTGATCGTTCTCCTTCTCTTTTCCCTCGTCAAAAAGTTATCTTGTCCTCTCAAAAACTAGGTCTAAATAGTGTCAGATCACCCCACAGCTCAGCAGAAAGTCCGAAATATCCTCCAAGAATTCAAATAAAGTGATTTCAAAAAATCACTTTTCTGTCCTGCACCTGCCAACACGTGCCGTGTCAGGTGACACGGGCACCCGTGTTGGGTACTGAATTTCTCATACACAATCATCTTGCCATGCATTCTGACACGGGCCGTGTCATGTGACACGGGCGCCTGTGTCAGCTACTGCAATCCTCCTTTATTCTCGTTCGTGCTAGCATTTTCTGACACGGGCCGTGTCAGGTGACACGGGCGCCCGTGTCAGCTACTGTAGTCCTCCTCTATTCTCGTCCGTGCTAGCATTTTCTGACATGGGCAGTGTCAGGTGACACGGGCACACGTGTCAGCTACTGTATTTCTGGAGGAAACGCTTCAGAACTTGTCAGCGTCACCTCTATTCTTGTGCAATTTTGTCCAGACCTGAAAATACAAAAACCACCAGACCAAGACTTCAAAAGTACCTTATTTAAACAAAATTTGAACTAACTTAATGCAAATAACTAAAAATGTGAAAATTAAAATACGTGACGAAAATAGTAGAATAACTAAGCAAGGTGTTACCAAAGATGCGGTTTTGTGCCGGATAATAGATAGACAACGAGATAGAAATGTGACGGATCATAACCCCAAACTTATCTCATTTCTTGTCCTCAAGCAAAGCTTAAGTCTGCATTATAGGTTACCTCCGAATTTCAACAAACCACGTACCACTGAGATTATTCGCAATTCCCTTACTTTCTTCTAGGCCTTCCATTCTTACCCGACTTACTGCAATCAACTACACTTTCAGAAGTTATCACCTCTTCCTCTGTCAGTTTTTCACACTCTCTCCAAATCTCTCTGGTTTAAGTGTTTATACTCTCATTATCAAGGTATGCACCATCATCTACTGAGCTTGCACAACATCTGTAAACATAACACAAACACACAAAACATGCATTATACGAGGACTTTATAGGTTGTAACGGGGCTAAGGGACAAGGTGGGATACACAAAAAGGGAAAACAAAGGGTTAAATGGCTCAGATTCTGTGTTATCTATCTCATAGTTGTGTACTTGTTATTCTGCAACTCAAAGGGTAGGACACATAATATTCGAGATCTTTCAGTTTCTTCTCCTCAAATGGATATTGGAGGAACTATGATACGCTCTCTTTTTTTTTATTCGGAATCTCGGTGACGAGTACATTATCGTATCATTTTTTTTAATATTTTGTAATTCTATATATTTTTATCCTTTTTTTTCAATCTCTTTGATATTTTTTTGAATGCACTCATTCACTCTTCTTTGCGTCACGACCCCAAACTTAGAGTATTTACACAAACCACAAAATTTCTAACACCTATCTGAGCAAGGTAGGGAAGTGTTTAGGCTAAAGGTTTTATAAAATGCGGTTTAAAAAAAACAAGAACGAGGATAAAGCTCAAACTGGGGTAACAAGGGATAATGCAAAGGGGCGGGCTCAACAGGCTCAGGGCTAAAAAAAAACAAGTGCCTCAGTGCATGTGTATGTGTAGTATATATTCCATAGATAAATTATGCAAACAAAAAGAGACTAAGTACATACCCAACACTGTCTTGGTGCATTTGTGTTTGGCTATTTCTGATCCTCACCATGTTGGGTATACTGATAGTTTCAAAGGTGCCTTCTGTGTCATGTGGCGTCATGTAGCTTCAGGTATGTTATATTTCGGTCTAGTTCCAGTGTTAGGAATTGCGTCCAATTTTCTTTTCATTCGTACCAACTTTCAGAGGTTTCCTAGAGTTCAATGTCGGGATTGATCGCTCTCATCCACTTCTCTCGGGTTGTCCACTATTTCGGCATAGTCACCACACCTCTGAAACACACAAAACATAAAGAAACAAAAGATTTAAACTGAAATAACAAGCAATAAATAAAAACATATAAAATACTAAATGATAAAAGAAAAAACCCCACACACTTGGACCAAACATTGACCTCAATGTTTCAGAACCAAGGATGCAAGGAGGGACTTACAGAGCTCACTGCGGTGGAGGAGGGTGAGGAAACGGTAACATCAAATGCTGCATCATTCGATGTATGTCAGCCAACATCTCCCCTTGCTGAGCCTGTTCGTATCCTTGACAGAACAACTCGACTCCTTGACGTGTTTGCTCAGCTCAGAGATCTGCACACTCTGCCTGCAGCCAAACCCACTCCTCTTGAGTGAACGATGAGGATCGGCCATCCATTTGAGTAGGCATTTCAGGGGGATTTTCTACCGGCTCTCCAGCATCATCATCCATGAGGTGTTCCTCAGCAGGATTGTTCCTTTCATTATCAACCTGAAAAGCATCATTAAAAATACCATATTCCCAATTCTAACGATTCAAAATTGAGATTTTTTCAGGGTCAGGGAGCATCATAATAATCCGCTTTGAAACAATATAACCGAAACGATTACCTTGTACCTGAATCATACCTTGATTAATTAAGGCATTCATATCTATTTTACTCATAATTGTCAAGGGTGCATGATTCATTTCCACAGGGTTGTAACCAAAATAAATGGCTATTTGGGTAATCATATCGCCAACAGAAATATCACCCGAAGTTGCCCGTCCCACTTTTCTCAGGTGGTTTGCTGCGAAGGCAACAACATTGACCGGGGTTGCATTGGCCATAGCATGAAGCAGAAAGAGTTCTACTTGCGATGCGACTCTTGTACGATCCCCTCTACTTAACAAAGAGTAAGCCAAACATTTTTGAGCATACCTGAAGCATGGGTTTTGAATCTGAGATGCCTTGGCGCTCTCCGCCTTATAATCACCACAACCAGTGATTTCTCCCCAAAATCCCGCTGGATTGAAAGTTTCTGGAATCGCTCCCGGTCCAAAAACGGGAAGGTGGAGAATCCCACCCAATTCCTCCAGGGTCAGTTGACGTTCCACATTGAACAGTCTGAAAGTTAAAGTACATGTGTGCATTTGAGTGCTCCCATCCCACGTTGGCTTCAGCTTACACTCAACAGAGCTCAGAAATTCGAGTGTTATGCGCTCAAAAGTGGGCTTTTCATGCTGCATAAATTCCATTATTCTCAAAACATGCAACATTCTATTTATTTCATCAGTTAAACCAAGTTGAGACAAAGTTTAGGAGCACATGTACCTTGTGGGCGTCAACTTACGCCGAATATGATGCGAGTAACGCACCTCATGAGCAGGATTATCAAAGAAGATGTCATTAGCATTAGGTCCTGCCATTTGATCGCGGCTGCTCCTTGGTCTCGACCTTGATGGTTCACCTGCTAGCTGCTTACCTCTTGCATTACACTTTGGGGGAATTTTTGGTAAACCTGAAAAATCACACCAAAATGAAACAGAGAGTTAGAGGAAAAAGCTACCGTAGAAAGGTAGAGGGCGAAATTTGGAACAACTTTTGTGAGGGTAACAAGGTGGGAGCACGAGATCTATAGAGAAATAAAGGAGTTTTATGGAGAGAGTGACTATGGAGTTTGAGAGAGAGATAGGTAGAAGAAGAGAAAACAAAAGGGTTTGATGAATAATGACTAATGTGAGTGGGAGAGAGGTTATAATATGGTGGGCCCTAGAAAAAAATAAAAACTCCCAAAATTAAATAAGAAGCTGAAACGCCTGACACAATCGTGTCACATGACACGAGAAACCGTGTCAGGGCCTTCCCAAGGTCCATCCTTCATGTTCTAGGTTTTCTGACACGGGCGTGTCACATGACACGGGCACCCGTGTCAGAGGCTGATAAAAAAAATGACTACGCTTCTTTGGATGACACGGCCGTGTCACTTGACACAGGCGACCGTGTTATCCCCTGTATTTGCCAATTTCATCTTTCATATTTTCTCAAATCATCTTTTGTCGCCCTGTTCAAAACGCCATTCCTCAATCTTCTCCGCATAAGAGACCCTATAAGAAAACATTTCAACAAAACAAAATAAATCACAAGAAATAAAACACGTGGGTTGCCTCCCACGTAGCGCTTCGTTTTACGTTGCATGGCTCGACGGTTGTTCATCTCACCCTGTAAGACGAACAACATGAATCTGACCACCTTCTTGCCCGGCATAATAGGGTTTTAACTTTTTCCCATTGTTGTACCCCAAAATTTGCCCTCCCATATTTCTCAAGACATATCAAGAATAATCTCCAAGTGACTTAAGTTGGCTCAAGAATTTGACAATTAAATCATCTCCTAAGGCAGTCAATTCAAAATTAGGGTTTTGTGTTGCATCAAGGTCATTGCATCCAAATGGCCTCAAATGATCCCCAATGTCCTAATATTCTCTCAAGTTCATCCATGTAAAATTTCAAGCCTTGCAGAGAAAGTTTGGTCAGTCAATTGCTCAAGAGGTCCAAAAATCGACTGTGTTAGGGCAAAAGCCAACTGTGGCGTAAAAATAGTCAAACCTCAAGATTTTTTGTCAACATTCTCATTTTGAAGGATAATTCATCATTTGATCAAGGTTTGATCATGATTCATCAAGGATTGCTCAAGATTCAAAAGTTGCTAAATTAGGGTTTTGTAGGAAAAGTCAACTCAACTTTGACCAAGCATAACTTTCTCATACTTTATGAGAAATGACCCATCCAAATCTCATTTTGAATAAGATGCAATTTCCTACAGTCCATATTCACACCCCAAGATCAAGAAATGCTCTCACAAAAAGTTATAAATTTGGACATTATAGGTCATTTTTGAAAGTCAACAAAAACACCTTTTTTGCCAAAGCTTATTACTTGAGCATGGAAGATCAAAATGAGATGATACCAAACGGGTTGGTTAGAGGACATCTCAAGGTTTCTGAAAAGTCCAAGAACACCTCCGAAAGTTCAAAATTGAAGAAGTAATGCTTTGTTGAAGTTGGGCATTTTTCCAAAATTGCCAAAAGTCAACTATCCTCAAAACTCTAATTTTTGACAAAAGGGACCACTTTTTTCCACTTGATTTGATCTTGTCACACCACACACGTGTCCTATCTTCAATTTCATGTCCATTCATTAATTTTTCTGTTTTATTTAATTTTTATTGAATTAATTCATTTTAAATCAATATTAATTCAAATAAAATCCAAAAATTGATGGAATAGAATCTTTTTGATTGATATAGGCTTCAATTATCATCATGGACCAGATCAAATCCGAATCATGACATGTTATGTACAAAATATTTGAGTTGAGACAAATATGGAAGCTTTGTTAATGGTGATCAAATCAAATCTCAAATCTTCAATGCACATGGATTCAAGCCCAAAGATTTAACCTAATGCAATCCCTTATACATGTACAAGATAGAGGCATCAAAGACACGACCTGAAAGTGACAGAAACGGCCAAACAAAAACTGAAAAAAGCTTAAAAAAGTGTGAGATCAAAATCTTGGTTAGAGGCGAATTCAGTCCAAAAACTCAACAATATCTCCTTGCCTGAGGTCCACTGGAGTGATTGCAATCAAAATCAAGTCCTGAAACCACCTGAAAAGCGTTGTAAGTGTTCTTGAACATAGCTTTGAACATGAGATCGTGAATCTATTTTCTTGCATCCTTTTTCCAAAAAATTTGTATAATCATGCTTGCCATTCAATTTCTAAGCATTCTGCAATATTTGATTTCGTTTTCATGGCCTCTAACGTGATACCCAAACCTAGGGTTTCCATTCTTTGTTTTTAGGCATTTTTGATACAGGTAAAATCAAGGAAAACGATGACCATGGTTGTGTTCAGGGAGGAGATACGAACACATTGGTAGTCTTAGTTGGTATTTACATGGCCTAGGATGAATTTTGGAAGCAAGCCACGAATCTTCCTGCGGATAAAAATCTGCAGGTAAGAAAACCAGGGATTTGTGAAGAAGACGACTACGCGTCCTCTTCCTATTGGCCAGTTTCAAATCAGCGCGCTTTTTTTTTTCAGGCATAGTGGTTTGTTTTAAATATAATATTTGTTTTGTATTCCAATAACAAATGAGCAGGTTAGTTGAGTTGGCAAGCGCGTTGGTGGAAAGCCCCATGGGACCTTGGTTCGAATCGCAGGTCCCCCAAAACATTTGTTTAATTTTTCTTCAGGTGATTCTATGTGATATCCAAAGTGTGATCCACCATACGCTTGCAAATATCAACGTGTCAGATGGCCTTCAGGCCAAATCTGGTGGCCAGGAGTGAAGGACCATCATGTTCCCTGGTCAAAGACGCGCGCTGGATTGGAGAAGTCAACAAGGCTTGCTCATAGTTGGGCCTGGAGATTTGCTGATCTCACCTCCTTTCTAGGGCCAAACCCCCCCATTTGGTCAATTTCTTTTCTTTTCATATTTCTTTCTTCATTTAATTGTTTTTAATTATTATTATTATTTACACTAACCAATTTATTTTTTCTTAATAAAACCAGAAAACCAAAAAAAAATTATTTTTATTATTAATTTCATTATTTTATTTTCTGTAAATAAATATTAATTAATTAACTTAGTTTTAAATAAGTTTAAACATTTAATATTTTTGCAATAAATTAAAACTAATGTAGAATTAGGTTTTTAATATTTTTAGTCAATTTTATTTTATTTCCTAAAAAAAACTCAAAAATCCAAAAAATATTTTCATTATTTAAATTAATTTAATTGTTCATTTAATTTAATCCCATTTAATTCAAAAATGAGCAAAAATCTTTTCTTTAATAAAAAAAAAGGGTCAAAACCCTAAAAATGTGCCGATTTAATTTCTTGCACGCGATCCATATTTCCAATATTGTAATTGCTTCCGGAATGTAATAGCTTTTAATTAGGACTTTATTTATTTTACCTCTTTATTTTATTTTCTGCATTTTAAATTAAAGGGTTGTTTTTGGCGATGTAAATACCTGACGCCTTGTAATAGTTTAGATTTAATTTCCGCAATTTAAATTCTGCAACTATACACTGTTAGATGTTTGATAATAGGGAATGCATGACAAGATCGAATGTATGAACTTAAAATCAACATAGCTCACCCATGACATGTACAAAGATAAAATTAACCGAAATAACACACTCGCACATGCGTACTCTTAGGGTACACCTCGCTTGGTTGCCTTTGAACGTGGTCATTGAGTATAGGAAGTTTTAGAGGTCGTCCTCTTGTCCAAAGATCATAGTTGCCTCGAAACGGTTGCCTCGGATAAAATGATCTAAGACATTAGGGTTACCGCTAAGGCATCCTAACATTGCTTTAGCGACCACATGTCCCTTAATCGAATTGACCCTTAAAACTCCAACGACGGTGCTACCTACTCATCAATAGTGGGCTAGCATTGTCTAAAGGACATTTGCACAGTTTAATTCCCTTTTCGAGTAGGTAGATGGTTCTTAAGTACTTGCTCCTTTTAAAATAAAACAAAACTTTTCGCACTTACACTCATTTCAAACAAAAACTCTTTTCAACCACAAACACAAAGAAAAGCAAACTTTTGAAAACACTTTGAGCAAGTACCTAAGAGCCCATGGATAACCATGGATCGAAAGGGTGCTAACACCTTCCCTTTCTATAATCTATCTCCCGAACCCGAGAAACATCTCGAAAAATGAATTTTTCTGTGCTTTTGTCCTTTCCTTGTTGGATAAAATAAAAGACGGTGGCGACTCTTGCTTACAGCGACATTTTGCAAAAACAAACGCAAAACGCGAACCAGCATTCCAAAACAGTCAGTTCTCTTTCCCACCGATCACAGAACTGGCGACTCTGCTGGGGAGATTAATAAGTTAGGTGTACCTTAGGATTAGATCATTGTGTTTTCAATTGTATGCTGTGTATGATTTATATTTGTGGGCTTGTATCGGAGTTTCTATAGATCCTAACCCGGATCTGAGGGCACCCTTTAGTTAAGTAGCAATAAACTGTGAGGGAACTGTCCGGCGTAGACCGACACGGTTGAAGAAGTAGCTACGTTGGTGTGGCACTTTAGTCTGTACCGATATCCCTTATGTTGGAACGAGGAGAATATGGGTCTTCTAAGGGGTCATTAAGCACCAACTGACCTTAGAACCTTAAATTGACCAACTTGGCCATAGAACAGTAGCAGTATGCTACACTCATTGAGACTAAACTCTCGCGATGATTCCGGCTGTAAGAAAAGGTTGCTAAACTAGAATTATGACCAATTGAGGGTAATCAGTGATATTGAGATCCTCTAGAATCCGGTTACTATTTTTAGGACAGGTTTAAACCAACTGAACTGAAAGAGGGTAGTACCTAAGCTCCATGCCAGCCTGAAATCTAAGGGCTCTCAGTGTGTCTTGTGTGCCTTTACCATGTTTGATATATGTGGATACTTGTGGTGTGCTTATTATCATGACATCGTGACATCATAACATTGCATACATCTTGCATAAGGAATAACCTATTTCAAAGACAGGAGGGTTTCATCTTTGCTATGTTTTGTAGGTCATCATGATGCCTATGCGTAAGAATACCATCCGGATCAACTTTGTCCAAGTCCCTACCTTGCTTAAAGAGTTGGTTGCCAAGATGCCTGACACTACTTCCTTCATCAGGAGGCATGGTTCTCTTCTCAGTTTGGTCACCTCCAAATTGGACGAGCAGATGATGAGTGTCCTGGTCCAATTCTATGATCCGTTGTACCATTGTTTTACTTTCCAGGACTTCCAGTTAGTTCCTACCCTAGAAGAGTTCTCTGAGTTGCTCGGTATCTCTGTTCTGGAGCAGACCCCGTTTACTGGTTGGGAAAAGATGCTTAGGCCCGAAGAGATTGCTGCAGCCCTTCATTTGACTAAAGAGGAGGTAATTCCTAATTGGGAGACTAGGAGTGGAGCAAAAGGATTTCTGACTAAGTTCTTGGTTGGCAAGGCTAACTACTTCTGGGATAACCTGGACTTTAAGGCGTTTGAGGATATTCTGGCTCTTCTGATTTATGGCTTGGTATTATTTCCGAATCCTGACACTTTTGTTAATGTGAATGTGATAAAGATCTTCATCTCTCAGAATCCTGTACACACTCTCTTGGGTGACATTCTTCATCAGCTCTATGCTTGTACTGCCCGAAAGCGGGGAACCTTGATGTGTTGTGCTCCTTTATTGTCGAGGTGGTTTATTTCGCACCTCCCCAAGTCAGTACTGAAAAACAAAGAAGGAATGGGCTAGGCTTATAGAGTGATGTCTCTCTCGCATAATGACATTATCTGTACTCTCAAAGGTATGGATGAGGTGACTATCATTGATCGCTGTGGAGAGTATCCTAATGTTCCATTGATAGGAACCCATGGAGGAATTTCTTACAACCCATGCTTAGCTCTCCATCAGTTTGGAAGAGCCAGAAGAGAAGGACCTCATGAGATGCTAATGCCTCATATCATCTTTGACTTTCAAGGGGATAACGACGAGCAGCGTCGCAGATTCATAAGGGCTTGGGATAGAGTTCACCAATTTGATCCACATGAGCTGGGCCCAAAGACTTCTCTGCCAATGGAGCCATATCTCAGATGGGTTCGCATCCGTGCCCAGAAGCTAGGTATGCCATATGAAGCTGTTCGGCCTGTCACTCTTGAAGTTGCTAATGAAGAAGGGTTCTTCCAACCATTCTCCATCCTTATATGCCCACTGACATTGGGGCACTGAAGAGATCTTGGATGCAACTGCGGGAAGAACAAGATTCTTATCGGGAAAAGTTCAATGAGCAAGAGCAGAAGATCCAGAGGTTGACTAGACAGTTGGAGAATGAGCGGATTCTCAACGATTATGTCTGCACTGATAAGAAGAGGCCATAGGAGCATTGATTGACTTTTGATGATTTCCTTTCCAGTTTTTATTTACTTTTCAGTATTTCTATTTTTGTAACGCCCTGAGGGCATCAGTTGAACAATTTAAATTTTGAAGTTTAAATCTAATAAAGTGTGTTTCCTTTCTTGTTTACAAATTTGAATCCCGATTGTCTTTGAAATCATAAATCATACGCATTTCATCCCATGCACTCCATAAACAGGTACCCTATACAAGTCTCTTATCTTCTTCGTTGTTTATTTCAGCAATCATCATGTCTACTGAACCTTCAACTGAGTAAGCTATCAAGGTCCTCTAGGCCCATAATGCCCAATTTCAAGAGCTGTTCATGAATCTAGCCAAGGGTCAGCAGGACCTAAAGACCTTGATTCTGAAAGAGAAGAAGAAGAAGAAGAAGAGGACCATCCTGTTTAACAAAGGACACATGTTTGGGAACAGGCTACAGAATGAAGTTGATCTGACCACCTCATCTGGAGGGAAAGATAGTCCACAAGTAAGGTGGGCTCCTAGCCCTGTGGTCTCCGACAACGAGACAAAGTATGATGAAGAACAATATCCTCCGGCCGAGGATAGATACAAGCAACTGGAGGACCGGTTGAGCGCTATGGAAATTCAGAAGGTGCCTGGTCTGGATTTCGGAGATCTAGGTCTATCATCTGGAGTGGTGATTCCCCATAAGTTCAAGGCGCCATCCTTTGCTAAGTATGACGGAGTTTCTTGTCCGAAGTTGCACCTCCGATCATATGTGAGGAAGATCCAGCCTTACACTGCTGATAAGAACCTATGGATCCACTTCTTCCAAGATAGTCTCTCAGGGACTCAGCTTGAGTGGTTCTATCAGTTGGACGGAGCCAGTATCCGCAACTGGGAAGATTTGGCTACTGCATTCTACAGGCAATATCAGTACAACTCCGACCTTGCTCCTACGCATACCCAACTCCAAGGTATGTCAATGGGGATGGGTGAAGGATTTAAAGATTATGCTCAGAAGTGAAGGGACCTCGCCGAAAGAGTACAACCACCCTTAGCTGATCGGGAACTTGTTGATATGTTTCTGGGGACCGTGTCTGGTCCATTTTTCAACCACTTGATTGGAAGCTCTTCATCTGGGTTTACAGATCTTATTCTGACTGGTGAGAGGATTGAGGCTGGTATTAAGGCTGGGAAGATACAGAAGGGTGCCTCATCAAGCACCGAGAAGAAGCCGTTTAAGAAAGAGTCCAGTGCTGTCTACAGTTCGAGAAGACAGAATAGACCTGAACACCGCCAAGCTGTCAATGCGGTTGTTATTTCAAAACCTGCTGGTGCTCCTCAGCACAACAATCAATAGAAGGATGAGAGACCTCGAAGGCAATTCACTCGTCTCAGCATGACTTTGTCTCAGATTCTGCCACAATTGCTAAAGACTAATCTGGTGGTTCTAAAGGAAGCCCCGAAGAGTCCAAATACCATATCACCGAGGTATAACCCTAATGCCCGCTGTGCTTTTCACTCTGACAGCCCGGGGCATAATACAGATGATTGTTGGGTTTTGGAGAACAGGGTACAAGACTTAATTGATGCGAAGGAGATTGAGTTTGAGGCACCCGAGAGGCCTAATGTTGTAACTGCTCCTATGCCCAAGTATGGAGTAAATGCTCTAGAAGAAGACTTGTTTGTGGTTTCTGTGGATGATATTGTTACCCCTTTGATGACTGTAAAGAAGAACCTTTTGCTAGCCGGTTTATTTCCGGGCTGTGACGAAGGTTGCCATATGTGTTCTGTTTCACCTACCGATTGCCCTTTCTTGAAGTCTGGTATCCAAAACTTGATGGATAGTAAAGAGATCCTATTTGAGAAGACTGTTGTTCCCTCAGTTTATTCTGAAGAAGTTGCCATTATTACCATTTTCGACAATTCTTCCAAGGCTCCCTCGAGGAAGCCTGTTAGAATTACATCTGTTCCGAAAATCGCACCTGTGATCATCACTGTTCCGGGGCCCTTCCCCTACACCTCTAATAAAGTTGTCCCTTGGCACTATGGGGCTGATGTTTATTTTCATGGAGTTAAGCAAGAGCTGGATGCTGGTACTGACATCGGCAACAGTTGTATCCTAAAATTGGCCCTCTCATGTTTTCCAAAGTCTTCCCCCTGCATGGTTGATCACAAAGTCTTGCCTAAGGAAAAAGAAATTTTTTGAGTGGTGCTTTAAGTACCTTTCGATTAGCATTCTGAAAGACCTTTCGATTAGTATTCTGAAGGAGCCTTTCGTTGGCATTATGGACAAGCACTTCGATTGGCATTCTGAAAGACCCTTCGATTTGTATTCTGAAGGAGACTTTCGATTGGCATTATGGACAAGAACTTCGATTGGCATTCTGAAAGACCCTTCGATTGGTATTCTGAAGGAGCATTTCATTTGGAACCCTGGGCCAAGCCTTTCAATTGATATGCCAAGGGATCCTTCGATTTAGCATTGTGTCAAGGCAGCTTCGACAGGCATGTTAACCATGCCCTTCGATTAGCATGAACAACACCTTTCGATTGGCCTGTTAACAAAGCCTTTCGATTGGAATTTTAATTAGTACCCTTCGATTGATATTTGGACCAGGGCCATTTGAAGAACTCCTTCCAGGCCATTTGAAAGAGGCCATCAAGAGGGCACTCAAAAAAAACACGTCCAGGTACACTGAACATGAGAAAATGGCATGTTTCCCTTGCAAATATAGAAATAATTAAATGCTGATTGTGGATTTAATTCCTGAGTTAAAGGCCAGATTCTTGCCTTTTCTGTTCCTAAAGAGCTGATTCGACCAGAGTGATTCTGTTCAAATCAAGACCAATCGAAGAGCAGGGCCTGAAGGCATTCGAAAATCAAAAGTGTCCAAGTTCATTCCAGATTCCAAAGAGACATGAATATTTCAAAAAAGGAAATATTTTAATATGTCTGATTCTTGTCTCATGGCCTTAAAGGCCTGGTTAAATGGATGTCCCTTGCTATTTTCATGCACCCTCACACTCCTATAAATAGGAGGCCAGTGACACATTACAGAGGACAAAAAAAACATAGAAAAAACAGAGAAAAGAAAAGAAACAGGGAGGATTCGGAGATACGCTGCCCACAACCCACCAAAGGTTATCAGCATTTTCATCCAAGCCAAAGCAGCCATCCAACGAACATCTCCACACCCAGAGCCACAGATCATACATCTTCAATTGGTAAGGGTTTGCAAAACCAAAATTGCACCTTCATGACATTTAAATACACATTGCATATGTATTTTTGTTATTACTGATTATGTTGCATGTAAGCTACAGCGCAAAGATGAGATCGTGCCATTGCTTGGGCACGATCTGAGTTTCTCCTTCGAATCTCAGGATAAAACAAACCCAGACCCAGATTCAGCAGGTTCAAATTGAGGAAGGATCTGAATTGGGAGGAGATTCAAATCAGGGGGATAAAGTCCCCCCTGGACCTTTAACATTTGTCTCGTTTTGCAGGAAATATATTCTTAGAATCCTGTTCAGAGTTTCGAAGCTTAGCAGCTTAGCTTCGAACTGGATCCAGGATTTCCAGATCGAAGGATGACATATCCAGATCGAACACCCCCGAAGTGCAGCCCCTCATGCACCTTCGATCAAGCCTCTTCACTGGGTCGAAAGACATCCCAGCACCCCCTCCTGAGTTTGTTTATTTTATTTTTTTTCTTTTCACTACTTTCTATTTTCTATTTTCTATTTTGTTATCATTAACTAATTAACTTTTAATAAAATCAGAAAACCCAATTTTTTTTTTAATTTCATTATTTTATTATTTTTGTAAATAAATTGCAGCAAATTAACTTACTTTTTTAATTAGGTTTAATCTTAATATATTTTGCAATAAATTAAAATTGACTTAGAATTAGTTTTTTTTTAATATTTCTCATTTTATTTCCTTAATTGAAATAAAACTCAAAAATATTTTCTTTTTAATTAATTAATCATTAGTTAGGCTTAATTCTTAAATCAAAAATGACAAAAAAAATATGCTTTATTCAATAAAAGGGTCAAAACCCTAAAAGACATTCCGATTCAATTTTCGCGCGCGTTTATTTTATTGTAACTGCCTATTGGTTTGTGATAGCTTAACTAAGACTTTTACACTTTACCGCTTTATTCCCCCAATTTTGGACATGTAAATAATCCCCCTCCCCGAAGCCTTGTAATAACGTAGGATTTACAATTCCCGCACTTTAAATTCCTGTACATATATTAACTGTTTAGATGTATGCTAACTAGGATTGCATGACAAGATCTATCTTGACTTAAAATCAACAGTAGCTCACCATGACATGTAAAGATAATATAAACTGAAAATTGACACACTCGCACATGTCACTCTTAGGATATGCCTCACTTGGTTGCCTCGAACGTGGTCATTGAGTATAGGATGTTTTAGAGGTCGCCCTTTTGTCCAAAGATCATAAGTTTCCTCGAAACGGTTGCCTCGGATAAAATGATCTAAGACATTAGGGTTACCACTAAGGCGTCCTAACATTGCTTTAGTGACCACACGTCCCTTAAATCGAATTGACCCGAAAACTCCAACGACGATGCTACCTACTCCACAATAGTGGGATAGCATTGTCTAAAGGACATTTACACATTTTAATTCCTTTTTGAGTAGGTAGAGGTTCTTAAGTACTTGCTCCTTTTAAAACAAAACAAAACTTTTCGCACTTACACTCTCTTCAAAAACAAAACTCTTTTCAAAACCCACAATCACAAAGAAAAGCAAACTTTTGAAAACATAGTGAGCAAGTACCTAAGAGCCCGTGGATAACCACAGATAGAAAGGGTGCTAACACCTTCCCTTTCTATAATCTACCTTCCGAACCAAGAAACATCTCGAAAAGGAATTTTTCTGTGATTTTGTCCTTTCCTTGTTGGATAAAATAAAAGACGGTGGCGACTCTTGCTTACCGCGACATTTTACAAAAACAAACGAAAACACGAACCATCATTCCAAAACAGTCAGTTCTCATTCCCACCGATCACAGAACTGGCGACTCTGCTGGGGAATTATCTAATAAGTGGGGTGTACCTTAGGATTAGATCATCTTTACTTGCTTACCTTGATTGCTTTGTTTGCTTTACACTTGGTTCTATTGTTTGGGTTTGAAATCCTCCACCCGGATTTGGGAAACATTCATAGATAGCAATACATTGTGGAAACTGTGCGGGGTATACCGACACGGTTGAAGCAATAGTTATATTAGTGCGACATATTTATGAGTACCGGTAGCCTTTGAGTCAATCAAAGAGAATACGGGACCGCTGAGTGATGTCACTAAGCACTAATGACCTAGAACCTTACTTGACCATCTTGGCCTTTTATTAGGGGTAGTGAGATGACCGACTTTGGTACAGTCCGAAGTTGGTAGATACTCGATACTACACTCATTGAGGATTGTTTTCTTGGAATATTTTGGTCGCCAGTAAGTGGCTAAACCAAAACAATGAACATAGAAAATAATCCAGTGACATTGAGCTCCTTAGAACCCGGTTTCTATTTTAGGACAGGTTGAGCCAACTAACTTCAAGAGGGTACTTACCTATGAAACCCCATGCAAGCCTAAATCTAAGGAATTGTTTTCTCTGTGTGAATATGACTGCCTGTATATACACTTGCTTACTTTTGCATACTTGTACATAACATCATAACATCATACCATAGCATTTTCCTTAACCATTTCAAGGATCTCAAGGGCTTGTGATGCAGGTTATGGTAAATCAAATGTCCAGCAAGGGGAAAAAGGGGATTTATTTTCCTCTAGCCAATGCCATCTAAAGATCAAAACATGATAACTTGAGTCAGGGGCTATGACCCACTCGATATGGTGAGCTTGACTCTTGAAGAAGGACTCTCAGCAACATGAAGTTCCTTTAATCAAGCTACCAGATTCAGATTCTAACAGTTTCTTGTTTACCCCGCGAGATCCTTGAAAACATTGCATGCATATATTATACATATCATTGCATAACAGGTCTCCCAGTACAGGTCTCTTATCTTCTTCGCTGTTTATTTCAGCAATCATCATGTCTACTGAACCTTCAACCGAGCAAGCTATCAAGGCCCTCCAGGCCCAGAATGCCCAATTTCAAGAGCTGATCATGAACCTAGCTAAGGGTCAGCAGGACCTGAAGACTTTGATTCTGAAAGAGAAAAAGAAGAAGAAAAAGAGGACCATCATGTTCAACACTGGACACAGGTTTGGAAATGGGCTGCAGAATGAAGTTGATCTGACCACCCCATTTGGAGGGAAAGATAGTCCACAAGAAAGGAGGGCTCCTAGCCCTATGGTCTCCGACAACGAGACAGACTATGATGAAGAACAGTATCCTCCTGCTGAGGATAAGTACAAACAGCTGGAAGACCGTTTGAGCGCTATGGAAATACAGAAGGTGCCCGGTCTGGACTTCGGAGATTTAGGTCTATCCTATGGGGTGGTGATTCCCCATAAATTCAAGGCACCTGCCTTTGCCAAATATGACGGAGCTTCCTGTCCAAAGCTGCACCTCCGGTCATATGTAAGAAAGATCCAGCCTTACACTGCTGATAAGAACTCGTGGATCCATTTCTTTCAAGACAGTCTTTCAGGGACTCAGCTTGAGTGGTTCTATCAGTTGGACAGAGCCAGTATCTGCAGCTGGGAGGATTTGGCTACTGCGTTCTATAGGCAGTATCAGTATAACTCCGACCTCGCTCCTACGTGTACCCAACTCCAGGGTATGTCAATAGGGACGGGTGAAAGATTTAAAGAGTATGCTCAAAAATGGAGAGACCTTGCCGGAAGGGTGCAACCACCTTTAGCTGATCGTGAACTGGTTGATATGTTTTTGGGGACCCTGTCTGGTCCATTCTTTAACCATTTGATCGGAAGCTCTTCAGCCAGGTTCACCGAGCTAATACTGACCGGTGAAAGGATTGAAGCTGGCATCAGAAGTGGGAAGATTCAAGAAGAAACACCTTCTGATGATCAGAAAAAAGCCTTTTAATAGGAAGAAAGAGTCTAATGCAGTGACTGGTCAAAAGAGTCGTCATGATCAACATGTAGGGGCAATCCTGATCTCTGATCCCACGCCTATTCAACAAAAACAGAGCAATAGACGTAGGGTAAGATATCAAGAAAGGCAGTATACTAACATCAACATGCCTTTGTCTCAAGCGTTACAACATTTGCTGAAGTTGAAGCTAATCACGCTAAAGGATCCTCCTCAAAATCCTGATACTTCCTCTTCTAAGTATAACCCGAGTGTGAGATATGCCTACCATTCTGACAGTCCTGGACATGACACCGACGACTGTTGGACTTTGAAGAACAAGATTCAAGGCTTGATTGATGCCAAGGAGATCAAGTTTGACCCTCCGGAGACCCCAAACATAATCACTGCTCCTATGACGAATCATTGAAAGCTTTTGTTCATTTGAATTTTCAAGTTGTAATCTCTTTGTTATTCAAACAATTATCTATTAATGCCAAACTTTGTTTCATTAATGCATTGCATATGTTTGTCTTGATTTGATCCAATCATTTTAATTACATTTAAACTATGCTTTTTACTCACTTTATGACATTCAACTCTTGCTAAAAGTTACAAGCCTTTAGAGGGAGGATGACAAAACAATGCCATAATCTCATACAGTATGCTTTTGGACAGACCTTGCTAACGATGTACAGGCGTTTCTTTCAAATCCTAAACACTGGAGTTATAAGGAAGATAATCCCTAGTCAACCCCTTCGAGCCAAAGAAGTAGGAGTTTTCTGTTTTGAACACAAATTGAAACCTTTAATTTAAACCTGGGGCAGGGTAGTCTCTCAGTTAATTCGAAAAGATGTGCATTGAAGTCGCAAGACTCTCAGTTCATAATACAACGAACGACATCAAAAGCGTTCCTCTGGAATCAGAAGACAGTGGTGGTTCCTTATTTCATAGGCAGTCAATCTCTCAAAAGAGAAAAGCCCACTGAGCCAAAACCTATAAAGGAGGCTTAAGAAAGCTGGGGCATCCCGCTGACTGTAATCTCGAAAACAGGAACAATCAGGCAAAAGTTAGGGATAACAAATCAAAAGAACGAGGTCGCTAAAAATCCTCAAACAACATGAAAAATGTTGCAAAAATGACTTCCTTCCAACAAATTCAACTTGTGTGAACCATCACCAAAAACATCATTCCAGACTCATTTGGAGTTCAAATGCACAATTAACTGAGTTTAGGATTGAAGAACATCACGAAGAGCGGGTGGGTACAAATATACTTTGAGCCTTTATCCTTTGTTTCTTAAACCGTGAACCAAGCCATGTTACAACCCTTCAAAAGTCCTAATTGAAGCATGGGTTAGTTCAAAATCATACTATTACAAAAGGTATCCTGACACCTGTAAGGCTTTGCCCTAAATCTTGTGTTGAATTTGTCTTATAAAAAGTTTTCTGCTAAAAAACGCATTTTTCAAAACTTCGAGACAAGCATAAACTTTGCATTATTTGAATATCACTGTTTGCATTTGGCTATTTGTTTGACAGCAGAGAAATTCACACAACGAATATCCAATGAACAAAATCTCTCTCAGTGAACAAAATCACTTCAAAAAGGATGACACTTCCATTGAAAAATCTCCTATCAACAAGGGGGCATGACACGTCACTATCCAGCACACCTGGGGCAATCCAGTCAAGATTTCAAGAAATCTCTGAAGAAGTGTAGAGTAACCAGGGGCAAGTCTCCATCTCCGTCGCTTGGGGCATTGAACATCAATCTCAGTGAAGGGTTACGTTCAATTAAAAATTTTCTGGCAATGTCACAAACACTCGCTGCTAGAGGCAGTGACAAATCTCCCCAAAATCCTTCTCATATGATGACTCCCAGCAAGGGTTTAATCTCTGAAAACCTTTCCCCAGCTGAATCAACCTCAAGAATCCTCGAGGACTTCCCCCAACGAAGATATCACCTCTCTAGCGGACTGACGATATGGTTTATTTCCCCAACAACACCAGAAATCCCCAGCTTGAGTTTGCCTCGCCGACTACTACAAATTAAAGGACCACAACTCCTCTTCCCTAGTAGACTACTCTACAATCCCCAGCAAGTTACTGTGAAACCTGGACCCGACCAGATGTCAGTTTAACTTTGACTCCCTAGTAGAGCAACGGACAACCGAGACTCCTGAACTTGTTCCCTAAGAATGAATCAATGCTCTCCACAGAGTTCACAACTTTCCCCAACAGAGTTCTCCTCAACAAAACAAGGATCCTCAGTGGAAACATTCTAAGCAAAGTTTGAAGACATATCTACTCTTCAACAGCAGTCCAGGATTTAATAACTCCCCAACACTTGTCAAGAATTTATTCTCCAAGACAAAATTACATTTCAATAACATTCATAACATATGCATACAAAATACATATAACATGAATCTCGTTTATTTTGAGAACATCATTACACAATGCATACATCATGACATTGCATACAACTCACTCTTTACCTTTTCAAGAAAGATCGATCGACAGATAAAAGTCATTTCCTTTTGAGGTAGTAATCATCCAAGATTCCTTCATCATCCTGCTGAGGTAGTAATCGTCCAAGATTCCTTCATCATCCTGCTGAGGTAGAAGTCATCCAAGATTCCTTCACCATCCTGCTGAGGTAGTAATCGTCCAAGATTCCTTCATCATCCTGCTGAGGTAGTAATCATCCAAGATTCCTTCATCATCCCGTTGAGGTAGTAATCGTCCAAGATTCCTTCACCATCTTGCTGAGGTAGTAATCGTCCAAGATTCCTTCACCATCCTGCTGAGGTAGTAATCGTCCAAGATTCCTTCACCATCCTGCTGAGGTAGTAATCATCCAAGATTCCTTCATCATCCTGCTGAGGTAGAAGTCATCCAAGATTCCTTCATCATCCTGCTGAGGTAGTAATCGTCCAAGATTCCTTCATCATCCTGCTGAGGTAGAAGTCATCCAAGATTCCTTCATCGTCCTGCTGAGGTAGTAATCGTCCAGGATTCCTTCACCATCCTGCTGAGGTAGTAATCATCCAAGATTCCTTCATCATCCTGTTGAGGTAGTAATCGTCCAAGATTCCTTCACCATCCCGCTGAGGTAGTAATCGTCCAGGATTCCTTCACCATCCTGCTGAGGTAGTAATCGTCCAAGATTCCTTCACCATCCTGCTGAGGTAGTAATCGTCCAAGATTCCTTCATCATCCTGATGAGGTAGTAATCATCCAAGATTCCTTCATCATCCTGTTGAGGTAGTAATCGTCCAAGATTCCTTCATCATCCTGCTGAGGCAGTAATCGTCCAAGATTCCTTCACCATCCTGCTGAGGTAGTAATCGTCCAAGATTCCTTCATCATCCTGCTGAGGTAGTAATCATCCAAGATTCCTTCATCATCTCGTTGAGGTAGTAATCATCCAAGATTCCTTCACCATCCTGCTGAGGTAGTAATCGTCCAAGATTCCTTCACCATCCTGCTGAGGTAGTAATCGTCCAAGATTCCTTCACCATCCTGCTGAGGTAGTAATCATCCAAGATTCCTTCATCTTCCTGGTGAGGTAGATGTCATCCAAGATTCCTTCATCATCCTGCTGAGGTAGTAATCGTCCAAGATTCCTTCATCATCCTGCTGAGGTAGAAGTCATCCAAGATTCCTTCATCATCCTGCTGAGGTAGTAATCATCCAAGATTCCTTCATCATACCGTTGAGGTAGTAATCGTCCAATATTCCTTCATCATCCCGCTGAGGTAGTAATCGTCAAAGATTCCTTCATCATCCTGCTGAGGTAGTAATCATCCAAGATTCCTTCATCATCCCGTTGAGGTAGTAATCGTCCAAGATTCCTTCACCATCCTGCTGAGGTAGTAATCGTCCAAGATTCCTTCATCATCCTGCTGAGGTAGAAGTCATCCAAGATTCCTTCATCATCCTGCTGAGGTAGTAATCATCCAAGATTCCTTCATCATCCCGTTGAGGTAGTAATCGTCCAAGATTCCTTCACCATCCTGCTGAGGTAGTAATCGTCAAAGATTCCTTCATCATCCTGCTGAGGTAGAAGTCATCCAAGATTCCTTCATCATCCTGCTGAGGTAGTAATCATCTAAGATTCCTTCATCATCCTGCTGAGGTAGAAGTCATCCAAGATTCCTTCATCATCCTGCTGAGGTAGTAATCGTCCAAGATTCCTTCATCATCCTGCTGAGGTAGTAATCGTCCAAGATTCCTTCACCATCCTGCTGAGGTAGTAGTCATCCAAGATTCCTTCATCATCCTACTGATGTAGTAATCGTCCAAGATTCCTTCATCATCTATTTGGAGTAGCAATCGTCTCAGATTCCTTCATCACACATCATTATCAAAAAAGACCTCCTCTGGTTAGATTTATTTCTTCCAATTAATGACAGGCAATCAGAGACCTTCAAATAACAGTCCAGATATGATCCAGATTCGGATGTAATTCTGTCACTCATTCAAATACAGTCCAACAATCATTTCTGGATGGAATCTTTAAGCCCATCTCAGACAATTCTCCGCCACATCCAGGATGGCATCTTTAAGCCCATCTCCGACAAATCTTCTATCTCCAGGATGGAATCTTTAAGCCCATTCCCGATATCACAATGTTGATACTACACCATGCGAGTGCAAATTTCTGGGCACTCTAGTGTTCAATTATCTTCCAACTTCGGATCACGAAAGGCTCGAAAGCCAATCTATATCCTCAGGTTTAAGAAAATTGAACATGGGGCAACTGTTGTACCCCAAAATTTGCCCTCTCATGTTTTCCAAACTCTTCCCCCTGCATGGTTGATCACAAACTCTTGCCTAAGGAAAAAGAAAATTTTTGAGTGGTGCTTTAAGTACCTTTCGATTGGCATTCTGAAAGACCCTTCGATTGGTATTCTGAAGGAGCCTTTCGATTGGCATTATGGACAAGCACTTCGATTGGCATTCTGAAAGACCCTTCGATTGGTATTCTGAAGGAGCCTTTCGATTGGCATTATGGACAAGCACTTCGATTGGCATTCTGAAAGACCCTTCGATTGGTATTCTGAAGGAGCATTTCGTTTGGCACCCTGGGCCAAGCCTTTCAATTGGCATGCCAAGGGATCCTTCGATTTAGCATTGTGTCAAGGCAGCTTTGACAGACATGTTAACCATGCCCTTCGATTAGCATGAACATCACCTTTCGATTGGCCTGTTAACAAAGCCTTTCGATTGGAATTTTAATTAGTACCCTTCGATTGATATTTGGACCAAGGCCATTTGAAGAACTCCTTCCAGGCCATTTGAAAGAGGCCATCAAGAGGGCACTCAAAAAAAACATGTCCAGGTACACTGAACATGAGAAAATGGCATGTTTCCCTTGCAAATATAGAAATAATTAAATGCTGATTGTGGATTTAATTCCTGAGTTAAAGGCCAGATTCTTGCCTTTTCTGTTCCTAAAGAGCTGATTCGACCAGAGTGATTCTGTTCAAATCAAGACCAATCGAAGAGCAGGGCCTGAAGGCATTCGAAAATCAAAAGTGTCCAGGTTCATTCCAGATTCCAAAGAGACATGAATATTTCAAAAAAGGAAATATTTTAATATGTCTGATTCTTGTCTCATGGCCTTAAAGGCCTGGTTAAATGGCTGTCCCTTGCCATTTTCATGCACCCTCACACTCCTATAAATAGGAGGCCAGTGACACATTACAGAGGACAAAAAAAAACATAGAAAAAACAGAGAAAAGAAAAGAAACAGGGAGGATTTGGAGATACGCTGCCCACAACCCACCAAAGGTTATCAACATTTTCATCCAAGCCAAAGCAGCCATCCAGCGAACATCTCCACACCCAGAGCCACAGATCATACATCTTCAATTGGTAAGGGTTTGCAAAACCAAAATTGCACCTTCATGACATTTAAATGCACATTGCATATGTATTTTTGTTATTACTGATTATGTTGCATGTAAGCTACAACACAAAGATGAGATCGTGCCATTGCTTGGGCAGGATCTGAGTTTCTCCTTCGAATCTCAGAATAAAACAAACCCAGACCCAGATTCAGCAGGTTCAAATTGAGGAAGGATCTGAATTGGGAGGAGATTCGAATCAGGGGGGTAAAGTCCCCCCTGGACCTTTAACATTTGTCTCGTTTTGCAGGAAATATATTCTTAGAATCCTGTTCAGAGTTTCGAAGCTTAGCAGCTTAGCTTCGAACTGGATCCAGGATTTCCAGATCGAAGGATGACATATCCAGAACGAACACCCCCAAAGTGCATCCCCTCATGCACCTTCGATCAAGCCTCTTCACTGGGTCGAAAGACATCCCAGCACCCCCTCCCGAGTTTGTTTATTTTATTTTTTTCTTTTCACTACTTTTTATTTTCTATTTTCTATTTTGTTATTATTAACTAATTAACTTTTCATAAAATCAGAAAACCCAAATTTTTTATTTATTTTAAATTTCATTATTTTTTTATTTTTGTAAATAAATTGCAGCAAATTAACTTAGTTTTTTAATTAGATTTAATCTTAATATATTTTGCAATAAATTAAAATTGACTTAGAATTAGTTTTTTTTAATATTTCTCATTTTATTTCCTTAAGTGAAATAAAAATCAAAAATATTTTCTTTTTAATTAATTAATCATTAGTTAGGCTTAATTCTTAAATCAAAAATGACAAAAAAATATGCTTTATTCAATAAAAGGGTCAAAACCCTAAAAGACATTCCGATTCAATTTTCGCACGCGTTTATTTTATTGTAACTGCCTACTGGTTTATGATAGCTTAACTAAGACTTTTACACTTTACCGCTTTATTCCCCCAATTTTGGACATGTAAATAATCCCCCTCCCCGAAGCCTTGTAATAACGTAGGATTTACAATTCCCGCACTTTAAATTCCTGTACATATATTAACTGTTTAGATGTATGCTAACTAGGATTGCATGACAAGATCTATCTTGACTTAAAATCAACAGTAGCTCACCATGACATGTAAAGATAATATAAACTGAAAATTGACACACTCGCACATGTCACTCTTAGGGTATGCCTCACTTGGTTGCCTTGAACGTGGTCATTGAGTATAGGATGTTTTAGAGGTCGCCCTTTTGTCCAAAGATCATAAGTTGCCTCGAAACGGTTGCCTCGGGTTGACCCCACACGTCCCTTAAATCGAATTGACCCGAAAACTCCAACGACGATGCTACCTACTCCTCAATAGTGGGATAGCATTGTCTAAAGGACATTTACACAGTTTAATTCCTTTTTGAGTAGGTAGAGGTTCTTAAGTACTTGCTCCTTTTAAAACAAAACAAAACTTTTTGCACTTACACTCTCTTCAAAAACAAAACTCTTTTCAAAACCCACAATCACAAAGAAAAGCAAACTTTTTAAAACATATTGAGCAAGTACCTAAGAGCCCGTGGATAACCACGGATAGAAAGGGTGCTAACACCTTCCCTTTTTATAATCTACCTCCCGAACCGAGAAATATCTCGAAAAGGAATTTTTCTGTGCTTTTGTCCTTTCCTTGTTGGATAAAATAAAAGACGGTGGCGACTCTTGCTTACCGCGACATTTTGCGAAAACAAACGCAAACGCGAACCAGCATTCCAAAACAGTCAGTTCTCATTCCCACCGATCACATCAACATTACTGGACCTATTAAAGTCACCCATAACGGAAGACTTTTCTCACCTGATATTGCTCCACCAACTGCCCGAAGACCTGTCGTTATTACACCTGCCAGTGTACCTGCCATTCCTGTTCAAGTTCCTATTCTTACCCCTGTCGCCGAGTCATCTGACGCTCGGGGCAAAGGGATCACCATTGATGCACCTGCCCAGACGGAGGCACCGAAGACAATTACTGTTGAAGCTTTTAAGCAAGAGATGGAAGAGATCCTGAAGATCATTAAAAAGAGTGACTACAACGTAGTTGAGCAGCTGGGGCAAACCCCATCCAAGATTTCTATGTTGTCATTGTTGTTGTGCTCAGAGGCCCATGCCAGGGCTCTGATTACCTTTTTGAAAACTGCCCACGTGCCACAGGAGACATCAGCTGATCAGTTTACAGATTGTGTGGCTAATTTGACTGCTGATAATGGGTTGGGTTTCTCGGACGCCGACTTAACGGCTAAAGGGAAGAATCACAACGATGCCCTGCATGTCTCCATTGAATGCAGGGGCACTACTCTTGCACATGTATTGGTGGATACTGGTTCCTCATTGAACGTATTTCCCAAAAAAGCTCTAGACCAGTTGGATTGTGAAGGGTTGGAGCTAAAGCCAAGCAACATTGTTGTCAGGGCCTTTGAGGGGTCTAAGAGGATGGTGCACGGTGAAGTTGATATTCAAATTAAAGTTGGTTCTCAGGTCTTCAATTCTACCTTCTATGTGATGGACATCCGGCCATCTTATTCTTGTTTGCTGGGTCATCCATGGATCCACAAAGTCAGGGCCGTAACCTCAACACTCCACCAGAAGTTGAAGTACCCGGTCAAAGGGAAGATTGTGACAGTACAAGGGGAGGAAGAGTATATGGTCAACCACCTCAACTTGTTCCAATATGTAGAAATGGATGGGGAGTTCATTGAGACTCCGTTCCAGCATTTTTAAGAGGTTCCCCAGACGCTGGCATCAGCTGAGACTATGGTTGAAGATGCTCCTATGAAAATGGCTTCCTTAAAAGATGTCCGGGTTGTTATTGAGAAGGGTGAGTGTGCAAATTAGGACCGACTTCCTGATTTTACACAGAACACTAACAAGTTTGGTTTGGGTTTCACTGCAGAAGCTCAAAGGTCTGTTCGAAATGCACGAATCGGAAGACCTCCCGTGTTCATCAGCAACTCGGGAGTGAATGCCATTGAAGATGATGTGGAAGAGTCTGAATTCGACAGCTGGATCTATCCTATGACCAACGGTGGAACAAGCAATTGGACAGCAAAGGACTTCATCCCTATTACTTTTGTTACCCAGTAATGAAACTTTTGTTTTGAATTTGTAATAGACAATGTTTCAAACTTTACGGCCCAATGTCTTACCCGGGTTATCGTGGCTTCATTTGTGAGGGCTTTTGTGTGTCATTTTCATATATCATTAATAAAAGCATTGGACGTTTCTTGCATTTCAAATTTTGAGCTCCTTGTTTTTCTTTATTATATATTGTAAAACAGCTATTTACACACACTCACATATACAAGTCCACATCCACTCTGGATCCTACTGGTAACGACTCTGCTACTGCCGGTTATGACTTCGGAAATCCGATCAACTTAGCCGAAGACGAAGGTGAAGATGATTGCGAAGTGCCTGGTGAACTTGCAAGACTATTACTCCAGGAAGAGAGGGTTATTCATCCACATGAAGAGCCGGTAGAATCAGTGAATCTGGGTACTGAGACAGACAAGAAGGAAGTTAAGGTTGATGCCAATCTGGAGCCTAGTGGGAAACAACGGTTGATTCATATGCTACATGACTATGTTGAGATCTTCGCTTGGTCTTACAAAGATATGCCTGGTTTGGATACTGATATTGTGGTTCATCGCCTGCCTACCAAGGAAGACTGTCCTCCAGTAAAACAGAAGGTCCGCCGAATGCGCCCAGAGATGTCTGAGAAAATCAAGGTTGAGGTTATGAAACAATTTGACACCAGTTTTCTAGCAGTTACTTCTTACCCTCAGTGGGTGGCCAATGTGGTTCCAGTGCCAAAGAAAGATGGTAAGGTCCGAATGTGTGTCGACTACAGGGATTTGAACAGGGCGAGCCCTAAGGATGATTTCCCTCTACCTCATATAGACGTTCTAGTTGACAACACTGCTCAGCACAAGGTATTCTTCTTTATGGATGGGTTCTCCGGTTATAATCAGATCAAAATGGCTCCCGAAGACATGGAGAAGACCACCTTTGTTACTCAGTGGGGCACCTTTTGCTACAAGATCATGCCTTTTGGATTGAAAAATGCTGGGGAAACATATCAGCGTGCCATGGTTGCTTTGTTTCATGACATGATCCATCATGAGATTGAAGTATACATTGACGATATGATTGCAAGGTCCCAGACTGAGGATGAACACCTTGACCATCTACAGAAGCTGTTTGACAGGTTGAAGTTGTACAAGCTGAGGTTAAACTCGAACAAGTGCACCTTCAGGGTGAGATCTGGTAAACTACTAGGCTTCATCGTGAGCGACAAGGGTATTCAAGTTGACCCTGCAAAAGTGAAAGCCATACAAGAGATGCCAACCCCCAGAATAGAGAAAGAAGTCAAAGGCTTTCTGGGACGACTGAACTACATCGCCCGATTCATCTTGCACCTAACTGTTACTTGTGAGCCAATCTTCAAGCTGCTGAAGAAAGATCAAGTGGTACGTTGGAACGATGAATTCCAGGTCACTTTCGAAAGGATCAAAGAGTATCTCAAAGAGCCACCCATCCTGATGCCACCAGTTGAAGGGAGACCTTTGATCTTATACTTGACAGTGCTCGATTACTCAATGGGGTGTGTGCTGGGGCAGCATGACGAGTCTGGCCGAAAAGAGCATGCATTTTACTACCTTAGCAAAAAGTTTACCGACTGTGAGACCCGATACTCACTGCTCGAGAAAACTTGCTGCGCTTTGGCATGGGCTGCTCGCCGGCTGAGACAGTATATGTTGACTCACACTACTCTGTTGATATCAAAGATGGATCCAATCAAGTATATCTTCGAGAAGCCTGCCTTGTCCGGAAGAATAGCAAGATGGCAGATGATTTTGACTGAGTATGACATCCAGTACATGACTCAAAAAGCAATCAAGGGAAGTGTATTGGCAGACCATTTGGCACATCAGGCAGTGGATGATTACCAGTCTATGAACTTTGAATTCCCGGATGAGAATATCATGTTGATAACTGACTGTGAGACACCTAGACCGGATGAAGGACCTGAGGAAGGGTCCCGATGGTCTATGTACTTTGATGGAGCTTCGAACACTTTGGGTAATGGAATTGGCGCCGTGATCATATCTCCTAAAGACTCTCATACTCCGTTTACCGCCCGACTATGTTTCAACTGCACCAACAACATGGCGGAGTATGAAGCATGCATTATGGGTCTTCGAGCAGCAATTGACCTAAGGATTAAGTTTCTAAGTGTCTTCGGAGATTCCGCTCTCGTGATCAGTCAGATCAAAGGCGAGTGGGATACGAAACACCTAAATCTTATTCCTTACAAGGAGTATGTATTGGCGTTGCTTCCCTATTTCGAGGAGATAACCTTTGAACACTTCCCTAGAGAGGAGAATCAGTTGGAGGACGTGTTGGCTACGATGTCTTCTATGTTCAAAGTAAATTGGGACAACGAAGCTCCCCAGATTATCATTGAGAAATTGGATGAACCTGCACATTGTTGTGATCTTGAGACTGAAGAGGTAACAAAGAAGCCCTGGTATCATGAAGTAAAAAGGTATCTTGAGACTCAGGAGTACCCCGAGGGTGCATCTGTTAATGATAAGAAGTTTCTGAGGAGGTTCGCGACGAAGTTCTTCATCAGCAATGGCATCCTTTACAAGCATAACCATGATTAGACCTTACTGCATTGTGTGGATAAGAATGAAGCAGAAAGGATCATGGCGGATCTACATGAAGGTACTTTCGGAACTCATTCCAATGGACATACCATGGCAAAGAAAATCCTTCGGGCAGGATATTATTGGTCCACAATGGAAGCCGACTGCTATCAGCATTCTCGGACATGTCACAAGTGCCAAGTCTATGCTGATAAGGTGCACATACCTCCAGTTCCTCTAAACATCTTGACGGCACCTTGGCCTTTTGCAATGTGGGGCATTGATATGATCGGCGAGATCAGACCTACGACATCCAACGGGCATCGTTTCATCCTGGTAGCAATTGATTACTTTACGAAGTGGGTTGAAGCAGCTTCCTTTGCTACTGTAACCAAGAACGTCGTGGCACGGTTCATTCAGCATAATCTGATTTGTCGATACAGTGTACCAGAGAGGATCATAACGGACAATGGTACCAATCTCAACAACAAAATGATCACTGAGCTCTGCCAGCAATTCAAGATACAACATCATAACTCTTCTCCCTACCGGTCGAAGATGAATGGGGTTGTCGAAGCGGCTAATAAGAACATTAAGAAGATTGTGTAGAAAATGACAGTGACATACAAAGATTGGCACGAGATGTTGCCCTTTTCTCTTCACGGGTACTGTACCTTAGCACAGACGTCAACAGGGGCAACACCCTATTCCTTGGTATATGGCATGGAGGCAGTCTTGCCCATTGAAGTTCAGATACCCTCTCTTCGAATCATGAAGGATGCAGGTTTGAGTGAAGATGACTGGATTCAGACCCGGCTTGATCAGCTGAACCTAATCAACAAAAAGAGACTTACTGCTATTTGCCATGGTCAAACGTACGAAAAACGGATGATCAAGGCATTTAACAAGAAAGTTAGACGACAAGAGTATCAAGTTGGGGACCTGGTAATCAAGCGCATTATCTTACCTCAAGGTGATCCCAGGGGCAAATGAACCCCTACTTATGAGGGGCCATTTGTGGTTAAGAACATTTTCTCAGGAGGAGCTATGATTCTAACCACCATGGATGGTGACGACCTTCCTCACCCCGTCAATGCAGACATAGTAAAAAGATACTACACATAAACAAATACCCGCTAGGTTGACTATCCTAGGAAAAAATAAGGGCTTCCCGGCGAACCAAAAGGGTTCGGGCAAAAATAAGGGATGAAAATGAAAAATCTGTACACCCGGCAAGTAGAAAACCTGAAAAGGCGGCTTGGGCAAAAATGGGTATCCCGGTGGACTGAAAACCCGAAAGGGCGGTCCAAGCAAAAGTTAGGGATTAAAGCGTAACACTATGTCTCATTGGATCACCTTGTATCCAGACTTCGGTATCGACTATCAAGCTCAGACGACACTAATCAATCTTATCTACCTTCAACCAGTAGCAAAGTGATGAGATGCTCGAAGACATAGAGGCAATAGCAGAGTTAGAACCCAGTGGAATCATTCACAAAACTGTTTTGTTTCTTTTTATAAATTGTGTAAATTCTATTTATCCGGCAGAGTTCTCTTACTAGGACGTCAGCCTCTTGTACAAAAAACGCCTATTTACAGGCCAAACTTCAAAATCAATACAAATTCATTTTCAGACAAATTTCTTTTTCCTTTATCTGTTTTGTTTTGCAAAGAACATCCAAAGTTCCTTTTTGATATATGCATTTGACATTAATTGTTGATCATAAATATTTACATGCGAAACAAAGGACGAATTACTGGTAATATCAGAAACAGGGGCAATAAGAATTGTCCGAACTGTATAATTGCTCTGTCCACCAGGTACCAAGATAGATTCAGCTGAAGGATATGACCAAGATAACTTCACTCCCCGCAGAGTAAGGCAGTACTGATAGCTCTCCCAGCTGAGACTTGCAGTTATATACAAATCAGCAATACTCTCCCCAAGCAGAGTTAGTCTACCATCATCCCTAAAAAGGCTTGGTATCCCCGGCAGTCTTAATATTCCCCAGCAGAGTATACGAATAATCCCCAGCAAGTATCAGAGTATCCCCGGCAGTCTTAATATTCCTCAACGGAGTATAAGAATGTTCCCCGGTAGAATACAAGATACCCCAGTGGAGTCAATTTTCCCAGCACAGTCTAAAAAGCTTCCCCAACGGAGTCGAATCATCATCCCCAGTAGACTTTGGAAGCTTATCCCCTACAGAGCACAAATAAATCTCCCCAGCCAAATTCAGAGGGTTATCCCCACAAGAGTCTAACAAGGTTATCCCTAGCAAGTCACAACTGAAAGATCATCCCCAGCAAAGTTCTTTCTTTCCCCGAACAGGAGTTCAATCCTTGACAGATTCAATATCACCAGCAACGGTAATCCATCCCCAGCGGAGTTCATCATTAAAATCCCCAACAGAGCTTATCAACGGAACCCCCAACGAAGTTTATCGTTAAAATCTTCAGCGGAATATCTCTCCCCACAGAGTAATTCCCCACAGAGTAATCTCTTAATCAATTTATTCCCCAACAATGTTTTTTTCTCCTGCAGGCTTATTCTCACAATCATCTTCGTTCATCATCCCCAGCGGAAACTAAGAACTTAATTCGATTCTCCAGCAGCTCCGGGATTTATCTTCCCCAGCTAAACATCACATTTTCATACATCATGATGCGTGCATATACGCGTCATACGAATACAATCTCATTTATTTTGAGAACATCATTGCCTGATCCATATCATGCATTGCATATGACCGACCTTTACCTTTCAGGAAAGATACATTTAGAGTTCTCAGTTACGTCGAAGATCTGACCGGTTCTTAAATCTCAATTGAATCGTCCTCGGTTGAATTTCAGATAAGGTTCTCAATCTCGACAGTTTCCCTATGTTAAAGTGTGGACGAGTGATATAACCTCAACGGTATACTACGTTGAGCACTAGTCAGTTCCTATATCTTGATGTTTTCCTCCGTCATAGTATGGACAAGTTATCTAACCTCACGGTATACTACGTTGAGCACCAGACAGTTCCTAGATCTCGATGAAGATGTTTCCCTATGTCAAAGTGTGGACAAGTGCTATAACCTCAACGGTATACTACGTTGAGCACTAGTCAGTTCCTAGATCTTGATGTTTTCCTCCGTCATAGTGTGGACGAGTTCTCTAACCTCAATGATATACCACGTTGAGCACCAGACAGTTCCTAGATCTTGATGAAGATGTTTCCCTACATCATAGTGTGGACGAGTGCTATAACCTCAACGGTATACTACGTTGAGCACTAGTCAATTCCTAGATCTTGATGTTTTCCTCCGTCATAGTGTGGACAAGTTCTCTAACCTCAACGGTAAACTACGTTGAGCACCAGACAGTTCCTAGATCTTGATGAAGATGTTTCCCTACGTCATAGTGTGGGCGAATGTTATAACCTCAACGGCATACTACGTTGAGCACTAGTCAGTTCCTAGATCTTGATGTTTTCCTCCATCATAGTGTGGACAAGTTCTCTAACCTCAACGGTATACTACGTTGAGCACCAGACATTTCCTAGATCCTGATGAAGATGTTTTCCTACATCATAGTGCGGACGAGTGCTATAACCTCAACGGTATATTACGTTGAGCACTAGTCAGTTCCTAGATCTTGATGTTTTCCTCCGTCATAGTGTGGACAAGTTCTCTAATTTCAACGGTATTCTATGTTGAAGACTAAACAGTTCCTAGATCTTGATGAAGATGTTTCCCCCCAATTGAATTATGGACAGGTTCTTAAGACTCAGCTGAGACATTCTCTCAGTTGAAGTACAGGCAAGTTCCTAAATCTCAACAAAAGTTAGGCTTCCCCAGCGAAATCTTCTACAACAACAGGTATGCAAGTTCTCGCTAAGGAATCTCTTATGCGATCGACACTCCTGCATATGGAATCTGTAAGCCCATCCTCCTACCAACAATCTCCAAATGGCATCTGTAAGCCCATTCCCGACATCACAATGCTGATACTACACCATGCGAGTGCAAATTTCTGGGCACTCTAGGGTTCAATTATCTTCCACCTTCGAATCACGAAAGGCTCGAAAGCCAATCTATATCCTCAGGTTTAAGAAAATTGAACAGGGGAAACTGTTTTACCCCAAAATTTTCCCTCCCTTATTTCTCAAGACATATCAAGAATAATCTCCAAGTGACTTAAGTTGGCTCAAGAATTGGACAATCAAATCATCTCCTAAGGCAGTCAATTCAAAATTAGGGTTTTGTGTTGCATCAAGTTCATTGCATCCAAATGGCCTCAAATGATCCCCAATGTCCTAATATGCTCTCAAGTTCATCCATGTAAAATTTCAAGCCTTGCAGAGAAAGTTTGGTCAGTCAATTGCTCAAGAGGTCCAAAAATCGACTGTGCTAGGGCAAAAGCCAATTATGGCCTACAAATAGTCAAACCTCAAGATTTTTTGTCAACATTCTCATTTTGAAGGATAATTCATCATTTGATCAAGGTTTGATCATGATTCATCAAGGATTGCTCAAGATTCATCAAGATTCAAAAGTTGCTAAATTAGGGTTTTAAAGGAAAAGTCAACTCAACTTTGACCAACCATAACTTTCTCATAATTTATGATAAATGACCCATCCAAAGCTCATTTTGAATAGGATTCAATTTACTACAATCCATATTCACACCCCAAGATCAAGAAATGCTCTCACAAAAAGTTACAAATTTGGACATTATAGGTCATTTTTGAAAGTCAACAAAAACACCTTTTTTTCCAAAGCTTATAACTTGAGCATGGAAGATCAAAATGAGATGAGAACAAAAGGGTTGGTTATAGGACATCTCAAGGTTTCTAAAAAGTCCAAGAACACCTCCAAAAGTTCAAAATTGAAGAAGTTATGCATTGTTGCAGTTGGATATTTTTCCAAAATTGCCAAAAGTCAACTATCCTCAAAACTCCAATTTTTGACAAAAGGGACCACTTTTTTCCACTTGATTTGATCTTGTAATACCACACACGTGTCCTATCTTAAATTTCATGTCCATTCATTAATTTTTCTGTTTTATTTAATTTTTATTGAATTAATTCATTTTAAATCAATGTTAATTCAAATAAAATCCAAAAATTGATGGAATAGAATCTTTTTGATTGATATAGGCTTCAATTATCATCATGGACCAGAGCAAATCCGAATCATGCCATGTTATGTACAAAATATTTGAGTTGAGACAAATATGGAAGCTTTGTTAATGGTGATCAAATCAAATCTCAAATCTTCAATGCACATGGATTCAAGCCCAAAGATTTAACCTAATGCAATCCCTTATACATGTACAAGCTAGAGGCATCAAAGACACGACCTGAAAGTGACAGAAACGGCCAAACAAAACTGAAAAAAGTTTGAAAAAGTGTGAGATCAAAATCTTGGTTGGAGGCGAATTCAGTCCAAAAACGCAACACTATCTCCTTGCCTGAGGTCCACTGGAGCGATTGCAATCAAAATCAAGTCATGAAACCACCTGAAAAGCACTGTAAGTGTTCTTGAACATAGCTCTGAACATGAGATCGTGAATCCATTTTCTTGCATCCTTTTGCCAAAATTTTTGTATAATCATGCTTGCCATTCAATTTCTAAGCATTCTGCAATATTTGATTTCGTTTTCATGGCCTCTAACGTGATACCCGAACCTAGGTTTCCATTCTTTGTTTTTAGGCATTTTTGATACAGGCAAAATCAAGGCAAACGATGACCATGGTTGTGTTCAGGGAGGAGAGACGAACACGTTGGTAGTATTAGTTGGTATTTACATGGCCTAGGAAGAATTTTGGAAGCAAGCCACAAATCTTCCTGTGGATAAAAATCCGCAGGTAAGAAAACCAGGGATTTATGAAGAAGATGACTACGCGTCCTCTTCCTATTGGCCAGTTTCAAATCAGCGTGCTTTTTTTTTATATTTTTCCAGGCATAGTGGTTTGTTTTAAATATAATATTTGTTTTGTATTCCAATAACAAATGAGCAGGTTAGTTGAGTTGGCAAGCGCGTTGGTGGAAAGCCCCATGGGACCTGGGTTCGAATCCCAGGTCCCCAAAAACATTTGTTTAATTTTTCTTCAGGTGATTCTATGTGATATCCAAAGTGTGATCCACCATACGCTTGCAAATATTAACGTGCCAGATGGCCTTCAGGCCAAATCTGGTGGCCAGGAGTGAAGGACCATCATGTTCCCTGGTCAAAGGCGCGCGTTGGATTGGAGAAGTCAATAAGGCTTGCTCATAATTGGGCCTGGAGATTTGCTGATCTCACCTCCTTTCTAGGCCCAAACCCCCCCCCCCCCCCCCCCCCCTCCCCCATTTGGTCAATTTCTTTTCTTTTCATATTTCTTTCTTCATTTAATTGTTTTTAATTATTATTATTATTTACACTAACCAATTTATTTTTTCTTAATAAAACCAGAAAACCAAAAACAAATTATTTTTATTATTAATTTCATTATTTTATTTTTTGTAAATAAATATTAATTAATTAACTTAGTTTTAAATAAGTTTAAACATTTAATATTTTTGCAATAAATTAAAACTAATGTAGAATTAGGTTTTTAATATTTTTAGTCAATTTTATTTTATTTCCTAAAAAAACTCAAAAATCCAAAAAATATTTTCATTATTTAAATTAATTTAATTGTTCATTTAATTTAATCCCATTTAATTCAAAAATGAGCAAAAATCTTTTCTTTAATAAAAAAAAAGGGTCAAAACCCTAAAAATGCGCCGATTTAATTTCTTGCACGCGATCCATATTTCCAATATTGTAATTGCTTCCGGAATGTAATAGCTTTTAATTAGGACTTTATTTATTTTACCGCTTTATTTTATTTTCCGCATTTTAAATTAAAGGGTTGTTTTTGGCGATGTAAATACCCGACGCCTTGTAATAGTTTAGATTTAATTTCCACAATTTAAATTCTGCAACTATACACTGTTAGATGTTTGATAATAGGGAATGCATGACAAGATCGAATGTATGAACTTAAAATCAACATAGCTCACCCATGACATGTACAAAGATAAAATTAACCGAAATAACACACTCGCACATGCACACTCTTAGGGTACACCTCGCTTGGTTGCCTTCGAACGTGGTCATTGAGTATAGGAAGTTTTAGAGGTCGTCCTCTTGTCCAAAGATCATAGTTGCCTAGAAACGGTTGCCTCGGATAAAATGATCTAAGACATTAGGGTTACCGCTAAGGCATCCTAACATTGCTTTAGAGACCACACGTCCCTTAATCGAATTGACCCTTAAAACTCCAACGATGGTGCTACCTACTCATCAATAGTGGGCTAGCATTGTCTAAAGGACATTTGCACAGTTTAATTCCCTTTTCGAGTAGGTAGATGCTTCTTAAGTACTTGCTCCTTTTAAAACAAAACAAAACTTTTCGCACTTACACTCCTTTCAAACAAAAACTCTTTTCAAACCCTCAAACACAAAGAAAAGCAAACTTTTGAAAACCCTTTGAGCAAGTACCTAAGAGCCCATGGATAACCATGGATAGAAAGGGTTCTAACACCTTCCCTTTCTATAATCTACCTCCCGAACCCGAGAAACATCTCGAAAAAGGAATTTTTCTGTGCTTTTGTCCTTTCCTTGTTGGATAAAATAAAAGACGGTGGCGACTCTTGCTTACCGCTACATTTTGTGAAAACAAACGCAAAACGCGAACCAAGATTCCAAAACAGTCAGTTCTCTTTCTCACCGATCACACCCATTCACTTTAAAAATGTCACCATTAGCTTGATTTTTCACTTTAATCGCCCCATGAGAAAACACTTTGTGCACTACAAAAGGTCCTGACCATTTGGATATCAGTTTTCCAGGAAATAGCTTTATCCTGGAATTGTACAAGAGGACCAATTGTCCTTCATGAAACTCTTTCCTCACAATCCTTTTATCATGCCACTTCTTCATTTGGTCTTTGTAAACCTTTGCATTTTCATAGGCGCGGTTCAGGAATTCCTCCAACTCATGAAGTTGAAGGATCCGTGAACTACCTGACTTAGACATATACATATTCAAAAGTTTTGATGCCCAGAATTCCTTGTGCTCCAACTCCAAAGGCAAATGGAATGCTTTTCCATAAACTAGTTGGTATGGCGACATACCGATTGGCATTTTGAAAGTCGTTCGGTAAGCCCATAAAGCATCATCCAACTTAGCCGCCCAATCTTTCCGAGAAGAACTTACGGTTTTCTCAAGAATTTGCTTGAGTTGCCTGTTTGAAACTTCTACTTGGCCACTAGTTTGAGGGTGATACGGAGTGGCAACCTTATGCTTAACATTGTACTTATGGAGTAACCTTTCCATGAGGTAATTCAGAAAATGTGTTCCTTAATCACTTATGAGTGCTCTCGATACTCCAAATCTGGAAAAAATGTTTTCTCTCAAGAATTTCACGACCACTTTCGCATCATTAGTTGGTAAAGCCACAACTTCAACCCATTTCGACACATAATCAACCACCACTAGGATGTAGTTCTTCCCGAAAGATGGTGGAAAAGGTTCCATGAAATCTATTCCCCAAACATCAAATAATTCGACCTCCAACATAGAATTATGAGGCATCGAGTTTCTCTTGGAGATATTCCCAATTCTTTGATATTTGTCACACTCTTTTACCATCTCTTGGGCATACTTAAACAATGATGGCCAATACAAACCTGATTGGAGGACCTTAGCTGCAGTTCTATCACCACTAAAATGTCCTCCATATTCTGAGGCATGGCATGCTTTCAATATGTCTTCATGATCTTGCTCAGGCACACATCTTCTTATAAGTCCATCCACTCCTCTTTTGTATAAAAATGGATCATCCCACAAGTAAAACCTGCAATCATGAACAAACTTTTTTTTCCTGTTAGAATCAAAGTCATCAGGGATGATACCTCATACTATATAGTTTGCATAATCTGCAAACCATGGTAAACCAAGAACAGCATGGATGTGTTCATCGGCAAACTCGTCCTTTATTGGTCGCTTAACCTCTGTTTCTTCAATAGGTGACATACGAGAGAGGTGATCAGCAACAGTGTTTTCACAACCTCTCTTATTACGAATCTCCACATCAAACTCCTGAAGGAGTAAAATCCATCTCATAAGTCTTGGCTTAGAATCCTGTTTAGCGAATAAATACTTCAAAGCAGCATGGTCAGTATAAACAATGACTTTAGAACCCAACAAATATTGCCTGAATTTATCAAAGGCGTAAACCACAGCTAACAACTCCTTTTCAGTAGTTGCATAGTTCATCTGTGCAGGGTTCAACACATGACTCGCATAGTAAATGACATGTAGTAGTTTTCTCTACGTTGTCCCAGAACTGCCCCTACTGAAATATCACTAGAATCACACATGTTCTCGAAAGGGACAGACCAATCAGGGGCTACTACAATTGGTGCCGACACCAATTTACTCTTTATGGTTTCAAAAGCCACGACACACTCTTTATCAAACACAAAAGCCCTATCCTTAACCAAAAGGGTCGTTAAGGGTTTTTCTATTTTAGAAAAATCTCTTATGAATCTACGGTAAAAACCCGCATGCCCTAAGAAACTTCTAACACCTTTTTCATTCATCGCTGGGTGAATCTTTGATATTACTTCAATCTTTGCTTGGTCCACTTCTATTCCCTTGTAGGAAATTTTGTGACTCAAGACTATGCCTTCGCGCACCATGAAGTGACATTTCTCCCAGTTAAGGATTAGATTGGTCTCCTGGCATCTTTCTAAGACAAGAGCAAGGTTACTTAAACAATTATCAAAAGACTTACCAAAAACTGAGAAGTCATCCATGATACTTCCATATATTTTTTAAGCATATCCGCAAAAATCGATTGCATGCATCTTTGAAATGTAGCAGGTGCATTGCATAACCCAAATGGCATCCTTCTATAGGCAAAGATACCAAAAGGGCATGTAAGTGCTGTCTACTCTTGATCTTCTGGTACAACAACTATTTGATTATACCTCGAGTAACCATCGAGGAAACAATAGTACTCATGACCGACCAACCTCTCCAACATTTGGTCAATGAATGGTAACAAAAAGTGATCCTTTCTCATAGTGAGGTTCAATCTTCTATAATCGATACAGACTCGCCATCTGGTAACTTTCCTTGTAGGGATCAACTCATTCTTCTCATTCTTGATCACAGTCGTCCCTCTTTTCTTTGGCACGACATGTATAGGACTCACCCAAGAACTGTCAGATATATGATAAATCATCCCAACATCTAACAGTTTCACCACTTCTCTTCTGACTACCTCTTTCATTGCGGGATTTAGTCTTCTTTTGGGTTGGACAACCGGTTTATAATCATCTTCCGTAAGAATTTTGTGCATGCAAACCGTAGGAATAATCCCCTTCAAATCATCAACCGACCATCTGTTGTACCGCAAAATTTTCCCTCTCATTTATCAAGATTTTTCTCACAAGACTTCTTGGACTCAAGACAGGATTAAGGTTTGGTCAGCTCAAGACATCTCATCTTGCACTGATAACCCAAAATTAGGGTTTGAGTTTGCACAAGGATTTTTTGGACCACCAATGCTTCATGTGACTTTCATACACCATTTTGGACCCCTAAGATTGCTCATGTTAAGTTTCAAGCCTTGAACCACATTTTTGATCAGTTAATTGGACAGTTGACCTAAAAATCAGCTGTATTGGGAAAAAGTCAACCATGGCCAATTTACAGTCAAACTTCATAATTTTTGATCCACAACAATATTTTAGACTCATATGTGTACCATTTGATCAAGTTTGGATCACAACTCCTCAAGAAATTTGATCAAATCATCAAAAGGGCAAAATGGTCAAAATTAGGGTTTTGATTAAGAAAGGGAAATTTTTGATTTTTAACCTAGCCAATGACCAATTGAGTTCAAGCATGGTTTTAAGGGTTCAATGGCATCATCTTGACCTAATCAAATAGTTCAAAAGATCTCAAGTTCATTGGATTGACAGAGGAATTTTGCAGTCAACTGTACACTGAAAAGTCAAACTTTGACTTTTTGGTCAAAATCAAGTGCCAAGGGTCATAATTCATCAAGATATGTCAAAATATGAAACTTGTTCACCAAGAAAACTAATTTTGAAAATTAGGGTTTTGAATTTGAAAAAATGTCATAACTTAGAATTTTTCTAAGTATGGAAATTTTCTTATTTTTTCCCAACTTTCCACCACTTTTTCACCATGATGAAATTTGATTCAGCGAAAAATTCCAACATGAAAGTTGTAGTCCTCCATTAAATCTACAAATTTAATTCACAAACGTTTCCCAAAAGATGCTTGGATCTCAAGTTATGAATATGTGAACATAGGTCCATGAACTAAATAACTTAGTGAAATTTTGCCCTAATTTAGGCAGGTTTTTGACCCAACTTCATGGACATTTTTCACATAGTTCCAAGAGGTATCTCAAAATGAATTTTAAATATGGATTATAGATAACATTGCAAGCTTTCCAAAATGTCAAAGAACTCTCCAAGATCATTTGTGAGCAACGAGAATCGAAGAAGGGAAGTTGGCATTTTCTCACTTTTGTTCATGTCATTTTTACAAAGCATCAAGTTGCAAATCAGATCTTTGATGTTTGAATCTTTCTTTGCAGGTCCTAAACTCATTCTACACTCCATAATTAAATTCAAACTCAGAAGTTAAAGGCTTTATTTTCACTTTTGAAGCATTGTACAAGATACATTTCCATTTTTGGCCAAAAGTGCACAATGCCATTTCCTTAAAGTGCAACTTTTGCAACTTTGCCCATCTTGAGCCTTGGACCTGTCCCTTTGGTACAACCATTTTCTACAGGTATCAAGCAACGTATACCAACTCATATCAGCTCACAAGCCAGCCAGTACAAGCATGTTTGCATTGGTCACTTTACTTTTCTTCAAATACAAGAAAAGTTGCCAAAAGTGCTAGAGCTTGTACAGCTAGTGAGGAGTGGACTTTGTATCAATTCTATACAAATATACAAAGTCATCACAATTCTAAACACGCTTGCTTGACATTTGAAACTCTCTCTAACACAAAAACACCAAATTTCTGCCCAAACTCTGAATTTTGCAAAATCCTAGCCAAGTCATTTTTTGCTCGTGCGTTTTGTGGCTTGACACTTGAAACATCTTGTGATACGATGGGAGAACTGACTTGAGGTTTTGCGTTTGTGTTCTCAAATGTTTCGGTTTAGCAAGAGTCGTCACTGAATTTTTATTTTATCCTAAGGAAAGGTCAAAAAGCACAGGAAAGACCTTTGAGATGTTTTCTTGGGTTCGGGGAGTAGATTATGAAAAGGGAAGGTGCAAGCACCCTTTTCATCGATGGTTATCCATGGGCTCTTAGTTACTTATTTAGATCACTTGCTTTGCTTTTCCAATTGTTTGAAATGGTGCTTTGTGTGTGGTTTTGAAAGGTGTTTTGAAAAAGGCCATCGTTGTGGCAACCTTTGTAATGATTCTTGTTTGAATGTATACAAAAGTGTTTTTGTCTTTTGAAAAGATTTCAATGTTTTGAAAGTTTGTTTTGGGAAATGTTTTGAAATTGTGTTGTGAAGTGTGTTTGAAAATAGCAAGGATGATTTTGCAAGCTTTTGATCAAGTAACTAAGAGCTATCTACCCTATTTTACTCAAAGATCTTTCTTATGTTTTTAACCCTTTTGACAGTGTTATTTCACCATTGCATTTGGTGAACAACCTTGTGTTAGGATGTTAAACGGGACAGGCGCGGGTCATTGTATAGACCATGATAGCAATTGTGTCAAGTATTTTTGGCAAATTTTTGAGGGACTTGATCATTTTTGTTTAGGCAACCAAGATAGCATCATCGAGGGACTATGATTTTTTTTGTTTTGCCAAAGTACCCAACATGCATACCATGACCCATTTTTGAAGGCAACAAGTAGATTGTAACCCTAGGGGTGCAAGTGTGTATTGTGTTTGATTTTCATGCATTTTTGTCTTTGATTAGGTCAAACTATTTGTTAATTTGGATTTTTGCATACAAACCCTAATTCTCTAATCATGGCATAATTGAAAGCGTAAAGTGCGAGAATTTAAATTCTAAGCTATTACAACATGATTATGGGGATGGGGGTACAATAATGAATGGGGCGTATTTGACAAGAAATATAAACCCTAATTTACTATTACATCCAAATTGAATCACAATGCATAAATATTTAAATGTACAATATTTAAATAAACAAAATAAATGAATATTAAATAATATGTATTATGCAAAAAAAATTAATTTGTTTATGTATGTAAAAGTATTTTCAAAAAAAAAAAGAAGTACAATGAAATAAATAAAAGATTTATTTAATTTTTTAAGCGTAAACCCTAATTTCTTTAAGAAAATAAATACTATATATTATTTACATACAAAAAATATATTAATATGTGTAAAAATGAAATATACTTAAAAAATGTATTTTTTAGTAAAAATAATAATAAAAATAAAATGTAATATTTTTGTATTTTTATTCTAAGTATTTAATAAAATAAAAGTATATATATATATATATATATATATATATATATATATATATATATATATATATATATATATATATATATATATATATATATATATATATATATATATATATATATATATATATATATATATATATATATATATATATATATATATATATATATATATATATATATATATATATATATATATATATATATATATATATATATATATATAAAATAAAATATGTACAAAAATAGATTATATTTTTAATAATATTTTTAGTGTGAATAAAAATAATAAATAAAAATATAAAAGTATAAATTGTAAATAATTTTTAAGTCTTAATAATATAAAATATTATTTAAATGCTTTTAATGCTAGAAAAAATTAAAATAAAATGCCAAATAAATGTAAAAAATTATGAAAATATTTTTTGAGCATTTTTCATATTTGGAAATATATAAACAAAATCAGAAAAGAAATAAAAAATGCAAAAATGTGAAAATATAAGAAATTGGGCCAGGGGGTGCAAAACTGAAAATGGGAGGTGTTAGAAGCAAGCCAGGCCAAGCCCAGCCCAAGCCAACTTCATCTTCTTCCTCCAGAGTGAAAAATGTGCGCGCCCTGGTTCAAATGCTAGATCATGTATACGTGATCTTTTGCAAAAACTCACAACATCAAACTTGTAGAGAATTTCAATACGATTCTAACCATATAAAGCATTAATCCTAACTCTCAAAGACCAGAGAGAATTTCTCTGGCCCTAAAATCTGACCTATTTTTTTCAGCATGTTCATGGATGAAATTCTCCTAGCACACTTAATATAAATGAAAGTTGAGCATATGTATGGCTTCCTAGCAATGAACACTACATTTTTTATTCACAAACCTAAGGCTAAATGTTCTTAAATAGAGAGATAGAAAGTGAAGAAAAACCTGTTTCAGTTGGATTCGTGTAGGGCAATGCAGTGCTTCTTAACAAGTTTTGAGGTGTCTGGTAGCTTTCCTAAACTTCACTTGATCTTTTCTAATAGCTAGCTTGCCTTGAATGTCCCTGAATCAGCCTATAGAACTCAACTTGCACAAGCTTGAAATGAAAATGGTGAACACTGTAAATGGAGTTACAGTTGGCAATGGAGGTTTGGAATAGCTTGAGTGAGTTGAATGGAAGGTGTTTGAAGCAGAAAGGGGCAAAACGCACGAGCCAAATGAGCAATGGCACTCAAGTTGCAGCACCTGCCCTGTTTTGCCAAAGAAGTGTGATTTCTGGCTATGAGGTGCTTAGGGGCTCAAACACTCATGTATCTTGCTCGAAGGGTTATGTGAAAGATGTTTTAAATGTTTGTGTAAGTTCCCAATGGCTGGTTTTCAAATTCTCAAGTGTTTGGACAATTTCTTGTTTTTGAAGTAAGAAAGTGGAAGTTGTGATTACAGCCCTGTACAAGCCATCAAATATGCTGCATACCATCCTCTCGGTCCCTGCAATTTGTGGATTTGATTTGGCCTCTGAGATCTTGGCTCTATGCTCAAAGATCATGGTTTGACATAAAGCACACTTTTGCAAAAATGGAAATATGCCTTTTACCATTTAGGGATTAGTTTTGTGTACAATGTTCAAATGACCAAGATAATGTATTAGCCTAATGGATTTGTATTAAATTAAGGAGTGTGAAGTGGTTTAGAGGCCTGAAAACTAGTACAAGGCATGCTGGTTTGAAAATGCCACTTGAGTGAACATGAATTTGCCATGGATACAAAGTGAGTTTTTATCAACTTCAAGCATTCGATTCTCCCTAACCACAAATGTGTTTGAGGAGTTCTTGGATAATTTGGAAATCTTGCAACATGCTCTATAATTAATCTTTGAAATGCAACTTGAGGCTCAAAGAGGAACTATGTGAAAAATTGCCAAGAAGATAGGTCAAAATCCTGCCTAAACTAGGGCAAAATTTCACTAAGTTAAAAGTTTTAGGGACCCTTGTTCCAAAAATCATAACTTGAGATCCAAGCTTCTTTTGAGAAAACTTTGTGAATCAAAGTTGTAGAATTTGTGGAGGAATACAACTTTCATGTTATAAGTTTTGTTTGAATCCATTTGCATCATAGTGAAAATGTGGGACAAAGTTAGGAAAAAATAAGAAAATTTCATAACTTAGAAAATTTCTAAGTTATGAATTTTTTCAATTTTAAACCCTAATTTGCAATTTTGGGTTTCTTGATGAACAAGTTTCATAATTTGACACATCTTGATGAAAAATGACCCTTGGCACTTGATTTTGACCAAAAAGTCAAAGTTTGACTTTTCAGTGTACAGTCAAATTTTGATCAGTTGACTGAAAAATTCATCTGTCAATCCCATGCATTTGAGGTCTTTTGAACTTGTTGAATAGGTCAAGATGATGCCATTGAGTCCTTGAATCCATGGTTGAGCCTAATTTGCCATTGGCTAGCTCAAACAGTCAAAAATTGCTTTTGTACAATCAAAACCCTAAAAATGACCATTTTGCCCTTTTGGTGATCTGATCAAATTTCTTATGGAATTGTGGTCCAAACTTGATACAATGATTCATATGAGTTCATAATGTTTATGTGGGTCAAAATTCATGAGGTTTGACTGTAAATTGGCCACAGTTGACTTTTTCCCCAATACAGCTGATTTCTAAGTCAACTGTCCAATTGACTGGGCAAAAATTTGATTCAAGGCTTGAAACTTGGTATGTACAAACTTATGAGTCCAAAAAGAAGTATGAAAGTCAATTTGAGCATTGAAGGTCCAAAAATCCCTGTGCAAACTCAAACCCTAGTTTAGGTCATCAGTGCAAGGAGATGTCTTGAGCAGAGCAAACCCTAGCTTGATCTTGAGTTCCAAGAGCCTTGTGATGAGAAATGTTGATAATATGAGAGGAAAAATTTTGGGGTACAATAGTTGCCCCTGTTCAATCTTCTTGAACCTGAAGAGTTAGATTGGCAAGTTTGCTTGTCGTGACTCGAAGGTAAAAGAGGATTGGACACTAGAGTGCCCGTAAATTTGCACTCGTCAAAAATGTAGCTGAGGGAATAGGCTTAAAGATGCCATTTGGAGATGGTAGAATCTTGCTGGAGATGGGCTTAGAGATGCCATCCAAAACTTGTTTGTTGAAAAACAGTAGAATGAACATCAGAATGGTATCCGTATTTGGAACGTATCTTAGTTGTATCTAGAGACTGGGTTTGTATGAGAAAAGGAATGGCGTCTATGTCTAGAGCATATCCGGGATGTAACTGTATTTGATTCTTGAATGAATATCAGAATAACTGCCGCGTCTAGAGTGTATCTGTATTCTGAATGGGTGACATAGAAACATTTGTGTATGAAGCATCTATGTGCTGGGGATAAATTCCGAATGAGTGACGAAATAGCAACCGTGTCTGGAGTGTATCTGGACTGTATCTGAAGTTGAAATCTGTATGAATAGCAGAATGACTTCCGTGATTGGAGTGTATCCGTATTGTAACTGGGATCCGGACAAGTGACAGAATGACTTCTGTATCTGGAGTGTATTTGAACTTGAAGCTGATAGTTGAATCTGAATGAGAAATAGAATGGCTTCCGTGTCTGGAGCGTATCTAGTCTGTATCTGATTGATGAAGTCTGAATGAGTAATAGAATGACCATCGCGTCTGGGGTGCATCCATACTGTATCTGAAATCTCTGAATAGTTGTTAACGATAGCTTTTTAATCTTATCCTGAAAAGGGTAGAATGTTAGCTAAAGCACAAAGTTATGTTGCATGATATGTATGATGCAATAGAATGTGTTTCATCAATGTTTATGATATATGAATGTAATGGATGTGCATGTAAGCTGATTAGCTGTCTTGCTGAGGAAAATAAATCCTTGATAACTGGAGATAATGAAATCTTTGACTACTGCAGGAGAAAGTAAATCCTTGACCGATGCTGAGGATTCCAAAAATCTTTGATTGTTGAGAATGAGAAATCTTGGGACCACTGTTGGGGATTGAAAATCCTTGGTATCTTGTGGGGATTAACAAGAGTTTTGACAACTTCTGCGGGGAATGAGGATTCTTCATGACCTTCCTGGGGAAATAAGGAAAAATCCGACGACCTCTACTGGGGAATTAAAACCTGGGAGGCTTCAAATGGAGAAATGGTAATAAAATCTTTGTTCTGTTGGGAAATAACTCTGTGGGGAGAGTGTTTATTCTGCCGGGGAAATCAGGAGCTTGGGTTATATGCCAATCTACTGGGGAATCATCCTAGTTGGGGATAAGATAAAAAGTTAACTGTTATCTAGTTGATTCTCAGACCTTTTAGATAACCTGCTGGGGAAGTTGGGGAAAACTGAATGGTTCCCGCTGGGGATTGATAGTTGGAAATTTGACTCCGCTGGGGATATGTACCTCAAGGTTTTAGCTTTGTTGAGGATCTAAATGACATACTGCAGGGGATTTCTTCTGGAATAGCCTAAATACGTTTTCCTATACTTTCGACCTACCAGTAATTATCCTTTCTCATTTTTTTTATTTGTAAGCAATGATTATATTCAAATGCATATGCCTATTTAACAAAACATTGGATGTTTTCAAATAAAGCATAAGTGTAAAAAGAAAAGAAAGGTAAGTAAATTTCCGCACTTTGAAGTATCTTTGTATTAACTTTTGTAAGTATCTTTGTACAAAGGAGACAGACATCCTAGTAAGAGAATGTTGTCGAAAAATTGAGAAAAATTTATACAAAAAGAAAGATGGCTATGTGTAACAATTCCATGGGGTTCCCATTCTGCTATAGCCTTCACAACTCTGAGTATCTTATCTATTCATTGCTTCGTCCGCGGATGATTGGATTGATCAGAAGCTTGTAGCTTGTTGGTGAAGAGATTGTCCTTAAAGTGATCCGACGAGACATAGTTATATGCTTTAATTCTCTAACTTTTTCCCGGACCGCCCTTTCGGGTTTTCGATCCACCGGGAAACCCTTTTTTGCCCAAGTCGCCCTTTCGGGTTTTCAACTTGCCGGGTGTACAAATTTTTTTATTTATCCCTAATTTTTTCCTGAACCGCCCTTTTGGGTTTTTGATTCACCGGGATGCCCATTTTTGCCCAAGTCGCCCTTTTGGGTTTTCAACTTGTCGGGTCATTTTATGCGTAGTATCTTTTGACTATGTCTACGTTTGCAGGGTGCAGCAGGTCGTCGCCGTCCATGGTGGTCAGAATCATTGCCCCACTAGAAAAGATGTTCTTGATCCTTCGTAAGTAGGAGTCCACTTGCCCCTGGGATCACTTTGCGGTAAGATGATTCGCTTGATTACAAGATCTCCGACTTGATATACCTGATGTATGACTTTCTTGTTGAAAGCCTTGATCATCCGTTTCTGATACGTCTGACCATGAAAAACAGCAGTAAGTCGCTTCTCATCGATCAAATTAAGTTGGTCAAGCCGGGTCTGAATCCAATCGTCTTCACTCAAACCACTATCCTTCATGATCCTCAAAGAAGGAATCTGGACTTCCATAGGTAAAACAGCCTCCATGCCATATACCAAAGAAAATGGGGTTGCCCCTGTTGAAGTATGCACCGTGGTACGATATCCATGCAGAGCAAACGGTAACATCTCATGCCAGTCCTTGTAGGTGACTGTCATCTTTTGAATGATCTTCTTGATATTTTTGTTCGCAGCTTCAAAACAACACCGTTCATCTTTGGCCGATAGGGAGATGAATTGTGATGTTGAATCTTCAACTGCTCGCATAGAGCGGTGATCATAGTATTATTAAAATTTGTACCGTTGTTCGTGATGATCCTGTCAGGGATACCATACTGACATATGAGATTCTGCTTGATGAAACGGGCAACCACATTCTTTATATCGGAGGCGTAGGAAGCGGCTTCGACCCACTTGGTAAAATAATCAATCATGACCAAGATGAAGTGATGTCTATTGGATGTTGTGGGCTTGATCTCTCCAATCATGTCGATTCCCCACATTGCGAATGGCCAAGGAGTTGTTAGAACGTTGAGAGGAACAGGAGGAATATGTACCTTGTCAGTATAGATTTGACATTTGTGACAAGTATGAGCGTATTGATGATAGTCAGCTTCCATGGTAGACCAGTAGTAGCCTGCCCTTAGAATCTTCTTAGCCATCGTATGTCCGCTCAGGTGGGTGCCAAAGATGCCATTGTGTATTTCGGTCATGATCAACTCTGCTTCAGCCTTGTCCATACAACGAAGTAGAACGCAATCATGGCTGCGCTTATATAAGATACCATTGCTCAGGAAGAACTTGGCAGCAAATCTCCTTAAGAACTTTTTGTCATTGACGGAAGCTCCTTCAGGGTATTCTCGAGTCTGGAGATACCTTTTGATTTCATGAAACCAGGGTTGTTCCACTACTTATTCGGTATTAATCTCATGACTGTGCGCAGGTTCGTCCATTCGCTCGATGGTGATCTGGGGAGCCTCATTATCCCAGTTTAGTTTAAACATGGAAGACATTGTAGCCAGAGCATCTGCTAGCTGATTTTCTTCTCGCGGGAAATGCTCAAAGGTAATCTGCTCGAAATGAGGCAACAATGTCAAGACATGTTCTTTGTATGGGATAATATTAAGATGTTTAGTGTCCCGTTCTCCTTTGATTTGACTGCTAACCAAAGTTGAGTCCCCAAATACGACCAAAGATTTGATTCCTAGGTCAATTGCAGCCTTGAGACCAAAGATACAAGCTTCTTATTCGGCCATGTTGTTGGTGCAACTGAAGCAGAGTCTTGCAGTGAAAGGCATATGGAAACCTTCTGGAGAAATAAGTACCGCACCGATACTGTTTCCAAGTGCATTTGAAGCACCATCAAAGTACAGGGTCCATCGGGATCCTTGTTCAGGTCCGTCATACGGTTCGTTACCTTCAATGTTGTCCAATGTCATGATGTCCTCGTCAGGGAAGTCGAATCTCATAGATTGGTAATCTTCGACGGCTTGATGAGCTAGATGGTCAGCTAGTACACTCCCCTTTATAGCATTTTGGGTTGTGTACTGGATATTATATTCATTCAGGATCATCTGCCATCTAGCGATTCTCCCTGATAAAGCAGGCTTCTCGAAGATATACTTAATCGGATCCATCTTGGAAATCAGCAAAGTGGTATGTGTCAACATATACTGCCTTAGTCGGCGAGCAGCCCATACCAAAGCGCAACAAGTTTTCTCGAGCAGTGAGTAGCGAGTCTCACAGTCGGTAAACTTTTTGCTAAGGTAATAAATGGCATGCTCTTTTCGGCCAGACTCGTCATGTTGGCCCAGTACGCACCCCATTGAGTTATCCAAAACGGTCAGATACATGATTAACGACCTTCCCTCGACGGGTGGAATCAAGATAGGAGGTTCCAGCAAATACTCCTTGATCTTATCAAAAGAAACTTGACAATCATTGTTCCATTCAACCACCTGATCTTTCTTTAACAGCTTGAAGATTGGCTCACAGGTAGATGTTAGGTGAGAGATGAACCTTGCAATATAGTTTAAGCGTCCCAAGAAGCCTCTAACCTCCTTCTCAGTGCGGGGGGCAGGCATTTCTTGTATAGCCTTGACTTTAGCAGGATCAACCTCAATGCCTTTGTTGCTGACGATAAATCCCAAAAGTTTTCCAGACCTCACTCCAAAAGTGCACTTGCTAGGGTTCAGTCTGAGCTTATATTCCTTCAATCTGACAAACAGTTTTTGCAGATGGTCGAGGTGTTCTTCTTCTGTCTGTGAACGGGATATCATGTCGTCTACGTAGACTTCGATCTCATGATGTATCATATCATGAAACAAATCTACCATGTTGCGTTGATAGGTTGCCCCGACATTCTTCAGTCCGAATGGCATCACTTTATAGCAGAAGGTACCCCACTGCGTAACGAAAGCAGTCTTCTCCATGTCTTCGGGGGCCATTTTGATCTGGTTATATCCCGAGAATCCATCCATGAAGGAAAATACCTTGTGTTAAGTTGTGTTATCAACCAAAATGTCAATGTGTGGCAGTGGAAAATCATCTTTAGGGCTATCCTTATTTAAGTCCCGATAGTCCACACACATTCTGACTTTGTCGTCCTTCTTAGGCACGGGCACAATGTTAGCAACCCATTATGGATAGGAAGTAACAGCCAGAAATCCAGCATTGAATTGCTTCATCACCTCAGCTTTGATCTTTTCAGACATGTCGGGCCTCATTCGGCGGACCTTTTGTTTGATTGGTGGACAGTCTTCTCTTGTGGGTAGAAGGTGTACCAAAATGTCTGTATCAAGTCCCGACATGTCTTCGTAGGACCAGGCAAAGATCTCAACATATTCATTCAGCAACTGAACTAGACGCTCTTTGACACTTGGCTCCAGGTTGGCACCTACCTTAACCTCTTTCTTGTCTTCCTCTGTTCCCAGATTGATGGTTTCTAGCAACTCTTCATGGGGCATAATAACCCTCTCTTCTTGTTGCAAAAGTCTGGCTAACTCTCCAGGCACTTCACAGTCTTCATCAACTTCGTACTCGGCGTGATTGACCAAATCTTCAGAGTCACCGAAGGATAAAGCAGAATAGTCATCTATGGAATCCGGAGTGGATGGGTACCTACATTTTGTGAGTGTGGGTGTGTGTAAGGGATAGCCATCCTTAAACAAAACAAAATGTAAAAGGAAAGAAAATGAACACAACAGTTTATAGATGAAAACGTCCAATGATTCACTTAAAAATGGCATATGATAATGAAGAAATCAAGCCCTTACAAATGGACCTATATGCCCCGGGTAAGGCATAAGGTGAAAATAGTGTACGGATTGTTTAATTATTACAGACCAAAATAGGAAATTGTTTAAAGATAAATTACTGGTTGATGAAAGTGATGGGAACGAAGTCTTTCGCTTCCCAGTTGCTTAATCCTCCTTCGACGGTTGGAAAGATCTAATCTTCAAAGTTGTCTTCTTCATCACCATCTTCTAAGGCATGAATTCCATGGTGAGTGATTTTTAAGGGTGGTCCTCCAGTCCGGGAGCGACGCACAACTTTCTGGCCAGCAGCAGTAAAACCTAGTCCGAACTTGTCTGTCTTGTGAGAAAAATTAGGCAATTGCCCCTACACTGTACTCCTTCCTTCTTTGATTACAACCTCCGCATCTTTGAGGGATTCCATCTGAGACACAGGCTTGGAAATGATAGGCACATCAGCCATTGTCTTCGCAACTGCGACTTCAAGAGGAACCTCTTCAAAATGTTGGAAAGGCGTTTCTATGAATTCTCCATCCAACTCCACATAGCGGAAGGAGTTGAGGTGACTTATCATGTACTCTTCCTCACCGTGCATCGTTATAATCTTACCCTGTACTGGGTATTTTAGCATTTGGTGTAAAGAGGAAGTGACTGCCCCAGCATTGTGGATCCACGGCCTTCCCAACAAGCATGAATATGAAGGACGGATGTCCATCACATAAAAGATAGAGTTGAAAAATTATGTGCCCACTTTGATTGGAATGTCCACTTCTCTGTGAACCATCCTCTTAGAACCGTCGAAGGCTCTAACAACGATGTTACTAGGCTTTAGGGTCAATCCTTCACAGTCCAATCTGTCCAATGCCTTCTTCGGTAGAACATTTAAAGATGAACCGGTGTCAACCAGAACATGGGCAAGTGTTGTCCCTCTACATTCCACCGAGACATGCAGCGCGTCGTTGTGCTTCCTTCCCTTAGGGGTCAAATCAACATCAGAAAAACCAAGACCATTATCAGCTGTAAGGCTAGCCACGCACTCTTGAAACTGGTCAGCAGAAGTTTCTTGAGGCACGTGCGCCGTCTTTAGAAATTTGATTAAGGCCTTAGCATGAGCCTCAAAGCAGAGTAGGAGAGCCAGCATGGAGATTTTGGAAGGGGTCTGCCCTAGCTTCTCCACGACATCGTAGTCGCTCTTCTTGATTATCTTTAAGATTTCTTCCATCTCTTTCTGGGTGGTTTCGGGGATTACCACAATCTGAGCCTTCGTCCTGACAGGCGCTTCTAGTATCCCCTTACCTTTGGTAGTAACATCAGAGGGTCTAACTTCAGGAGCATTAAGTTCTTCAATTACCGGGATTTGCACAGATGGCTTGACAGGTACAAAAACTCTCGAGGGTCCGAAGACTTCTCGTGGAGGAGCAATCTCGGGAGAGAATATCCTTCCGCCGCGAGTTATCTTGCTCGTTCCCGCAATATTCCCTATATCAGGGGTTTCATCATTGGAATTCTCTTGGACTAATTCAATCTGCTTGATACCATGGTAGAAGATTTCTCCTCCGTAGTTCCATGGTATCGTCTTGTTAGATTTATACGGGACAGGACCCGACATGGTGATTTTCAATGGCACAAACTTAGGATCAGGCGTAATCTTAACAGGTCTTTTGCAGGTCTTAGAAAGATCGTCGAAGATGGTTATTATAGCAATGTCATTGGTTGGAGTATCAAAAGTAATAGGAGTAACATGAGTGATAGTATCAACATAAGTATTTTGAAAGAGGATCTCTTGGGTATCCATCAGGCGTTGGATGCCTGATTTCAACAGTGGGCAATCAACTTGCAAGTTTGAACAGAAGTAACAGTCTTTTCCACAGCCTGGGAATATCCCGACTTTCATCAAATTCACTTTAATCACTGGTAATGGAGTCACTAATTCATTAACGGTGGTGACATGAAGATCTTCCATAATGGCATGGACATTATGACCGTGCTTCGGCATTGGGGCAGAAATCACATTCGGCTTTTCGGGCGAATCAAATTCTACCTCCTTGGCGTCTATCGAGTCTTGGATCTTGTTTTTAAGAGCCCAACAGTAGTTGGTATCATGCCCTACACTGTCAGAGTGGTATGCACATTTTGCATTGGAGTGATAATAAGGAGAAGAGGTATTAGGGTTTTCCAGCGCTTCTTTCAAGTTGGTGAGATTCATCTTTAAAAGATGAGGGAGGACTTGAGCCGGTGTCATGTTGATTCGGGTGAATTGCCATTGTGGCCTTTCTACCCTTTGCTGATTAACTCTTGGTTGATTATTGCGAGGTTGATTGGTTGAAGAGTTTTGGATCATCACAGCCCCCACTGTTGGTCAGCGCTCTGTTCTTCCTTAGTTTCTCTGGTTGTGAACAGCAAAAACTTCCTTCTTAGCTAGGAAGGTCTTCTTAATAGCAGTGGAAGCGGAGGCATCTTTCTGAATTTTACCACTTTTAATGCTAGCTTCGACCCTTTCACCGGTCAGAATTAATTCGGTAAATCCTGCAGATGAACTCCCGATTAAATGATTGAAGAATGGACCTGACAAAGTCCCTAAAAACATGTCAACCAACTCTCTATCCGACAAAGGTGGCTGCACCCTTCCAGCCAAATCACGCCACTTCTGGGCATATTCCTTAAATCCCTCATTAGAGGCCATACCCATACTTTGTAGTTGAGTACGAGTAGGCGCTAAATCTGCATTGTATTGGTATTTTCAGTAGAAAGCAGCAGCTAAATCTTCCTAGTTGTAAACATCAGATCTCTCAAGTTGATAGAACCAGTCCAATTGTGTGCCTGACAAGCTATCTTGAAAAAAGTGGACCCAAAGATCCTTATCAGTGGAGTGAGGTTGGATCTTTCTGACGTAGGATCTCAGATGCATCTTCGGACAGGACAAACCGTCATACTTAGAAAATGTAGGAACTTCGAACTTGGGAGGAATGATGATCCCAGCGACCAACCCGAGTTCTTCGAAATCTAAACCAGGTACCCTTTGCAACTCCATGGCTGCCAACCGATCCTCAAGATTTTTATACTTATCATCCGTCGGGGGATATTGCTGTTCGGAGTAATCTTCATCCTCTTCCTCTTCTTCTTCTTCAACTTCAGATTCAGAAGGCATCGCAGCTCCTTTTCCTTTACCAATCCCTTCATCAGACATTGAGGGGAACTCGAGAACCTTTCTAGCTTGGTTTTTAAACCTTCTTCCCATAGTGGCCATACCGGTCCTTTTCTTCTTTTTCTCTTTATCTTTCTCCAACAGTGCTTTAAGGTCCTCTTGACCCTTTGCTAAGGTCATGAGGAGTTGCTGGAATTGCGAATTATGTGCTTGCAGATCCTTAACCGTTTGCTCCAAATCCATCTTGCTGAAATAAACAACAGAAAGATAAGGAAACCTGGTGCGAAGACCTGTTTATGCATATGATGAATGATATTTTATTCATGTAATGCATTCAAGGATTCAGAAATTCAAATTTGTTGCAAACACACTTCATATTAAGAAGAAATTTGTTAGTACATAAATGCCCCATGGGAAAAATATTACAAAATTCTTAATGTAAAAATACATTGCGCATCCTCTTTGGCGCGATGTAAGTGTTGAGAGTCTCCTCTTCATGAAGTCGGCGGGTAACTTCCAAAACCTTCTTCTCACTGGCATAAAAGCTGGCTTCAAAAGTATTATGTTCCTCCTTGAGTTGTATCCAACTCTTTTGCAATTCTTCCAATGATGTTGGCATGTCTGGATGTAGGAGGGTGTATCGAACCTCTCCTTCCATAACAGGCTCTTTGATCACGGGGAGAATGTGGGGGTATGGCATCATAAGACTCTGGGCGCGGATTCATACCCACTTGAGATAAGGCTCAAGGGGGGTGGAATTCTTGTGCCCCAGTGTCTTACTATCCACTTTGTTGGGCATCCTCCAAGCTATGATAAACCTTTGTCGAAGTCCTTGAGCGTCGTTGTCGAAGTCAAAAACCAAGTCAGGAATCAACATATCATGAGGACCATCTCTCCGGGCATATCCAAACTGCCTTAGAGCTAAACAAGGGTTGTAGGTAATGCCTCCCCTAATGCCAAGTAAAGGGACATTAGGGAATTCCCCGCAACGATCAATGATGATGACATTTTCTCTGGACCGAGAACACCAATGAACATCAGAATGCGTGAGGGTCATCAACCGTTGTGACCACCTTAAACCCTGCTCATTCTTCAAAACTGTTTGGGGAAGGTGAGAAATAAACCACCTTTCTAGAAGAGGAGTACAGCATATGAGAACACCTCTTTTCCTCATTGTTCGTGTGTAAAATGAGTGTAGGATGTCCCCAAGCAATGTATGTACATGATTCCGAGATATGAAAATCTTGACAGCATTCACATCTATAAGCTGATCAGGATTTGGGAACAAGACCAACCCATAGATGAGAAGTGCTACAATATCGTCAAAAGCTTGTAGATCTAGAGAATTCCAGCAGTCTTGTGCCTTCTCAAACAGAAACTTTGCCAAGAAACCCTTGACACCACTTCTGGTTTCCCAATTTCCTTTGATATCAGATGGTTGCAAGTGTAATGCCTGAGCAACATCTTCAGGCTTTGGTTCTCTTTCTGTACCATTGTAGGGTAGTTGATGGAGAATAGGAATCCTCAGGAGTTGAGAAAATTCCTCCAAAGTAGGTACTAGTTGATAATCAGGGAATGTGAAACAGTGGTGTAGGGGGTCAAAGAACTGGAAGAGAACTTTCACCATGTCTTCTTCAATGTTGGAGTTGACCAAGTTGAGAAGTCTACCATGTCTTTCACTGAAGATAGAATTCTCTGGAATCTTGGAAGTAAGCTCCTTGAGCTGAGGAGGGATTCTCACGAGGTTGACTTGAATTGTTTTCCTGCGAAGAGATTCCATGACCTACAAAACAATAACAAAGATGAAGATCCAAACCCTTGAAACGGTTAGTGGATGCATATGATGCTTTATGATGTTCATGATGTATGCACAAGCACATGTACAAGCAAATCACACAAGATCCTAGTTTCAGGCTTGCATGAGGTTTCATAGGTAAGTACCCTCTTGAAGTTAGTTGGCTCAACCTGTCCTATAAATAGTAACCGGGTTCTAAGGAGCTCAATATCATTGAATTATTTTCTGTGTTCATTGTTTTGGTTTAGCCACTTAACTGGCGACCAAAATATTCCAAGAAAACAACCCTCAATGAGTGTAGTATCGAGTATCTACCAACTTCGGACTGCACCAAAACTGGTCATCTCAATACCCCTAAAAAAGGCCAAGATGGTCAAGTAAGGTTCTAAGAGTTCATTAGTGATTTATGACATCACTCAGCGGCCCCTTATTCTCTTTGATTGACTCAAAGGCTACCGATACTCACAAATATGTCGCACTAATATAGCTATTGCTTCAACCATGTCGGTATACCCCGCACAGTTTCCATAACGTATTGCTATTTACCTATGAATGTTTCCCAAATTCGGGTAGAGGATTTCAAGCCCAAACAAGAGAACCAAATGTAAAGCAATCAAAGCAAACAAGATAAGCATGCAAAGGTGATCTAAACCCTAAGGTTACTCCACTTTTAGAAAATTCCCCAGCAGAGTTGCCAGTTCTGTGATACGGTGGGAGAACTGACTTGAGGTTTTGCGTTTGTGTTCGCAAATGTTTCGGTTTAGCAAGAGTCGCCACCGACATTTTATTTTATCCTAAGGAAAGGTCAAAAAGCACAGGAAAGACCTTTGAGATGTTTTCTTGGGTTCGGGGAGTAGATTATGAAAAGGGAAGGTGCAAGCACCCTTTTCATTCATGGTTATCCATGGGCTCTTAGTTACTTGTTTAGATCACTCGCTTTGCTTTTCCAATTGTTTGAAATGGTGCTATGTGTGTGGTTTTGAAAGGTGTTTTGAAAAGAGGCCATCGTTGTGGCAACCTTTGTAATGATTCTTGTTTGAATGTATACAAAGGTGTTTTTGTCTTTTGAAAAGATTTCAATGTTTTGAAAGTTTGTTTTGGGAAATGTTTTGAAATTGTGTTGTGAAGTGTGTTTGAAAATAGAAAGGATGATTTTGCAAGCTTTTGATCAAGTAACTAAGAGCTATCTACCCTATTTTACTCAAAGATCTTTCCTAATGTTTTTAACCCTTTTGACAGTTTTTCTTCACCATTGCATTTGGTGAACAACCTTGTGTTAGGATGTTAAACGGGACAGGCGCAGGTCATCGTATAGACCATGATAGCAATTGTGTCAAGTATTTTTGGCAAATTTTTGAGGGACTTGATCATTTTTGTTTAGGCAACCAAGATAGTGTCATCGAGGGACTATGATTTTTTTGTTTTACCAAAGTACCCAACATGCATACCATGGCCCATTTTTGAAGGCAACAAGTGGATTGTAACCCTAGGGGTGTAAGTGTGTATTGTGTTTGATTTTCATGCATTTTTGTCTTTGATTAGGTCAAACTATTTGTTAATTTGGATTTTTGCATACAAACCCTAATTCTCTAATCATGGCATAATTGAAAGCGTAAAGTGCGAGAATTTAAATTCTAAGCTATTACAACATGATTATGGGGATGGGGGTACAATAATGAATGTGGGGTATTTGACAAGAAATATAAACCCTAATTTACTATTACATCCAAATTGAATCACAATGCATAAATATTTAAATGTACAATATTTAAATAAACAAAATAAATGAATATTAAATAATATGTATTATGCAAAAAAAATTAATTTGTTTATGTATGTAAAAGTATTTAAAAAAAAAAGAAGTACAAAGAAATAAATAAAAGATTTATTTAATTGTTTAAGGGTAAACCCTAATTTCTTTAAGAAAATAAATACTATATATTATTTACATACAAAAAATATGTGTAAAAATGAAATATACTTAAAAAATGTATTTTTTAGTATAAATAATAAATAAAATTAAAATGTAATATATATATATATATATATATATATATATATATATATATATATATATATATATATATATATATATATATATATATATATATATATATATATATATATATATATATATATATATATATATATATATATATATATATATATATATATATATATATATTATATATATATATATATAGATATATATAATA